>NMRA01000303.1:4948-123063 GCA_002633005.1 Phoronis australis | reverse complement strand
TCTTCAGGTGTATACTTTGTGTTACTTCGTGACTGTGAAGGAAAAGTTCCAAGTAGAAATTTGTTTCTGGCATTCTAATGCTGTGCTAATCTCGTATGTTGGTAAATTTGTTTTTAATTCTATGTTTCTGTGGTGCTTTAAGCAACTGGTGTATAGGATGTGCTTGTATTATGAAGATTACACCGTAGTCACATTTTGCCCCTAGCCTATTGAGGAGACAATGACCATGCCTTTCCATTTTGCAAAGTATGCTCTCTACTGGCCACTTTATGGTACCAATAAACAACCCTAGAAGAATACCGTATGCGGTGCAATTGTGGGCGCATTTCAACGCTCCGCGTTGCTCTTGTTACTCCTAAGTATTCAAGCCTGTAGAATTGGATTTTTACTCCTAAGTATTCAAGCCTGTAGAATTGGATTTTTACTCCTAAGTATTCAAGCCTGTAGAATTGGATTTTTACTCCTAAGTATTCAAGCCTGTAGAATTGGATTTTTACTCCTAAGTATTCAAGCCTGTGGAATTGGATTTTTACTCCTAAGTATTCAAGCCTGTGGAATTGGATTTTTGACTTTTTGCCAATCTTCCATTTGATTGACCATATCTTTTTGACCAACCTTAAGTTTGGCATTGCTCTGTGGCGTAGCCAGTCAATCTACATATGATGAAAAATAGGTCATTTGCAGAGTTTCACAAAACCCTGCCATGCGTGTCTGCAACTTTGGAATGTACTGAAGAAAGCCAGGAATCAGGAATTGGTTCTCAAATTTGTGTCAAAGATGGATTCCTGCTATAGATTTGTTGTGACACAGAATTGTAAGTCCATGACTGATCAAATTGATGATAGTCAGTACATGCGTAGTTTCTAAAAAGTTGACTGCAGAATCTGCTTGTAGGATGCGATCTGTCACGAGTCCTGGTCACCAGTGTGGGTGCAATGGCAGGCGCGACGACATTAATCAAAAGCACCTTTTTTACCATTTTGAAAATAGACTGAGAAGGCAAACACGGCAGGTGGATGCAGTCGCATAACTTGAGGGGGGACCATCCCTGTTGGGCCGGGTAGACCATCCCTGTTGGGCCGGGTAGCACCTTGACAGGGAGGGTCAAAAAGGACTGTCGGCCAGCTCAAAGAAAGACGAAAATCTGAGCTAAGTGAGATAAAGTAAGAAATTATAAAAAGTCTGTATTTTGTGAAAAATCAACTTTTTATTATGGACAGGCCAATGAGTTCCCAGAGATGGCACCAGTGTGTAAAGAGACACTTTACTGGGGTGTTCAAGTGATGAACATAGGGCGTACATCCTAGGTAGGGTCTCTAAATTTGAGTTAGGATGTCTGTTAATTGCCCCAAACACCATCTATATGAAGGTCTGGGTGCAGACTAGAACCAGCTTTGCTTTTTTGGTCCGATCTGTAGTACTGGAGATAGTAGGTACATAAAACTGTGGAGGTCTGTGTTACTGACAGAAAGAAATGGGACTGAAGCCTTGCCAGTTGACAATCAAAAGACATTACTGAGGATGTGTCAATCATTGGCCTATAGCTGATCAAACTTATGCCATATGACAGTAAAGGCTTATAAGAAAGTTGGAAAAGATGACATGAGAGAAGGCATGTAGCTTATTTAAGAGATATTCCTTGGTAACAAATGTCTACCTTTGTAAGGGTTGGCAATAATGTTAAATCCAATCGTCGATTATAATCGACGACCACTTTCCGATCATTGATTATGAAAATCCGTTCTTCCGTCACCAGTGAAATCCATTGTGGTTTATTTTGAGTGATCTCAAAAATCTGCCCTGTTGCATAATAATTCAGTAGCTGCATTCCCTAGTATTTTGAAATACCGGAAATATTTAAGGAAAAAATTTAAAAGGAAGAATTCAAATGGGCCGTGTCCACAAGTATTCTTGGTGACTGCTGTTGCTCCTGAAGTGGCAGACATTGACACTACAGTGCAATACTGCGCATGTGTCAACCCAGTGGTTTTATTTTACAGATTCCTCCGGAATGTTAATTTCAGTGCAAACAAGCCCTGAATAAAATTTCCTGATATTAGTCCTGGCAAATTTCCTAAACTTCGGAATATCGGGTAAATTAAAAAAATTTTGTGATGAAAATTTAGCGTAAAAAATAACTGGATTACTTCCACTAAATTTCACTGGAGAACGGGAAAATTATAATGCTTAGCCTACACCACCACCTTTCTGTTGTTTGTAAAATGTTGTGTTTGGCTTAAGAGCATGCACAACTGCTCTGCATCGTTGTGGTGCTTTGTCAACGTGCAAAACTGATCTGTGTAGTTGTGGCTTTGTCAGTGGTAGAAAGGAACATTTTTACAGCCTGGTTGTATTCTTGATCATCTGAATAAAGTCTGACGACTTTGTTTTGTGTGTGTTCACCACAAAATGGAGGTGAACTATGCTGTTTTTAATGTTTCATTCAATGGCTGTAAGCTGCTCAAGAATGCTTGTAGAGAGAAAGCCCTGTGAAGTTTTATTGTGCGATAAAGCTTAGACATGTGTGTGTCCAGACTCCAAAAATAAATTGTTCTTGTTCACTGAAAAGAATAAACTATTGGGTGTAGGCTTGTGAGACATGTTAATAGTTTGATATATATCTGCATTGATAATGTGTTAATTGCAAGTTGGTGTATTGTGCTTTGGAACAAAGTATGTGTTAGATCAGCCATGGAATTTCTATCTGAAAAAAGATATTAATATTTTACAATGAAAAGCTGTTCATTGTTTATTTATCAAAAAGGTTAATTTTGCTGAAGGTCGAGTTTTGGCTGTCATTCTCAAAGTGCTGGTTGAAGCTTATTTCTTGACAGGCTATACTTTCACTATCAATCATTCCCATATAGACCTATCCTGAAGGTGTTATCAGGTCACACAGAACTTGGGAGATCAATGTTCTCTCCCTTGATAGGCCTACCTGAAGGATCGGTCTGTTTTTTTGTTTTATCATGCAGTGGCAATTTTCTTCTTTTGTTGCAATTTTTATAGTAGATCTTCATGAAATTTAAGAGATAAGATTTTATCCAGAAGAGAACAACACTTGGCTCACTTTTGGACACTACTGCTTCTGTTGTGCCCCCTGTTGACAATATTCTTTAAGTTTAAATAGTAGTAACTTTGAAGAATCAAACTAGCAAATGTGTTTCTATTGGGATGACCATGGCTAGCTTCAGTTATTGGACGTTTTGACTACAGCAATGCCCTATAGCAGTAATTTTAGTTTTCTGTTGCTACAATCTCAGAATCTATAAGAACTGCATTTGCTACTTTTGGAATGGCTGGCATTGCCCATAGGAGACTCAATTTTAAGATCACTTGCGCAGTGTTATACGAAGAAATGTTTGAAAAAAATAGTGCCTCATATCGTTGCTATTTGCAAAGTTCATGGTGGGTGCAGATGGGCATTTTGATCTTTGTTCATCCCATCGTTCAATTTCGGTAACTAGTATAGATTTCTATTCATATTGCATTCGGCACATTAAATGACAAGGCCGACCATCAGGTTTAGAAGAAAACGATCTGTAAACAAGTATAAGGTAATGGGCGAGACCATTTTTAAAGCAGTAATTTAGTCTTATTCAAAAGTTGGTGCTTTTCATTGAAGATTTGCCAGGTGAGTGGATTGGGGCTCACATATTGCATCAAGGAATTTTATTGCATTTTGCAAATCAGTGAGTGAACTCTGCTGCCAATATTCATGACAAGTCACACATGACCACCTCTGTAGATACAAACTGAATTCAAACTCAAGAGATTACTGGTGTGAAGTGTTTAGCCCTGATATTTATGTTTGTTTAGGATCACCCTTATGAACTGGTACATGTATACTAAAACTGGTTTTTAGAGTTTCACTGTACTGTATATTTTAAATGGGGCAGACAGTGCTTCAGTAGTACTTTTGTGAAAGATAAAGCACGAGTTAATTAATGCTAATTGTTTTTGCCTTGATTCTGATTAATTATGCATCTTTAATTCTTAAAGTGCTTACTGGGTGGGAATTTCCTGAAATTGTTCCCTAAGGTGTAAGAAAGTGGCATGTAGCCACTTTTGGGGATGTTGCAGATCTACGATTAATTGGGCTCTGGAAATTACCGATTAGCATTTAAATACGTGCATTCTGAGATACAGGCAAATCATACTTTGAGTACACTAAAGTCACAAATGACATCCCCCTTAAAAATAAAATTCACTGCTCATGTAGTGAATTGTGAACAGGGAGTATGTCATGCTTTGTGACTGTAATTTAAATCCACTACAGCGCTGTACCCATGGTATGCATTCTACAACAGGTAGGGCACCACCTTATCGATCTGGGATTGTTTGAGCTTGCATACCTGATCTCCTGGGGAGCACTCGACTACCTTTTTGCCAGGGGTGAGCTTAGAAATTAGGAATGTTGACCCATTTATAGTGAACTTAAAAAAGACAGTCCCACTAATTGGGAAATTTCATGAAAAAGGCATTTTTTCGTAGGGTTTTGTTCTGGAAAAACGTCCCTTTTGTAGATGTTGGTTCCTTAAAGCTAACCCTATCGGAGGTATTCTTGGACAGCTAAATGTTAACCCTTTAAACCTGAAATAGCTCAAGAAGAGATGCTGTATCGTCAAAAATGTGAATATCTTTTGCATCAAAAGTTTTAAAAATCCAGATAATGTGAAAACCCTTCTGTAGATTTTTGTTGTTGCAAAAAGGAATCTTTTGTACAGTTCCAAACTCTTAAAATCAACCTTTTGTGCAGGTAATTCATGGGAAAATGCACACTTTCATATAAATTTACTTATATTTAGTCAGATAAGACATCCTTTTATAGGGAACCTGGTCGTGAGAAAGGCACTCTTCTAAGCAGCAATGTCTGGCATTCAACCTGTTGTGTGGGAGTACACCCCCCAAGTCTGACCTGTATGTGATAAGGACTATGTTGGGAGGTCTGCACAGGATTGGCCTTTGTAAATCTGGTTTATGAATGAACAGGGAATAGTTTTACACAAATGTCTATAGCCAGGTAATAGGCAGGTCTACAATGTAAAGTGCACTTGGGTTGAAAGAATTTGGAGTCCGTTTGTTTTCACTTGTTGCTCACAAATTCAAGTTTTCATAAATCTCATTGATTGAATGCTGTGTTGATTATGTAGTCTCCTCTTGCTGTGTTGATTTGGGCCTTGAGCAATGGAGCTGTTGTTAAAAAAGTCTATTATGTGGTTCTGTTTAAAGGGAGTGGGCCTGCCTATGCATACTTTAGATTACAACACCAGAGACCCTGGTTTTCAGTGAAACATACTCAGACTTTTGTTTTAGCAAATGTTTTATTCATTTTTTCTATTTTGAAAATTACCAAATTTGTGTTTACTAATTCAAAGCGATAAATAACATAAAATAGTCTGGAAATTTCTTGCTGCAGCTCCTTTTAACCGATTACTGATCTGGACTTACTGCACGGCATCACCTTGTGGCAATTTAGGTTTTCTTTGCACATACCTGAGTAGATACCACAAGTTCCTTAGTAGATCTATGGTAGATCTCTTTGAAAATTGTCAGTGGAGGAGTTGAGAACACCTGCTCAGTTTCCGATGTATTTGCTCTATTGTGCGTCCTCTAGCGGCCATTTTTAGCATGTTCATTACTGTTTTCTGGTGCCTGCCTCTCTATTTACCTAATTATTTGAAGAATCATGTAAGTTGAAAATGTGTTCCTGTTGAGGAAGGAGCATAGACGACATTAATTTCCGGATTGATATATGTGGTCCTCTAGTGGCAATTGTAGTTTTCTTTGCATCTGCCTCAATATGTAGCAAGTTCCTTCAAGGAAGTTTCGCATATATGTTGCTGTTGGGGTTGATTTTTGGACAAACCTGGGCCCGGTCTCCAATCTCTGTACTCAGACTCATACTCATACTCGAGATTTCATACTAAAATCGTGCTCACTGGAGTCGTACTCAAAAAAGCGTATCTAATGTCGTATTTCGAGTAGACTCCAAACGCACTCAAATCTGACACTCATACTCTAGTTGCTATGGAACTCTTTATGATGTGAAATGCAAAATCACGCAAAGTCACGCTGATTTATCGCTCCCTATTGGAATAGACCACCCCAAGAACTAGGCCTACATTATCGTCTGCTGTCGCTACAACTACAAGAGTATGTCTATAACGTGGAATTCTGAGTGTTCTGTAACTGTTATTCATTTTTATGCGCCCACATATTTATATGTGGACGCATTATGCCGTCATCTCCGTCCGTCCGTCCGGGCGGCGTCCGGCGTCCGCTGCTCTATCTCCAAAACCCTTTGACATGCGTTCATGAAATTTGGCACATATGTTCCATTCATGAATGGGACGGCATGTACGAACTTTCGGACGGATCCCACTACTGGTGTGCCCCCTAGTGGCAATTTTATTTTTTTACGCTTACCTTTGTATCTTCAAAAGTCCTGAACGGATTTTCATGAAATTTGGTATGTAGGCACCTATTAGTGAGATGACGCTATCCTCCCATTTTCGGATGGATTCGACATAGTTTGCGCCACCTAGTGGCCATTTTTAGTGTTTTCGAGTCTGTTTTTGTGCGTCCACCCCTCTATCAGCCAAACCGCTCAAAGGATGATTGTGAAAATTGGCATGTATATGCTTACTATGTAGAGGACGGTTGACGATGATTTTCCCACGATTTGGACTACTGTGGCGCCTCCTAGTGGCAGTTTTTTTTTGCGCCTATGGCTGTATCTCCTAAACCGTTTGCAGGATCTTTATGAAATTGTGCAAGTGTATTTATATGATGTTAACAACAGAAGATAACGACTTTTGGACGGATCCGACTACCGGTGTGCCCCCTAGTGGCAATTTTATTTTTTTACGCGTACCTTTGTATCTTCAAAAGTCCTGAACGGATTTTCATGAAATTTGGTATGTAGGCACCTATTAGTGAGATGACGCTATCCTCTTGTTTTCAGATGGATTCGACATAGTTTGCGTCACCTAGTGGCCATTTTTAGTGTTTTCGAGTCTGTTTTTGTGCGTCCACCCCTCTATCCACCAAACTGCTCAAAGGATGATTGTGAAAATTGGCATGTATACGCTTACTATGTAGAGGACGATTGACGATGATTTTCCGACGAGTTGGGCTACTGTGGCGCCTCCTAGTGGCAGTTTTGTTTATTTTGCGCCTATGGCTGTATCTCCTAAACCGTTCTCAGGATCCTTACGAAGTTGTGTAAGTGTATTTATATGATGTTAAAAACAGAAGATGACGACTTTTGGACGGATCCGCCTACCAGTGTGCCCCCTAGTGGCAATTTTTTTTTTTACGTTTACCTCTGTATCTTCACAAGTCCTTAACGGATTTTCATGAAATTTGGTATGTTGGCACCTATTAGTGCGATGACGCTATCCTCCCGTTTTCGGATGGATTCGACCTAGTTTGCGACACCCAGTGGCCATTTTTACTGTTTTTGTGTCTGTTTTTTGGCGTCCACCCCTCTATCAACCAAACCGCTATAAGTATGATTGTGAAAATTGGCATGTATGTTCTTACTATGATGAGGACGATTGACGCTGAATTTCCCATGACTTTGATTACTGTGGCGCCTCTTAGTGGCAGTTTTTTTTGCGCCCATGGCTGTATCTCCCAAACCGTTTGCAGGATCTTTACTAAATTTAGCAAGTGTTTTTATGTGATGTTGACAATGGACGATGACGACTTAAGGATGATTCTGACTACCGGTATGCTTCTAGTGGCAATTTTAGTATTTTACATTGACCTCTGTATTTTCATAGGTCTTCAGGTGTATACTTTGTGTTTCTTCGTGACTATGAAGGAAAAGTTCCAAGTAGAAATTGGTTTCTGGCATTCTAATGCTGTGCTAATCTCGTATGTTGATAAATTTGTTTTTTTTAATTCTATGTTCCTGTGGTGCTTTAAGCAACTGATGTATAGGATGTGCTTGTATTATGAAGATACTCACATTTTGCCCCTGGCCTATTGAGGAGACAATGACCATCCCTTTCCATTTTGCAAAGTACAACATACTACATATATGCCCTCTACTGGCCACTTTATGGTACCAATAAACAACCCTAGAAGGATACCGTATACGGTGCAATTGTGGGCGCATTTCAACGCTCTTCGTTGCTCTTGTTTAGTTTCAATAAATATTCTTATGCCATTTCTTTGATACATTGGGCAATTACTAAGCTTTACTTCTTGAATTCCTCACCTAGTCCCAAAAATGTCTTAAGAAATTTGTAACAGCTTATCACATCACATCTCTGTTGCTAATTTAGTCTTGACACAAAACCCATTGCTGTGTAGGCCTACGCTGATGTCAAACTTTGATACTGTATCTTTGTATTTTACCGGGATGTAACAAGTGAGTTGACATTTGGCACGTGAGTTAAAAAACAATACTTGTGCAGGCATTCGGAGTTCACCAGTGGCAGTGAACGGGACGAGACGTCTACTTAGAAATAGGCAAACAAAATCTGGAATTCCATTTGGGGATTGAGGAATTATAGATGACTAAGTTATGATGAGAAATGTACCTGATAGGGAAGCAAATTTTTTTTAACTTCCCTCCCCTCCTCGTCTTTTGGAAACCCTACAAAACGTAGGCACACATACCGAAATAAGGGCAGCACAAACTTTTCACACGACTTTTCCCACAACTGCTTTCGACGCTTGTTATGACTCGCCGACAAGGGATTATAATGCGCCTGTTGCCAGGAATTGTAGAGGTAGAATGGCGGCCATAACATACAGTGATACGGCGGGTTAATAAGGTGAAGAATAAGAAGATTTAAGATGAAAACTATTATCTCTGAACTGAAATTGAATTGCTGAGATACGGTAAGAGGACTTATTTTTTAGATTTGCTGTATTTCTTGGTTCCCTTTCGATATTTTGTTCTCTGGCTCGTATTTATTTTCGAGTACGATTTCAAGCACACTGCCATACCAAACTTGAAATTTGAGCATAGACTCCAAATTTTTACTCAAAATCGTAATCGAAATATAGATGAGATACACTTCAGTTCGAGTACACTCGAAAACTGAGTACGTGCTCGAAAGTTCGAGTACAGATTTTTCGAGTATGACATTGAATACACCAAAGGTGAGTCTGTACTCGAGTTGAGTATGAAGTGTGAGTTTGAGTATGATTCGAGTCTGAGTACGGAGATTGGAGACCGGGCCCTGACTGCGGTGGTGGTCTCGTGGCAACTTGGGTTTTCTTTTCCTTTGTATCAACATCTACCAAAATGCCTTGATGGGTCATTATCAAATTTAGCATTGTGTGTTCCTGGTGAGGAAAGTATGAGCGGTCTTGATTTTTGGACAGATGTGATTTCTGTATCGCCCCCTAGTGGCAAATTGTCATTGCATCTGCCGTAGTGTGTACTAAGTTTCTTGGTAGATCTTCATGAAAGTTGTCTTGTGTGTTCTTAACGAGGAGAGCACAATTGATGAATCCGAGTATGGTAACTGGAAATGTTGTTAAGAATAAGCAGCCCTTATATCTTGATACTATGTCAGGCTCGTGGTATGCGCATATCAAATTTGAACTCTTAACCTACAATAAATTTGTATTAAGCGGGTGGCCATGTAATTACCGTAATCGTTCGGGTTAACGCCCATGCTCAGTTAACCGCCCACCCCCTACTTTAGGTGAATTTCGATTTAACCGCCCACTGCTCAGTTAAGCGCCCCCCTGCGATTTTTGAAGATTTCCAGTTAAGCGCCCACCTCTCGGTTAAGCGCCCATCCCCGACTTTTAAAGAATGAAGATTTAGCCCCTAGTGTTAAGGAAATGCGCGATTCCCCGTCTTTTAGAAAAAGATCGACGATCACAATGAGTGCAACGACGCCGGGACTCCGAGACGGTGGTTTAGCAATCTGAATTACAATACAGGTAACGAGTTATTGTCTTGGGTCATGAACTCACTTCAAAATATAATACTTGAACCTTTTTGTCACTTTATTTTCTTCCCTTGTTTGCAAAGTTTAAGAACGCCGCCGGCGTCAAAACCTCCGCTTTCAGCGACTTTGTCTGCCGCGCTGAGTTTCCGTCTGCAGTGCACTAGATAAAACATATATTCGAAAAAATCAGGCCAGAGAAATGTGACAATGGTTTTGCCAACCCTCCAAATTCTATTAAGGTGGGAAGCTCTCGTATTTTGAACAAATCTCACAACTCACGGAAAGATGTCAAATTCTCAATATTTTGATGAATATAACTGCCGGGTTATAGAGGATGTGGGGCGACCGAAGGGACAGTACAAGTGCCTTACTGGGTTACCGATTTCGTTGCTGCCTGTCGATTTCTGAATTCAAACGTTGGCAATAATGTATGTTTGTGTATGATCTTGAAGTAATAAAAAACGGCTAGTCAAATTTTGTTTTTCGCTTATTGCATCTCAGTCAAACTGGTTAGCAGATTTAACTAATGTCGCTGGCTGTTCTTTACTATTTCTTGCGTCAGCCCCCACGTAAGCGTGACTGTGTGAATTATCGTTTCCACATCCCTTTTTAGCCATCCAGAATAATTTTGTTTATACATTGGCCATTTTCAGCCTGAACAAAAATTCTTACCATTCGAGTCTGAAATATCTACGACGTAGACTGCTTGACGATAGTGGGTAGGAGATTCACACAGCTAGTTACAGGGATGGGCTTAGGGAGCATCCAGCCGGGAAATATGGCAATAGACTTGACATCGCAGTTTTGGGGAACATTGGCAACGGAGGAATATCGTAAAGAACTGGGTCTTTCGTAACAACAGCTTAAAAGCACAGTCACGCCCGTTTTTGTTACTTCGGACTGTCGCTATGTGTGACTGATTTGTAGTGGTGCACGTGCGCAAGTTCCCACACTTTGGAGTGCATGTTACCTTGACACCAACATGTGATTGACAGGTGACTCACACGTAGGCCCTACGTGCGTGCTGAATACCGCCACTATCTTTGGCCATAAAAAACGAGATGCATATTGAAAGAGGCCGTTATATTACTTGACGGCATTTCCAAGTCACGATTGTCAGCCGACTGAGACATTGCGCGATAACAGCGGGACCGAACAGTGCCGCAGTGCGATATTACAAGTGATATAAATAGGATAATCTGGACATCTTGCATGAAAAATAAATGTTTTTCCACCACGAAGTTTGGTAAGGTGATCGTTTAGAATAATGAATTGAAACATTGCTGTTTTCTGACATTTTGTAACATATTTATGCAGTTGCTTGAAATTTTATTCTTGATCGACGACTAGCTCGACCACCCCCGATCCTTGTCTTACTTCTTTGCATAGCATGTTTGGCGCAACGGCAAGAGAGCAATGCCGGGCTGTCGAGATAAGACAGCTAGCCGCAGAACCATACGCTGAAAATGTCATTGAGTCACGGAGTGTCGACTATAACATCCCAAACACAAAAAAACAGCAGAGTTAAGTTTTTCAAACTTTTATTACAACCAATTTTAAAACTGCTCTCTGACTCAGAACTTGACAGCTACATATAGTACGAGACTGTAACCATAAATTTGATGTCTGACCTCTGCAACACGTGAAGCTTGCACGCGCGCACTTAAGCAGGGTCACATCTTGAAACAGTTTTAATTCTAGTGGAGGCTGCGATGTCACTGGTCGTCTGCGCACCGCAGGACGGCACGGGGCTATTACTCAGCAATTTTGTAAATTTAATAGTGAATGACTAATCTGAGGACAAGAGAACCTTTGTTGGGATCATCCGCTGTTATGATGTTTTCACAGTCATTTGGCGACGTGACGATAAAGCTCTTTGAAAAGGGCTACGCGTTCCGAGTATGATTGTCGTGTCGGGATTTAGATCGCCAGGTAAGATTAACCGCCCAGGGCAGTTGTCTGTCGTAATAAGCGCCCATGTTCGGTTAACCGCCCATCCCCTGCTTTAGGTGGATTTTCGATTTAACCGCCCACTGCTCGGTTAACCGCCCTCCCCCGATTTTTTGGATTCGCCAATTTAACCGCCCAGGGCGTTAACCCGAACGATTATGGTATATGTGAATCTTTTATAATCAATCGACTGTCTGTAATGAGGAATTCGTAATAGAGGATTCAATATTTAATTTTGCCTGCTGCTAATACGATTTTGTGAAAGTGTCGGCCAAAATAGTGCAAAGCAGGCTTCTGTGTTTTAGTTGACACTGTTGTTTGCAGTAATGCAGGCGTCCATGTCGTGATTCTGTTGTGTTTCCATCAGTTCCTGCACTATGTGTTTACTTACTCCAGAGTTTATTCTATACTAGTCCTTGCGTTCAGCCTGGGGGGGTAACAAACAGTCACTTTGCAACCTACCCTCTATATGCATGTACCCTCATTGTTAACGCCCTAAAACAGGATGTATGGTTGTCAATAAACATTTCATGCAAGTTGTACACCTACTGAAAAGTCCGATCCTTGCTTGTTGAAGCACATGCCGTAGTACATGGACCGCCAACTCTGTATATTTTCAAAGGACGAAGTTTGTGATCTCACTCATAAGCCGTGACGTCACTATTCGCTAGCTACACCAGCACGTTTTACTTCTGTTAAATATGTTGTCTGCTAATCATGGTCGACTGTTTTGTGGTTGGGTAGCATATTGCCCGAAGTACTCACGATACAAGGAGTTCTACTGTTGGAAGACTGTGACAAGCATTTCAATGCCGAAATTATTATTTTTTTCATTGTACTGGACAGTAAAATAGATTCAAGAATTTCCTGTCACTGTACACAAACCGGAAGCTGAGTTTATGTTTAGACAGTGGCGCCTCCTCTAGGATATTACACAAGAAAATGTTGGAGTTAACAAGCTGTTGTCTATAATCTGTGGTTGAAGTAAGAGGTCAGTTTATTTTTGGTAGGGACAGACACAATATCACATTAATAATAAATTTGATCCTAGGGCAAAGCTTGTGTTAACATTTATTAACCTAGACGCCAGAGAATGAGTGCTGTAATATGCAGTGTCTGCTTTAAGGTACATCAATCTTATAACCAGCACATGAGTGTTTGATTCAGATTTTCCCCTTGCAACAATACAGGAAAACCCTGCTTGCAGTTTGGGATTGAGGAAATTTATTAATAAAACTAAAATAGTGAAATGAGTATTCACAAATCAAGAAATCGCGGGCTGCAAAACTGGAGAGATAAGTTTTGGATAATGCTTTCAATCAGTACAATAAACAGTATTTTTCTTGCAAAGCCAGTGAAAATGAGTGTGCACTGTGCTCAAAAGTTTTCACTGACTGAGAGAATGTTTGTCTTTCCTCTCTTTTCTTTACAATTTGTGGTGCAGCTTAGTTTCCATATCTCACAGCTCAGGAGAGCTCGTTTTGGGGAATCACACTTTTAAGGTCTTGAAAAAAATTTTATGCCAATTTGATTGAGCTAGTAGTTACTAAACTTTGACTACTTATAACAGGACACCATGCACTAAATTTTAGACTGCTGGATATTTGTCCTGGCCCCGTGGACGCTCAGGACAGTACCATACTGACACTTGTGTTTGAACACGTGGAGCAGGACCTAGCTGCATACCTGGAAAAGTCCCCTTCACCTGGACTGGGCCCTGACAGGATAAAGGTAAGTCTCAACTGCTTCTTAACAGTAAACACAGACATCTGCTGTTCTGAGAAAGAATTGATTAGATTTTTATGCGCCCACATATTTATAGGTGATCGCACATTGCCGTCATCTCTGTCTGGGAGTCCGGTGTCCAGTGTTCGCAGCTGTATCTCCTAAACCCCTCACAGGATCTTGGTGCGATTTGGCATTTGGGTTCCTATGAAGGTGACGATGGATGACGACGAATTTCGGACCTCTTTGACAACAGGTGTGCCTCCTAGTGGCAATTGTAGTTTTTTACGCTTACCTCTGTATCTTTGGAAGTCCTCAATGGATTTTAATGAAATTTGGCAGTGAGGCATATATTAGGGAGATGACGCTATCCTCTCGTTTTCGGAGGGATTCAAGGTGTTTTGCGCCACCTGGTGGCCGTTTTTACAGTTTTCGAGTCTGTTTTGGCATCCGCCCTTCTATCAATCAGACTGCTCTAGGGATGATTTTGAGAATTGGCATATATGTTCTTACTGTGAAGAGGGCAGCTGACGATGATTAATGACGAGTTTGACTACTGTGGCGCCCCCTAGTGGCAGTTTTGTTAATTTTTGTGCCCATAGCTGTATCTCCTAAACGCTCTTCAAGATCTTTATTGAATATTGCTGGCGTAATTATATGAAGTTGAAAACAGAGTACGATGACTTTCGGATAGTTCGGACTACCGGTGTGTCCCCTAGTGGCAATTTTTGTGTTTCTGTTTGCCTATGTATCTTCAATGGTCCTCGACGGATTTTCATAAAATTTGGCAGTTAGTCATCTAGTAGTGAGGTGACACTATTCCGGTTTTTGGTTGAATTGAGGTACTTTGCACCACCTAGTGGCTATTTTTACTGTTTTCGAATTTGTTTTTTCGCGTCTGCCCGTCTTATCAACCAAACCACTCGAAGGATGATTGTGAAAATTGGCATGTATGTTCTTACTATGCAGAGGATGTTTGACGATGATTTTCCGATGACTTCGACTACTGTGGTGTCTCCTAGTGGCATTTTTGTACTCATGTCGGTATCTCCTAAACACTCTGTAGGATGTTTATTAAATTTAGTATTGTATTCATATGAAGTTGACAACGGATGATGACGACTTTTGAGACTTATCTGATGAACAGTGTGCCCCCTAGTGGGAATTTCATTTTTTTTTTCGTTTTGCTCTGTTTCTCTGAAGTTCGTTTACGGATTTTTATGAAATAGCTTTCTATTAAGAAACGATGGCAAGTTTCCATTTTCGGATGGACTCAACGTATTTTGCACCATGTAGTGGCCATTTTTATGATAGAAATGAACACCACTAGAAGCACACCGTTTGCGGTGCATTCATGGGCGCATTTCAACACTCTGTGTTGCTCTTGTTTTATAACATGTAGACATTTTTTCAAAGAAATTGGTGTAGATTTGTTGATGATTGCAAAACCTAGGATTGTGTTGCATTTATTCATGTTCTGTGCACTGTTTTGTGCATCTGCAGGGGTAAGGGGACCAACTGACATTTTGGGAAGTTCACTAAGTGCCATGCTTCTGCCTTGCGTAAAGGTCATTTTTGTTGAATTTGGTTTTTAGACATCAACTGAAGTACCTGATATTTATAAATGAATTTGACGAATTTCCCAAAAGCAGGTGTTCTCCTTTAATTTAGATAGCCTCATTCGTTTATCACTCTAGACCACTTGAAGGACTGTTTCAGAAAGTAGCTGCAGTGTTTTACATGGTTCCTGTGTATTGAACCTGATAAATGACAAAATAGTTCCCTTCTTTGGAAAATGCATAGAAAATGGAAAACTCATGGCAAATTGTACAAAACAAATAAAAATCCTTCATTTTACTAAACATATTCTGTTGTTCGTGCATTCAGTTATGCTTGGCATGAGTGCAATTCGTTAAAATTACTATTTATTGTCTGTGGGAAACAACTAGTGGAAAAAGAAAAAAATACTGGAAAACTCTTGAAAAGTGAAAGCGCAATCCATGAAACAGTGGGAACCACGAACAAAAAGAAGTTACACATGCTGGTTTTCTAATCAATACACTCTCTAATGTTTAGCTGGGCAGAAGGTAAGTAAACCTTTTTGGGAAGTATGCCAATTTGGTTCCCTATTGGTGTTGTCAGTTTGTAATAGTAGTTGCACTTGTGGCTTTTCTTTATGTTTAGAATCCGACATTTATTTTAATTTCATCCTTTGTTTGACGTGGTCATACCACCTTGACCATTGTTTGTTGCCACTGGCAACTCAATGGCCTTTCACCTGGGCCGTAGACGCAAGACACTGGTGAAATAGTATGATTACTCAAGTCTTGGTGAGATATCTCCCTGCACAGCAAGTGTTTACGCTATCTTTACTCACCAGTGCTCTGCTGTCTATGACATATGCCCCTAATGGGGTTATGCCCCTAATGGGGTCATGCCCAAAATTTTGATCTTGTCTTATTTTTCACGTTTATTGTGGTTTGATGGCTACAGTTTACATGTACCGGTATACTGGGATTAGCATTTTTATGATTTTGTATCATTTTAATGCTAGCGATTGTAGGGTTTGACATGGTTTCAGTTGTGAGTCTAGATCTGTGCATGTTAATTTTATAACCATACTCATTAGGGTCAACACCCAGGCGTAGGTATATGCCTGCTCCTGAGGGGTTAAGAATATGCAATAAGCACTGTACATCAGTTGAAGTCATTTAATTTCATTTCTCTTCGATTATGTTTTGGCTAATTGTTTGTCTCAATTAAATAGGAGTCTGAAATTTTAGCTGCTCCAAGTGTCCGTGTGCGTGACAATCGAACAGCGTTTTGGTGTGAATCGGACAACGTTGTATCTGACCCTTGGCTGTGTGATGTAGCTGACATAAATGCTGCTGTTGAAATTTTTAAAATATCGCCTAATTTTGAGTTTCTCCATTACGACGCCGTCAGTGTTGACCCAGGTGAAGATAGTTTCAATTCAATTGTTCTTGACTTATTGTGTGATATTGGTTGATAGGTTTTTATTTAACTTCCTACTGACCCATCAATATTACACAACAAAACCTGGATATGATTGGTTTGAATGGAAATACGTGTAAGCTGTTTTTAGTTACATTTTATGACTCACTATGTGGGAAACAAAATTGCACTGCAATATTTTCGGCAATTTGAAGTGTGCAACTGTTGTTAAAATTCATTCTTTAAATATTGGTTCAAAGTTGAACATTTCAACATAGAACGTCCGACGTAAAGTGACGTCGCAGTTATTGATACGAAACCTTTCTGGGATGTGTTGTAACGAGGACACAATCTTCATCATATTCATATTTCCACAGGACTTAATGCGACAGTTATTGGTTGGCGTCGACTTCCTACATTCCAATCGCCTGGTTCATCGTGACCTCAAGCCTCAGAATATATTGATCACTGGCAATGGTCAGCTGAAACTAGCCGACTTCGGACTGGCAAGGGTCTACAGTTTTGCTACGTCTCTGACCTCTGTGGTGAGTTGGGCATGTATTTGCCACCATACCAACCCCTGCTAGAAAAATGCAGTAAAATATCGTCAATTTCTGATAAAGATATCATCGCTAAAATTGCCCTTTTTGTTTTCTATAACTTCTGATATTGTTGAGAATGTCGGGTTTTTGCTACCGTTCAGAACATGGAAATGGTAAAGCATTATGAGATAATGAAATGGTAAAGCATTATGAGATAATGAAATGG
The DNA here is from genome assembly GCA_002633005.1 of Phoronis australis. NCBI lineage: Eukaryota > Metazoa > Phoronida > Phoronidae > Phoronis > Phoronis australis. The sequence goes on along the minus strand of NMRA01000303.1, from coordinate 105,739 downwards.
TAAAGCATTATGAGATAATGAAATGGTAAAGCATTATGAGATAATGAAATGGTAAAGCATTATGAGATAATGAAATGGTAAATCATTACGAGATAATGAAATACAACTCTTCCACCATTAAGCATCCATAACTGGTGAGATTTTAAAGCAGGTGTAAGGTTGTCAGCAGTATTGTCAGCAGTATTGTAAGCAGTATTGTTAGCAGTATTAAGTTTTGCTTTTCAGTGGCTGGAAGCTCCAGAATTTGCTACTTCAAACTAGTTTGAGGCTCAGCCATAATAAGTACTGCCTTTTATCTCCATCCTTGACTTAAAGTACAGTAATCGTTAAAAACTTGGAAGGGTCAACTCACTCCATTTCACAACTTGATGCATTTCTTCTGACAAAAGCAAAATCAAAATGAAGCAATACTTTGCAACTTAGTAGCCTAAATCATAAGTTGGCTTTTTTGACATTTGGTGTATGGGACCATTCACAGTTATCACAATTTTCACAAGCGTACAAACCATGTTTTTCTCAGATACCCCTCCATCTCCTTGGAAGAGTACAAAAATGGTGATATTTTGATGAGGTCTATGTTTACATATCTGTTAAACTGCAAGTGTGCTTCAAAGTTAAATGTCAGTGTTGGTGTGTACACTGACATGGTGTAAAAGTTAAACATTATTTTCAAACAATTCTTCATGTATTTTGTTTTTGCCTGGTTGCATCTTGGGGACATTTCCGCAATTGGTTGTTTCGTCATGTTTTTCGATGCGAAAACGTTACTGAAAACGTTGGCTTGTGTTATTTGACATTGCCATCTTATGACATCGAAAGTATGTGCTAGCAGCAAGCCTGTACCCCGAAAAACATGGGATTTGTATCCTTTTGAAAATGGCAATAATTGTAATAATTGTAAGGAGACAATTGTAAAGAGACCCCTTTGTAGGTTTATTGCATTGCAACATATTTTGTTGTTGTAATTATGGTTAGTGAGTTCACCCCGTCTTTAATGTTTGGCACACGACATTGTGAAATCAACATTAGATTTCATTTAAACGTTGATGTACTTTGCTGATTATTGTGACAATTTAATAGTAATGACTGTTCCTTTGTTGAGGTCGTGACCCTGTGGTACCGTGCCCCGGAGGTACTTCTTCAGACTGAGTATGCCACACCAGTCGACATTTGGAGCTGTGCTTGTATTTTTGCCGAAATGGTCAACAGGAGGCCTCTGTGTCGTGGAGAGTCGGATATTGATCAGCTCAACAAAATATTCGAGTAAGAATGTTATTTGTTTTACCTATGAAACATAAAAGGACTGACGAGGACATGGAGGCCCCTATTTTCTATAGTGCCCCTAAATTATAAGTTAGCTTTCTGGCTCATAAGTTGAAATTTAGTGTATGTCTGCTTTAGTTATAAGGTTGATATTCTGTCAAGTTTTCCAAACATTATTTTGTGAACAAAAGAAGCTCAAATACCAGTTGGGCTTGTAAACAGGAATGCGCTCCATATAGGCAAGAAATTGAAAAAAAAACGCAAAATCAGGTGACTGTGTTGTGAGCATGCTTATGGGCTTACTAGTGTTCCTAGCAAAATGACAAACACTCGAGTGATAGGTTGGCAAGTTTGGGCTGTTGAATTATCAGAGAAAACACCGTTTCTGTTCCACAAGTGAGAATTTCTCGCCGCATGTGTGTGGCTTATGTATTGGATCTACAGAACGCAACCCTGCTTATTCCTTGACTTTTATTTTTTTCTTATTTTTGATTTTGTTTGTGAAGACCTCTGCAAAATCATAACCCTTTTTTTGAAGTAGAATTTTTGCCGCTGTCTTCAGATATATGATGTATGGATGTGAAGACTGTGACTACTTGATGAAATTTTAATTGTTGATGATTGTTTTTAGAATTTCTTTACAACTTTCTGTGGTACGACTAAGTAAACTCATTGAGAAAACTCGTTATAAGAGATCCACTTGTCATGTCATGCTTGTAGTTAATTACACGCTTGTCTTTCCAACAGAGTTATAGGTTTGCCTGACCAGAACTTGTGGCCTAACGACATATCCATATCCTGGAGTTCACTGCCTCGGTTTCCTAGGAAACCATTAGACACCATTGTACCTGAGTTAGATGAACTTGGCGTGGACCTATTACAGGTGAATAAGTTACGGGGGGGGGGGNGGGGGGGGGGGTACTCCCATGTTTTAGCTAGACGTGTTGCTTTAGCATTAAGTACGTGTGACCTGTGATGAGATTTTTGTAGTTGAAATACACCTCCTCGAGAAAATGTTAAAAATAGACCCACCCCCTAAAATACCACAATATCATCCTTCTATGATTCTGCACTACAATATGGCTTTTGATTCTGCGATTTTAGGGCTGAAATAATTCAAGATTTGACAATTTGTCCTGCCATATTTTTGAAGTGCCATTGGTCTGACTTGTGATTTTAGAAATGATCCCTCTAAAATGAACACTGTATGAATATTGAAGTTTCCTGTAATTTTGTGAGTAAGTTGAAGCTTCTGGCAAAATAGTGGACAGCACAAGAATTAGCTGCATTTTTCATGTATGATTTCTCAACACACAACCATGTTTTGCGGTGTCGTGGTTGATTTCTCAACACAGAACCATGTTTTGCGGTGTCGTGGTTGATTTCTCAACACACAACCATGTTTTGCGGTGTCGTGGTTGATTTCTCAACACAGAACCATGTTTTGCGGTGTCGTGGTTGATTTCTCAACACACAACCATGTTTTGCGGTGTCGTGGTTGATTTCTCAACACAGAACCATGTTTTGCGGTGTCGTGGTTGATTTCTCAACACACAACCATGTTTTGCGATGTCGTGGTTGATTTCTCAACACAGAACCATGTTTTGCGGTGTCGTGGTTGATTTCTCAACACAGAACCATGTTCTCGGCACTGAAATCAGCATAATGATATGCACCAAATTTATTTTGATTCTATATGAAATCTTTGTCTTGGAGTATGCTTGGGGAGATATTTGCAAAATGTCAGCCACTGTAGTGATTAGTCAATGATTTTGCATTATGGGATAGAAGTCACTGTTTCAGGGCTTGGAATTTTCCGCGGAAACGCGGATTTCCGCTTTTTTCAAATGTGCTTTCCTCTTTTTTATAATATTTCCGCGTAAAAAAATCGGATTTGATATACAGTTTCCGCGGCAAATTCCGTTCTTACTGCTGCGTTGCAGCCGACGTTCACCTCGAAAAGCGGAAGTTGCTCTTTATGTTTCGGAGGAACGTAAATTGTCAACATTGCCGGGGCATCTGGGACAGCGTGGTGGGATTTTCAATGGTGTCTCGTGTTATTGTTAAGCGCGGCGACAAATACTACCGCTCTGCAGCCAAAAATGTGTGGGTTGGGAGTGGACGGGCGAGCTAAAAGGACGCAGACGCATGCTACTGATGGTGGTAACGTTTTTTTTTTTAGTCCTCCCGATTTTTGTCGGGGAAAGGGTCACATTGACCATTTCAAGGCTGGTTATCGGGGCATGATTTGGGCCGTAATAAAAGTTTCAAAGTTTCCGCGTTTTTGTCATTGGTCATTCCAAGCCCTGCTGTTTACACTCCATAAGCAAAGAATTCTCTCTGCAAGTGCATGGCTATTGTGAAGGGCCTGTGTAGTGCAGCTGGCCAGGTTGATGTATCGTAGTATATATTTGGCTGTAAAAAAGTTGTATTGAGCAGCTGATCCCAGCAATAAAACAGTAAAATCTTACCAATTCAGCACACAAGTGGTTTTTTCATAATTGCCATATAAGGTTACTAGCAAGCTTTTATCGTTTGAAGTCCTATTCTAAAGGTACCATCGAACAATGTTTTGAGAAAGGATGTTCACAAGGATGTTAGACGCCTTTGAAAAATTATTGTTTTTGTAATTTTTTGTAACATTTTACCGTACTGTCGTCGTAAAAAAGCATTAACGAAGCATTGCACTTTGATTTGTAGAAAATGCTTCAGTTCAAGCCAGGGTCACGCCTCAGTGCTCAGGAAGCTTTGTCCCACCGTTACTTCGGAAACGATGAAGAAACATTTTCATCTTCGCCGTCTTTCTCGTCACCGTTATCACGCTCGTCACGGTCATCATCCGAGTCATCATCCACTTCAGACTTCAGAACCGATATGTCGCAAATCGCAACATAACTTGAGACTTGTAGAAAGCAACTATGCATGGATTGGGATTGAGTGTGACCTACAGTACAGAAGTAATCGCTAGGAACTAGCAGACAAAATAACGTTTTCCCGTCACAACACCTAATTCTTTAAGGGCAAAATTCTAATTTTCTGTCAATTCATCTTCATTCTCAGGCGTGATGAATTCTGGGTAATTTTTTCTGAATTCTTTTGGCATGAACTTCAAGTTCTGTTCATTTCACGTTTGTGAAATGTCACAATAACATCATGGAGGCAGCGAATTGTGAACTGACCTAGCTCTGCATAGAGAAAAAAATTCCAGTACTCTACTAAAGTAATGGGATACAACATTTCTCTGCCAATAAATACCTTTCACATGAGTTGATAGATGATGAATGGTCATTGTAGCATATTTCTAATGACAGAGTAGTGCTTCTAAATTTCTGTTAAGTTCCTTTTCATTGACGATCACGATGGATGGTTTCTATGGCAATGAATTCAGCTCGTGTCCAGCTGTTGTGACGGGGAATTACGTGTCACTTTGTCTGATTTCTTTTTACGTCTACTGTACTGTCGATGATGAGTGAACTTATTTTCTGATAGTCAGAAGATAAGTTAAACATAAATTTTAGCAATTGCAATGTTGATTACTGTCAGTTGGAAGACTTGTGAAGAACAGTAATCTTACTATGAATTAAAATAAGTGTACATGTCTTGTCTTCTGATGAGTCGTTTTGCATTTTTTACTTTGTCCGGAAGTTAAGTGTCACAAAGCTCATAAAGTTGTCCATGTTGAATATTTCGAATAGAATCATTTGTAAAATGTTTTGAAATATTTTTGTGGGTGATGTGTACCTCAGTTGTGTGCTCGTAGAATCCCACCTCCCGCCACGTACTTTTGACAAGTAGGAGTGTTGTACTAGCACTGGTATACTAACTGCATGTTTGTGCCTTTATTTGTAAATGTATTTCTGAAAAATTATCAGCAAAAATTGATTTGAGTGGAAAGGGTAATAATTGCGGAGATTTTGCATTTCAAGACTACATGAAAGGGCAAAACAAACGACTCGCATGAATGTGTCAGATAGGGTTTTTCCTAGGATTTGTTTTGCTTGAAATTGTAAACTGGACCCTGATTTCATGAAATCAAGATATACCTGAGTTCAAATTCTGACTAAATCATGTGCTTGAAGTCTCCCAGCACTGGTATCAAGAGAGAAAACAAAAAATTGTATATGTTCATTTACAACTACGTTAAAACCTCATGCAGCATAGTCTTTGAAATCCATTTTGTTCGCATTAGCGGTGGAAGAATTTGTTTTCAGTACAGCTAGTCAGCATTCCCAAAAACACATGATAAATCCGGTGCAAATGGAGTTCACTGGTGGTTTCAGTGGGAAGATTCAATACCTTGGATTTATTCGCTTGAAGTTTGCAATTTAGGATTGACCTACTGTAATGAGTGCTGCATGGGCCTCTGTGAAGTCTGAATGAATTGGAAAAGTTGTGGCTAAATGCTTGTTTTGACAGTTATAAACTTGATCAAACAGCTATGTGTGTACAATAAAGCAGTAGCTATAAAATCGTGTCACTGTCACAAAAAATGTGTGCAGATTTGAACTCTGGTTATGTCTTGCATTGTTGACATTGTCCAGGATAACAAGTTTCATGAGAGACGTGTTGTGTTGCATTGGAATTACGAGTAGCATTGAGCAGACTGGTGCATTTACAATTTGCATTGAGCAGACTGGTGCATTTACAATTGGCATGTTAGAACTATTTTTTTACTTTGCGCTACATACATTTTTATATTTAGGAATTTTGTTTCCGTTGGTGCTTGTTATTTTACTTTGTATGCTATAAGTTACTCTTTGGGTTTTTGGCCGTAGTCATTTCTGTCGTTTCTATAGAACTTAAAATAACCTGGACTGTTATTGGCAGGAGTCCAATTTTAGCATACCTTATGGACGTTATCAATGAAATGAAATTGAGCTCTGTCATCATGAGATTATTGCAGGTAGCCTCTTGTATTTTTTGTCAAATTGGGTTATAACAGAATTCCAGTTGACAGCCAAGCACAAATGTGTTGAAAGATTTTTAAGAAATTAGGTGCATCACTATAGTTTGCCGGAGTACAGTTGACATGAAAATTAGAGTATTTACATCTAAATTTTTATGCTCCCATATATGCATAAGTGGGTGCATGTTGTGGTCATCTCAGTCTGGCTGGCGTCTGCTGCAGTATCTCCTAAGCCCTCAATATGATCTTCATGAAAGATGGCAGCTGTATGCCCATAGAGCAAACAATGCCAGGAGTAAGGTTAACATTGATTTTCAGCAGGTTTTACTACACTAGTGCTCCCTAGTAGCAATTGTGGTTCCTTTGTCTCTGCCTCAACACCTACATAGTTTCTTGATGTATCCTCATGAAATTTGGTGTATGACTTCTATTGAGAGCACAATCGGCATTGATTTTTGAACTGGTTCAACTTGTTACAATTAGGTTTTTTGCCTTTGCCTCAGTTGACCTTCACGAAATTAGTTCCACGTGTTCCTGTTAAGGAGAGCACAGCTGATCTCGATTTTGGGGGGGAGTTGCATTACTGTGGCATTCTCTTGTGGCAATTTAGGTCTTCTTTCTGTACACCTACATTTCTACCATGGTCCTTCACAGATCTTCATAGAACTTTGTATTTAAACATTCATGACGGAAAAAGACGGCACTTGCCTGGTTTCAGATTTACTTGCCCTTTTAGCCCCTCTGGGGATAGCTCTGCTAGTGTCCATTTTTGGTCAGATGACAATTGGTCATTGCATCTGCCTTTTGTTAGATGAATCTTCATGAGCTTTGCCCTACGTGTTCCTTATGAAGAGTCTGTACAGCTGATGTTGATTTCTAGACATATCTGAAATATTTGTAAAAAGGAGCATCCCATATTTCTTCACCATTTGCTATGCAAGCAGTGAGCACACATCGATGTAAGAAGTGTTACAGAGTAAGAAAGGAATTAATTTTGCTGCATTAATTCTTTGGCCAACATCAATATATGGTATATTTTTTAAGGTTTACGTAAATCCAGGTGTGCGCATGGAAACATCAACAAGGGTTTCTGGGACTTTCGGTTGCAGTTTTTTAATCACATGGTACGGCTTGCAAAATTGAAATGTGCAAGAATACTCAAGTAAGTGAAGCCAATAGACCTGTTGCGAGCTACGAAGCATGATGGCATACCTGTCCCACTTCCTGTATCGTCATGGTGCTATCCTGTTGCACAGCTGGAATTCGTCTAAGGTTTCAACCGTGCTAGTTTTCCTGGTGCAAGGATATATACATGTGCGGTTGTGCCAAGTTTGGAAACTCGCAAGTGGTCTATTGCTTCACTTGTAATCAGAAAATCAGCAATATTTAATTAAATGCAATTATTAAGGATAAAGCAACCTCTTTAGGGTTCGAGTAGTTTTATGAACGTGTCAATTGAGTGTGATAGATTAGTTGGTTTGTTTTGGTGTGTTCTTTTGCACAGGGATCCAGTTTGGACTTTTATTATTCTACAATAGGAACAGGTTTCGTATAGGAATACATTTCTGTTGGGAAATATGTTAAAAAAAATATTCAAATGTTACGGCTGTTCAATTAAACACCGAATAGTGCACCCATGCAGGTATTTCTGTTGTCATGGCAACACTTGCACATAAGCTTAACAGCAGAACCAACACGATTATTTTGATGTGGAATAGGATATCCTATATCAATCAGTACATGCAATTTGATGTGTATGAGATACAGTATATCAATAGGGGCGTCCCGGATTACACAGTGACACTCGAATCTCACCATATTTACCCACAATGCCATAGACATCAGTCAGGCACATTTGCTGCCTCGTTTTCATGCTGTTGGGAGTTTCACGTCATTTGTTATTGTCTCGAGCGATTCTTTACAAATTTTCTCGGTTGCATTACTGCTGTGCTGTGCTCCATCGTGGAAAAGTTTGATGAACTTAACAAATACCCGTGGATGCGTGATCTGAAATTCTTTGCCTTCCCAAGATCAATGAGAGACATGAAATGATTTCCAAAACTTGGTCACATGCTTTCTTATATCCGGGGAAAAAGGAGACTTCCATCACCATTTAATCTGGGACGGCCCTATTGGTACATGCCTTTATTCGTTTTAATCAGGGTGCTATTCAGTTCATGCAACTCGTGGCTGATACGCAGTGCGTGTCCCCACACACCTGTGTAAATTAGTTGTTTCTAAAATATATGCATAGCTTGATACTGTGAGACAGGACTTCTTTGCTGAACGTACAGTCCCTAGTTGGTCTCAGGAGATATTTTTGTGTGTTAATTACTGTTGCCCTGTCAGGTTAACAACAATGGAAATTGCCCAGTAAAATATCCTGAATTCAACAGCGACTCGGACATCGTGCATGTTCAATGGCAAAGAGTGCTGAACCGAGGCGTAGGTCTTTTCCTGGTACGTTTCTGTCTCATTCCATTGTCAGGATAGTTAATACAGACTAGGCCAGAAACTGTCTCCAAGACTCAACTAGTGATCTGATTTAAGGTAACGTTGAAAATTGTTGCTTTCCATAAAGTGGTAGACTGTCTACAGGAAGTGTATTGTACAGCAGTCATCGAATGCTATAATTATTGTAAACCTGTAGCCATTTATTGCAATTTTAGAGCAATTTGTACATTCATCTGACATAGTAAGTGAATAAAATGTGAACAGAAATTTACTGGTTTTATTTCATCCAAATCCAATCATTACAATGCACACCTTCATTAACAAGGATTAGTTTTTCAAAATGCAGATTGTTCACAAACCAAACCATATGCTTCTCAAATGCTTGAACAATGGGCCTAGGTGTGACCCATGGTTTTGACTGAAAGCTTGATGTTTCATGAAGATCACTGCAAGCTCAACACAGAAAATTTTGTGTGGAACTGAACCTTATACATGCAGATACCTTCTTATCTGTGTTACTGCACAGGGTGCACACATTGGGGAACTCGGAAATTGGGCTGAGGGTGTTCTGACAATCCTGGGTATTTCAAAGTACAAATTTGGAGATTTCAGGGTGTGGAGGTGGAGCTAATCATCAGACAGGTGAGGTAGAATATATTGTAATACAGTAACAATTCAGGGTGCTGTTCGTACTTGAACACAGTGGCAACCTAATAAGCAGCAATTGGCTGTCAGTAATATCTAAGACAAGTCCTGGGTTCTGTTTCATGAAAGTGATTAAGACTTGGACAGAAATTTGGTCTTGCCCTCCCTCTTCACAAGTTTCGAGCATATCGGTCTAAAAATAATTATAACTTGTCTCGGTAACTACCAATTACATGAATATTCTCAGATTCTTTTGTACTTTTACTCAAGTTTTATTAATAATTATTTTTCATCAGACCAAATTTATGACCCGAGTATTAGGTCACTTTTCGTGATTAGATCCCAGGACACGAGTGAACATTTTTCTCTTTTTCCTAAAAGATGTGTAGCATCATACAAGATACCGTAATCGTTCGGGTTAACGCCCTGGGCGGTTAAATTGGCGAATCCAAAAAATCGGGGGAGGGCGCTTAACCGAGCAGTGGGCGGTTAAATCGAAAATCCACTTAAAGTCGGGGATGGGTGGTTAACAGAGCATGGGCGTTAACCCGAACGATTACGGTAAGTAACTGTTACAACAAATAACACATTCATGGCAACCATCATACAATACTTAGAGAAATTGTGAGCATTTACAAAAAAGAAAGACCTGCAATTTTGTCCAAAATTAGCGACATTCGATCAGGCAAAGTACAATTCCTTATAAAGGCACCTGTTTACCGAGCGCTGATGTCTCCAACCACGTCCTGGCAGAGATCACTCATTTACACACAATTTGTCATTTCTTTACTGAAACATCATGATCACATATGTTACATTATGTGTTCCTAGTTTGTTCAGTAGATGTCGCTCTCTCTGCGTAGTATTTGCGATTAGGAATAGAGGCATATTAATGCACTTCGTCATTCCTGTCCTTCACACACAGAACCGCGCGTTATCACGCCTCTATCGCAGACATAACGAAACATCAGTTTCCTGCAAACCATACACTAAGCATGTAATTCGTGAACTATGTGCCAGACTGCAAGACTTGACCTATATTGCCTATATTGTGATGACCTATGGTCTGACTGCTGGTGAACCTCACATAAACAATGGTCAAATTACCTTAACCACAACATTGGTGACAATTAAGTGGAAGAAGTTAAGACTTCATGGGATGCTTTATCATAGCTACAGGGTTAAACAAAAAACCTGAAGAGGTCCAGCTGGCGAAGAAGCCTGGGAAATTTTTCACATGTTTACGTGGGACAGTGCAGATGACTCTACGAAAATAAACTGTCATTGCCAAATTCTCTGATTATTGCAAACCTAGACACAATATTCCATTCAAACGGTACAAGTTCAATAAAGGTACTCAACAGACTGATGAAAAGTATGAACAGTATCGCAAAGCACTTTTGAAACTTACTGAAACTTGTAATTTTGTCATTATAACTCCTCAAAATTCTTCAAGATAGACTACTGTTATATATTGGTTTCATTAGTGCTCATCCACTCTAACTAGCGCCATCCTGTGTGATTTGTTGGTATTTGAAATTTCCTCAGCTGTTATCTGTTTCCGATAACTTGATTTTGGAATCGGGTATTATTCCAAGTAGTTGGACTGTTGGACTGATCAAACCGTTATACAAAACGAGGGTTCTTTGGAAAACCCGGACAACTACAGCGGAATAAAATCGCTGAGTTGTGTCGGTAAATGTTTTACTGCAGTTCTGAACATTGGACTATCTAAATCCACTTGTTTTTTTTTGGTGAAGAACAGACTGGTTTTAGAGCAAGTTATTCTACTCTAGACCTCGTTTTTGTTCTCCATTGCATTATTGACCTTTATCTGCAAAAAAGAAATTAAAAATTTGTGCATTTATAGAGTACAAAAAAGCTTTTGATATGGTAGACAAGAGCTTCTTTGTGGGCCAAATTATTATCTTACAATTTATTACTGTTATATAACTTGTATGAAAATGCAAAATCCTGTGTATACTTGACAACAATGTTAAATATGATTACTTTGCATGCCGCATTGGGGTTAGACAAGGGGAAATCTTTCACCTTTATTGTTTGCAATTTATTTAAACGATTTTGACCAACCAATAAAAAGGAGAAACCCGGGCCTTCAAGGTTTGGCTAAAGATTTCAGAACACATCTTAGCAATGATGATTTTGAAGTTTTTCTATAACTTTCTTCGTTGCTGTACACAGATGACACAATTGTGATGGCTGAGAGTGCAAGTGAACTGCAAAAAGCATTGGATGCTGTTGATGACTATTATAAAACATGGTTTCTTACTGTAAACACAAGTAAAATTAAGGTAGTAATTTTTTCTCGGGGTAAAACTAGACAACATTTCAATTTTACCTTTGGTGCTGATAAACTCGATATTGTGGATGATTAGTGACCTTGGATGCTTGTTTAAATATAATAACAATAAATTTAAAAAATCAAAAGCAGACGAGCAATGTTGAGTTTGCTTAGTAAAGCTAAAAGACTTGACCGACCAATTGATATTCAAGCAGAGCTATTCGATCAGCTAGTGACACCCAATTCAGAAGTTGGGGATCATTAAAATTGTGAAGCACTAGAAACCTTCTCACATGAAATTCTGTAAAAACATTCCGAAAGTGAATAAAAACACTACAAATCGTAAAGTACTTGGTGAATTGGGTAGATATAAATTGAAGAATTGATTGATGTCAGAATATTAAATTTTGGGTTAAGGTTGAAAAACAGTAAAGTGTCAAAACTTTCTTGTGCAATGTTTAGATTTCTGAAACATATGTCTGATGCAAATATATATATACCTCCTCTCCTTGGGTAGGAAAAATAAAAAAATGGTTTGCCTCAACTTTGGTCAGAAGAGATAATAACACTCACAATGGTTCAATATCAGTTTAAGAATTTCAGGTGTCTATAAACAAAATTGGTAATCAGAAGTGGATAACTAAAGTGTGTGCACTACAAACAAAGTCTTTAAAATTGAGCTAAAATTAAGAAAATACCTTTCTGTTCTTAACACTAATGAGAGAAAATCATTGACCAAATTTCATAGTGGCAATAACAGGCTATCAATCACAGCTGGATGCTATGAGAACATTCCTCGAAAGGAAAGCTTGTGTACCTTACGTATTTCTCACGAGATTGGTGCTGAATTTCATTATCTGTTTAGATGCAGTGTTTTTGAAAGGGACAGGTATAAATACATTGGTTTATTCAATCGAAGCTGGACAAATTTATACAAAATGGAGGAACATTTTCAATTCAATTGTAGCAGAATGTCAAACCTAGCAGTTTTGCAAGGTAATCAACTCCGGTTTTTGATGTTGTTAAATGTTTAAGTATTTGCATTGAATATTAGTTTTTCCACTCTTGCTAATTTCTTGCATGATCAGTGCACAGTTATGTAGCTCATGTATTTATTTGCTAGTTAGAACAGTAAACAAGGTTGAAGCCATTTTATATTAATCCTTACCTACTTACCTTTATTTTCTTAACTATTATTTTGATCCACGATTTTTGCTTAGTTGATATATTCTTGATGCCTTGCCATCTTGATATTTGTGTAGTCACAAATAACCTACTGCAAATCTGTAGTTCTCTCATGCCTCAAAAGGAGTCCTTTCAGAGAAATAAAATTTAGTTTATTGTCCCCGCAACCCCATCTTGTATTCAAACAACTGCTTAGAGACCACAATACACACACCTGCTATTCACAATGCCATCTTGTATTCAAACAACTGCTTAGAGACCACAATACACACACCTGCTATTCACAACGCCATCTTGTATTCAAACAACTGCTTAGAGACCACAATACACACACCTGCTATTCACAACGCCATCTTGTATTCAAACAACTGCTTAGAGACCACAATACACACACCTGCTATTCACAATGCTTCGTATTTTTTAGTCCTAGTGCTGTTTTATGTTTATGTATTATCAAAGTTTACTTGAATGAGATGTCAATGGCATTCACAGAACTGTTCGAGATCGTTAGACTTTTTTCTGACAAACCAAAGCTGGTTCAAAAGGGTGAAAACATTGTAATGATAGGTGACGTTTTGTCGCTGACTCCAGACACCGGCCTGGTGTTCGGCAGTGTTCAAGCTTCGATGAAAAACAAGTCATACGAAGTCAAGGTAAATCATATAAAACTATTATAATATTACTGTATTCAAGTTAACCTACCAGTATCTGTAAAATTAACCTTTGACGTGCTCCAAGCAGCACAAAATCAACTCACATTTTATGTTGCAATAGGCCTAGCTCTGATAGTTGACCTCCTTTCTCTCGGCTCGTGGATGTGAGTTGGGGGACAAGGAGAAGGTTTTAATAGAACTTTGCTGGTATCGATTTTAAGTTTTTAATCACTGTGTATCACTTTTAGGTGACACTGGAAGATGACCGAAGCATTAACACGATTGTGTGCACCTGCCAGAGGGGAAAATTCAAGTGCCACCACATAGCTGCCTTACTGTTATGGTGCCACAAAAACGTGAGCTGAATGGAATACCCTACCAGTGGAAGGTATGTAAACATGATCAAGTATGCTTAGTGGTACTGTAGTCTATTGCAGTTTCATTACCGCCCATTGACATGGGGGCGTGCGAAATGGGAAATTTTTGTGGAGCCATTACCACTATGATATTTCCAGTTGACATTTTTCTGTTCTCATCAGGCTTTTGGCATGTTGTCGAATTTTGTTTAAAAAATCTGGTAATGTTAGAATTCAAATTGCAACCACTATGGAGGTAAAGCGTTTTGAAATATAAGACATGGTGGATTTTAGAGGAGGTGGGGTGAAGGGGTCCAACCCAAGAAATTGTGCCAACACAGTTTTGGGGGTTTGAGGGTTATTTTGAAGGTTTCTTCATTGAAAATTTGAGCCTTGCAAGACATTCTAGATCTACCTACATAAAGTAGTTTCATTTTGGTTTTTATTTTATTTTGTTGTATTAAAGACCCCATAAAATGATCCAACTGCCATTAAGACATGTTAAACAAATGTACTTTTGTCTAACACATCTTTGTTTTGTTTTATTCCACTCCAGCACTAATTAATGACTATGCACCCCATATCATGTGCCTCCATAGGAAACCCCTTTTGTTCTCTCGACAAATCACAGTAGACTGGTCTATTGACATCATCATTGTGAAATAGCATGTAAACACAACGTGGACAGGTGATCGCCAGTGCGTGAGTCAACCTGTGAGCGCAGTGTGTGAGTTAACCTGTGAGCGCAGGGAAAATGTCGTGTAGTAGAACTCACTGTGTGGTTTTCGGAGTAAATCTGATGGGGATTTAACGTGTGAATATCATTCTTTTATTTTGTTGTGCAAAAAGGGGCAAGCAAATTTTGAGCATTTCGTTACTTGTTCTCGTTCATCATGTCAAAACACTGGTTTTGCATTTCAGACAATTTTCTACAAGGTAGCTGAAAATTATTCTTATATCTTATATTCCACAGATCAAAAAGACAAGTGACAAAAAAGAGACAGCCAAAGTGTCAGTCATGAACCCTCATCTTGACTCTGAGTACAACTCACTTCAGCGTGAGGTCAGTGAAGAAGATCGGCAGTGGATTCTCAGCAGGTTGTCAGGTTCAAACAAAGGAGTTGAGTTCTCGCTTAGCACAGAAACTGTTGTCACTACAAGCATGGCTGTAAAAACCTTTGACGACATTCTCAAAAAGTCTCTTTGTCTTGAAATGGACATTCAGCCCACTTACATCCTAGAGGTAACGGAAGACATTAACAGCATTTTTAAATTTTGTAGTTGTCCAGAGGGACATTGTCAGTGAAAACAAAAATGAAATGACAAGTTTTTTCAATGACGTTCATATTTATATATACTGTTTAAAGGCCAGTTCATTTTAATTGAGAATCTGTTTAGGCTGGGTGGGTGCTAAGCTGAAAGCAACCGAATAGGCGTTTGAAAGGGATTTTTTGATTTAGGGGTGGTTGTTTAGAATGTGGACATCTTCCAGAACAGACCTGGTAATTATTTACAGGGACATTTTTCACTGTGTCCTTTACAACTTTATGTTTTGTTTCAGAACATGACTGTGACCTGTGAACAAATACAGTAATGTTGAAGAAGTCACTAGGAGACGGAGTGATAATATGAATTGGTCAACCTACAGAAAACGAAGATTGACTGCAAATAACTTTCAATTGGAAGAACACTTAGTATACTCAGTTGGCAAAAAACTCATTTCCACCAAGTTTCTATAAACAGCTTTTGGGGAGTATCACTTGCAGGGAGCAAAATGACTTAGAGTTGTACATGAAGAGGATGCTGTTGCCACATATGAACAGTATACTTGGCTGAAAACTGACCCTGCGGCCTGTTTTTAAACGAAAGAGGAATAATTGGGGCAACCTCTGAGAGACTGGTTGGTGCGGCCGGCTTACTAGAGATCAAGTGTTTGTACCGTATACTCGTGGGTTAACGACGCCCTGGGCGCTTAACTCGGAAAAAACCTTTGGCCATTGGGTGGGCGATTACCCAAGCAGTGGGCACTTAAAATGAACAATTGGGCAAAAGTCGGGAATGAGTGATTACCCAAGAGGTGGGCCCTTACGTCCAAGTTTCAAACGACCTGGGCAAGCGCACGGGGTGTTCATTCGAGCAGGGAGTTTGTGAATTCGGTTTATCAGCAGAGCCCGACAACCACAAAGTTTCACACGGCTCAAACAGAAACAGGATTTCGACTTTGAAAGGGTGATTTCAAGAGAACCTTGTTATAAACTCAGATGTTTTCAAATATATTAGAACGCTGCAAAATGTCATACCACAGAGCTTTACGAAGCTCGAATGGCAGTCCACTTACCATATCAGTAAGTACTATTCCAGATCAATGAACGGGACTAAATTTCATTACCTGCGCCATTGTATAGTTAGTGTTGTTCGTATGACTGTGTTTGATTAGAACTCTTATAGTGCCGTCTCGTTGTTGTTAATGTCGTCTGCGTATTAAACCCAATAAACTTTCGATTCACTGTTTAGTTTATCTGGCGCTGGTTTAAAAACACGGACAATTCGTTCTCGGCCGACACAAACCGTTTGCAAATTATACGATGAGAGGGGGATGAGAATAATTGCTCAATTCAAATCTGGGTTGACCCAGGAGATAAATCTCACATGCTGTACGGTTGCAATTACAATGAGATGGGGGTTTGATTAATTGGTCAATTCAAATCTAAGTCAATCCTGGAAAACTAGCAAAATCACGTGCTCCGTCTGAAAATACATGGCGATGTCTCGAAGTTTTACTCATGTTCTCGCTAAAAACTTGTTGGTCTACTGAACTCGAATAAGCATCGGAAATGGTGCCTGATAAAAAAATAAATTCAGATGAGGTAATTCGAAAACTTGTCACATAGACAAACCTACGTTGGTGATGACCAGGACGTCGTCAGTAGGCTTCTATCGGGTACTTTCCAAAGCCCCACTGTAAAAGTTCCAATGAGTACATAGTCCGTATGCCGTAATAGAGCATAACTGGTTTGATTTCTATTTCATAACAGGGATACCTACATCAAAGTATGAATATCAGTTTATGCGCTTGTCGCAAAAAAATTACGCCATTTCATCACAAGGGGGCGTCAACATATAAAAAAAAAAAAAAAAAAAAAAAAAATATAATCTCTGAACTATGATTAATTTCGTAGCAGATTAGCACCACCTCTATAAAATTAAATTAAATTAATTTAATTTAACAAAAGTTCAGTTGATTAGTTTAAAAAAAGGTATTTGTAGCGCTTGAGTTATTAAACAAACGCCGGTAGAAAACGCACTTTTCGAGACAACTTACGCAGGTGTAAGCACGCCGCAAACACGGACGTGTGAATCCAAGGCGAAGCTATGAACAAAAGCACCAAATTCAAGCTCAAGTTCTGTAAGTGGTAAGTTGGGGATGGGCGATTACCCAAGAGGTGTGCGCTTAGGGGGAAATTTGCACAAAGTAGGGGATGGGCGATTACTCAAGCAGTGGGTACTTAAAACCGAAAATACAGAGTCCACCCTATTCTTCCAACAACTGCGAAACAGTGGATCAACCTTCCTAAATTTTTGGTGCAGTTCAATTGGGTTCATCAATAATAATTTTGAAATCGTTAGAATTATATAAAAATGCTTTCATCACTGAAAAATTGAGTTTCGTTTCTTTGGTTTTTGTTATGTATACACCTTACTAAAAATGTGTCCAAGGTGACTGAACATATACTCCAGTCGTCTTCTATAACTTAAATGCGTTACACGAAGCCAAATCACATTCTTGCGAGAATACTGCAGTGAACCTTAATTGCAAACAAAAATACAATGTAACCAATAACAACTTGCACAAACAAATTAAGATAATAGCAGGAGGGCCCCATACAATCAAATGTAAGCTGCAGAGAACTCATTATTACTACACATTCACTGCTGCTTTCAGTCAGAACCCACAGGAAATTTTTTCAGGTGATTCACATGACACAGACAAAATGTTTTTCGAAAACACGCTTAGCCATGGACAACCCTCTTCTGGTTTACAGCACATGCCCTTGATAACATAACCATTCCCAAAAACCAATCGCAGTAATCCTGTTGGGACTTGCAACAACCAAACTCTGACCTAACTCTTCAGTCTGTGAGGACATCGACTCCAGAGTTAGTAATAAGTACCGTGTGCTCAAACTGAGCTGAGCGACTGTCATCCTTGGAAACTACAGTCCACTTATCTGACAGGATCTTGAATGATGGGTCACCTTCTGTGATGATTGGCTCTACGATTGCAAATAAAATCAGAATAATATCATAATTCTTCCCTTGTTTAGCACACAGTATGGCCGACAAGTGAAATTCTATTTTGTGGCAGTCAGATTCGTCCAAATGTCATCTGTTGTCACATTCATAGAAAAACACTTGCCAAATTTCACAAAAATCCAGCAGATGCGAAAAAAGCAAATTGCTACTAGGGGGCGCCACTGTCCCTGTTTCATAAGCGAGCATTTCTTGCCAGGAGTGTTTTGCAAGTGCCTTAAGTCTGCGGCATGCAGAATGTCATGTTTATATGTTTAACTTTGTATTCATTTTATCTTATGAAGTGAAAGAAGCCCAGACTCTTCTTCAAACAGGGCTCACGACTTCCAGACACGGCTCAGAACTGTTCAGAAAGGTGCACAGAACAGTTCGTGAACACATTCAGGGAATACGATAAGCAACACAAAACATACTCCAAAAATATCACTTTCATGGAATGATTAACATGACAACAGGAAACTGGATAAACAGCACACCTCTATGACAGTAATGACTTTTCACCAAAATGACATGACAATCTTAGGAGTCTGGTCACAATACAAAAGGTGAATATCATGAACTTAAAGAGGCATGGAATGCAAAAGCTCGTCAAAAATATCTTTTAAACGGTTGCTAACAAAAGTACCATCTCGCAACGTCTAGTACAGAGTAATTCACTTTCTGCTGTGAGGAAATTTTTGGGAAAAATCAGAAAATTCATGATTTTTTGAAATACACCTGGTTACCACAGAGTTTCTAATTTCCCTCCCAATTACGATGATTGTGCGCATGCTCTCATAATCAGTTGTTTGAGGTCAAAAGTTACATTTTCCACAAGGGAAATGTGCTATGTCTATGTCTTGCCATAACAAATAAGGAGCTGACATATAATTTTTTTGAAATTTGAAACTAAAAGAAAATGCTGTGGTGTCAACAGACATTAACAATCTTTACAAACAAACCCTAAAATACCAGGTGAGCAGGTGGAATTCTGTTGCAGTGACAGAGAACCACTTTCAATAATGCAATTTAATCTGTTTATCCCATTCTAGACCTCTTTATAAGGAATATAAAAGAAGTATAATTAATTTACCGATGGTGAACGTCATTCCCTCTGACATCACTCCTGGTTCTTCGTTAGCTGTAAAATAATGAAAAACACAATAACAGTGATAATTGGTAAACCATTACTATACTAGAACTGTGATTATTATTATGATTTTCTTTATTTACTTTTTAAAGTGTAGAACCACACTCACTTACATCTTACAACATGGTATACCATCACTCCATTTGCAGTCAAAGAATTTTCATTTAGATCACTCCCTACTATAAAATTAGATCCAGCTCGTTACTGACTTAGGTGAGAAATGGTTTCTGAGCTGGAAGAGAACTCAGTTTGTCATAGCTTGAAACCATGCAGGGCACATAAAATTAACCAGCATGGCAAGGTAACTTGCGGAGCCTCATCTTAAGCAGTAATCAACTGTTAGTAATGTCCAAGACAAGTCCTGAGTTATGCTTCATGAAAGTGACCTAAGACGGTAATGATCTGAAATAACGTGCCTCAATTTTGAGAACCAGTTTTTTCCACTGAATAATGGGCATCCAACTGGTTCAGTCGTTCAGAGGTGAAGTTCAGAGGGATTCGAACTCTCGGTGTCAAGTTTAGAAGGAAAATTTTCTACTACTAGAAAACACTGTCTTGTTATTACTAAACTACAATAACTAATCGAAATGCATTCATATAAGTTTCAATACTGACAGCTGATTCCAATGTCTGTAGTATGTTTTAAACCCCTCCCACAATCAATATCAATGAGAATTGACCATTCAGAATCCAGAAAGTATCATGCAGGAAATCGTCTGCTCAGTGAGCTGGCTGTTGATTTTGGATAGATACCTGTTTACTCACATCTACGAGGTTCTGCCTGCTTGAAATAGTGCTACAATGAAGTGATTTCTACAAATACCCTCGAGTCAAAATTCATCAAAATCTGCCCTTATTGGACAAAAATCTTGTTGAAAACTAAACTAGCCAATAGGAGTCGCTACAGTAGTAAAATCAGTGAGAAATTCGACTTTGAACAGCTAAAAATCCACCTTCCATAAAAAATAACTTTTGATTTAATAGGACGCTTATAGCCATAAATCTCGTCTTAACTTGTTCCTTACTTGGTATAGATATGATTCCTGGACTTGGGATGTACTGACATGTTGTCATTGCTCGAGCTCAGGTTCGCTTTAGTCTTGGCTTGTCACAGCAACCAATTCATGCATCCTAGTATTGTTTCAAGTACAACTAAACTATCAGTTCTCCCAAATCCCAGAAATTAGTTCTAATCTGAGTAAGGGACAAGTCGAGACTAATTTCATTGCATAAACTGGTCTAAATCGGAACAGTATCTTTTGACGGGCAAACTCATGCTCAACTAATTTTTATATCAATGCGATCCACTGAAAGGTCCCTTCAAATGTGTGGCATGTTTCTGAAACCATTAAACAACACTGCGTCAATCAGTCGATTTGTTACTCTAATTTCTTAGTTCATTCTTTCATCCATGGATAAAATGGTTCAAGATTAACAGGTAGCATTAACATTTGAAACTAAACACTGACATTGGAATGTGCAACTCACCAAAGTGATAGACGTCAGGTTTACCATGGAAGTAAGTGCCTATACCATGACCACAGAATTGGGGAATGACATCATAACCATTGGTGACTGCCATGTGACTACAAAAGAAGTCAGCCTTGAGCAAGAACACTCTGGCAACTGAGATTTGTTGAACCAGATACATAAATTATGCAAATGAGGATGAAAAAACCAGAGAAAGGGAAGCTTTGGAATGTTCATCTAATCAGACAAATATTTAATCAATTATATCTTTTTATGCGATGAGTCAAGCCCATGCCAAGCACGGTACATACATTTATTGTTCCTCTTCCAGACTAAACTTGTGAAACAATGTACACTGTTACTAGACCACATGCTTCAGAATTCACATGTTCATCTATTCAGACAAGTATCTTGAACTGGCGTGGAAATATAAATCACAAACATTTTTAAGTTTGTTCTGCACGCCATCTGTTGGCCACATACACTCATTTATGGGTGGGATGCCCACTGCCAAGTTAGATTGAATTTCTTTGTGTGACCAGTGGTTCCGATGGCTCAGTGGACAAAAGTGTTTGCACTGCTAGCAGAAGGTCCTGGGTTCAAGTCTCAATCAGGGCAGAAATCTTTTCAGACTTATGATCATTAGGTCACATAATGTAGCCAAGAGGGGGCATGCAGACCATACTTAAAAATGTTTGTACTCAGACAAGTATTTACTTCGCATGTTAATATTCGATTACAATAATTTATTTCCTCCTGCTAAAGTCACTAGAGTGTGTAGTAATTGACCTTTTGTGAGCCAGGTGCCCATGTAGTCATGGTGATTTTTTTGTTCTGGAATGCGCCATAACTGTAAAAACACGTGGGCCGGGCTCATTATTAACCCACTTCTCAAAACTTTGAAAGATCTGATTTTGCCTTTGTCCCCTGTTTTGTGTAACTTATCAAAATGTTTGTAAATTCGTAAAGAGATGTGAATATTGAACACGATAACTGAAAGAGTGGTTATTTTCATTTATATTACAACACCAGTAATCTAGTCAATAGGAGCTACATGTCAACAAATTTCCCAAAATCTACAATTACAAATGTGTCACCTCAGACATCATGACTTTGTGAGACTGCCTCCAACACTTACTGTATAATGCTCCCAATTGAGCTGAACTGTTCACCGGGTCCACACAACAATACCGCTGCGTCGAGGCATTCTCTCGTAAAGTTCACCAGGTCACGCCCTTTTTGGTCCACGTTCCCTACTAGGAATGTTTCTGATACGTCTCCGTGGAAACCACTGATGAATACCTTTAACAAGGCCGCAGCTAACATTACAATGCATTTGACTACAGAACCAATATTGAAGTGTTGTTGTTAAGATGTATATACATGTCTTGACTATTAGAAAAGCTTGTTTCATTGACAATAGCTTCTGTGTCTGATGCTACATCACATTCAATTAAAAATCCTTCAAAATTCCTAGTCACTGGAAGACTCATCGCAATAACTCTCACATTCCATGATAGTTCCTGGCTTTGCTTGACTGAGCAGAAGGTGCCTGTCTCACTGATTTGTTTCCATAATAGATTACATAACCGCATAAGCCTGTATTCAGAAATGACTTGGCTGAAGTGGAATAACATGATTAATTGCTGGGTTTCCTTAATTAACCAGACTGTGGGAACAATAACTGGCTTGTGCAAGGGGTTCACATCTTTGTGTTGAAAAGCAGTTATTTTGGTGTTAAACTATGTATTTTAAAATGTATACTTAACATAACACGGTTGGTTGCTAAAATATAGATATTCTTACTTACAGTTATGTCAACATTGATAATATCGCCATCAGCCAAAGGTCGGTCATCAGGGATTCCATGACAGGCTACGTTATTCACAGATGTGCAGCATGACTTAGGAAAGCCTTTATATAACAGTGGAGATGGATAAGCACCATGAGATATTGTGAGGTCATGAACTAAGCTGTCAATGTCATCAGTCGTCATGCCAATCTGAAAATACAAAGCATTGCCCAATTACAAAATACAAAGCATACCCAATTACAAGCGCTGATTCAAGGAAGTGTTCACCTTGAACTCCCACTCAGACCTCAAGCTAAAATCTCAAAAAATTCAAAATTGGAAGGACTATTGCAATAATTGCTGAAGTACAATCGGTTTAGGGAGTAACATGATATCAGGAACATGGTACATGGTACCAGAACTCACCAAAAACTACTTAGAGTTTGTTCCATCTCAAAACATGAACCCAAACCACAGTTTTCTAAGTTGGTACTGCATGGGCTTTTAGCTAAGTCATGTGACATTGGAGCAGTCCTTCGTTCAGTTGCCCAAATCAGCAACTGGCCATTTTTATACACTTCACGTACTTCTGGAGGGTGCGGTAAAAATAGGAGCACCTGCAAAGATAAAAATGGCCAGTTGGCAATTTGGGAACTGACCAAAGGACTGCTCGAAGAAAAAGTTTGATTACACGGGATACTTTGTTTGAGGTGGAAGGAAGGACATAGACCGCCTCCCAAGGTGTCCAGGCTCTATGCGCTAAATATGACAATGCGACTTTGATGTTTTCATAAGTGTGAGGCATAATTTGTTGAAAAGCTTCTGGCATATGAACTGAAGCGCCTCGAACTGACCACCGTTTCGAACTCGAAGGCCAGTCGAGGCGGTGGTCACTGTAAAGCCTCTAGTCTAGATGTACGGGTAGGCCTATTCAACTATACTATTACCTTCTTTTCAAGTTGAAGGCTTAGCCGGAAAACAAAACTCATCAAAGCATCACCAAAAACTGACAACTTTCCAGTTCTGTACCTTCAATTGACTTGAAACTTCATTCAAAACATGGCGGGCTATTCGACACGCGTTTCTCATGCAGTCGATTTGTTCAGCAGTCTTTATCTCGGGTTCTATTGGAACAGGCAAGACAGAGCTATTTGTTGCATATAGAGGTTTGTTTATGTGAAACGGAACAGGTTTGAGGGGACTCACGCGTCCCGGCGACACGACGGTGTATGGTTTTTGGCTTTGGGCCGACTTCTTCAACTTAAAAGTCGCCACCATTTCGGACCACGACGACCACGTTGTGCAGTTTTTCACGTTCTTTGTGCAGTACACATTCTTGGCCACTTTGCGCTTCCAAATTGCTGCAAACGACTTCATATGGTAAAATCGTTGTTCGTCAAGTCAGGCAAGTGACGAAGCGCTATTTCAGAAGGCATAAGGCCAAAGAGAACGAATTACAAATAAGCGACTACTTTGCAACACGAAGCAGCTAACAATTATTTTCTCGCAAGACGTCGCAACAAGTCTTACGAGACCCCCTCGTTAGTTCCCTGCGTGCCGCTAGGTGGTCGGTAGCCAGCACGTGCTGGCTAGGTACGTAGGGGCAGCGAGGTATCACCAGAGACCGTTAGCGTTTTTGGTTTCACCAATGAGATAAATGTTGAACTTCAAAACTTGGAATCTTGAGTGAACTTGGAGTAAATTTCTATTCCAAGTTCATGCAAGTCATCTTGAGATTAAGGCTACTTCAAACCTTATTTAGTGGCCTCTATTCTAACTCGTATATCAAAAAAACTAAGCTTTGTCAACTAGTAAAAGTATATATTTTCTGAAAGAAAAAAGATTAGGGAGTATGAAAATACTTTTTGTATTAATATACCATTACTATTTTTACGTAAAAAACTTTTTAAATTCAAAAATTTATTTCTCAGAATTCATAGCTGGGAGTAATATACATATTGGTCCTAGATTCATAGCAAAGTAACCCTTCGATCTATTTTAATGAAACCTTTTTATATGAAAACTTTACTAGTAACCTCAAAAACGCTGTTAGGAATTTTCGGTTAACCTTTTCGTTTGATTTTTATTGCAAATCAACTCGCAAAAAGCAAGGTATATTTGTAAAAAATAGAGGTCGTGTTCGTCTTTGTTACATTACGCAAAATCTAGACCTTTATATCTAAAATCCTAACAGTGTTTTTGAGATTGATGACTAAATAATAAATTTGGAAAGTTTCAACGAAATCCACCGAGCAGTTTCGAGAAATCGTGTTCCTAAGTTCAAATAAAGTCAATTTGCCGAAGCCGAGAAAAAGCCGATTATGTGGCGAGACGTGAAAATCTCAAGGACTTCGGTTAATTGTTCGGTGAAAACTTGTTCTTGGGCAATAAAACTTATACACCCCGTAGGAGTCTTGACTATTTCAATATTCCCACACAATGTCACACGAATTTGCAGTGCATAATTAACTTAATTATCAAAAAACTTTCAATCAGCCAAGTGGATTTACAGTCCACGCAGCATTTGCAACATCTAAAATTTCGCCGTGAGTCGAACGGTGGATATGAGTTTATCGTGAGTTATTGTTTCTGTTTTTTTGCCCAATTTCTCGGTTATTCCGGGCTTTCCATTTATAAACTAGGAGTGGTCTGTGATGGGTGGGTGAGTCGTTAGTTTCGACCCCGGCCGTGCGAGGCGTTCCGGTTGGGGAGGTTGAAGCGGCAGGCTCATAAACTTTTCTGTCGTGCTGTGAGATGATGCGACCTTGACATGAGATTAATGAAAGTATCGTGGTCGATAATTCCTCAACATTCCTACTTCATATTCTTTTATAAATGCAAGTACGTACTTTTTTGGCTGTATTCGTAAGACCATGCGGGCAATTTCACGTGCACCTGGAATCCAAACAAAGCGATTTATTAGCCGGGTGTATCGTTGTCGGCATAGTTGCATCTAATAACCGAAGTGTCGCTTATTTTTGCATGTAAAGGTACAGCAATTACACCTGATTCAGAAATGTTAGACATTTTCGGAGAAGTCAACCTTCGGAGTGGTGAACCTTTGAAGTAGTGAACATTGGCGGATTTATTGNGGGGGCTCAGATCCAATTTCAAGTGTCAAATATCGGAACACGGCTCAATCGTAACGAAACTATGGCTAAGTATAAGATCTCCCGCTATATCCCAGGCGACCGGCTGTGGCGCTGCGCATTACGACTCCGTTTCCGTCGTCTGCTTCACTGTGCAATGAAGAAAATTACTTCATTTTTTAAAGAAAATGGAATCTGAGAGACGATGAAAAACCAGAAGCTGCTGGTATGATGTGAATTTCAATAGAAACCTTAGTGAATCACTCAGAAACTCATAATTCTCTCTTTGTCAAACCTTAACTTAAGACGATTTCCAAAGCCAATTGCGTCATTAATGCCAACACAAAAAACGGATTGGTCTTTTGTGTAATTGAAAACTATTTTAAATACAACATATTTGTTACGAACTGATTGCACAAAATATAAAAAAGTGTAATAAACATTACAGAAAGAAGTAGGTTTCGCGCGCAAACGCTGTGGACCATAAACAAGTACATGTAGGTCTCTAATTATCAAATTATTAATGAAGTCGTGGTGGTGCAGTGGTAAAGCGCGCGCGCTCTATCCGCCAGGTGGTGAATTCGAGTTTTTCATAATTGCAAAATTTCATGTGTGACACGTTGTCTGATTTTTTTTCTTTCTTTTTCTTTTTCTTTGCCTTTTTTCTTGGATAATACTTCAGGAATCACGGAAAATGCTTGATTTTTAGAGGAAAAAACAGAAAAACTTTCCTGGGCGGGAGGGGGGGAACCCTCCTCCCGACCTCCCCCCATTCGGTGCTATGCGCATCTAATCGTGCTTTGCATAAATGTTTTCAGACAAAATGTTGCCCCCCCTTGTGATATCATAGATACGCCACTGGCGAACCTTCGAAATAGTGAACTGGCGCAATAGTGGGCTGTTCCCATTTCCAGCGATGTAAGCAACTTTTAACAAAAATACTATCAGATGAAAAATTACGTCAAGCCATTCTCTGACTAAATTTTTCCATCGGGGTATGTGATGAGGTGTAATCACTCAGTTAAAAAAGCCTGATTTAAAAAATTAGCAGTAGGTAGGCCTAACGCCATGTGGAGAACTTCTCGCTTAAACTGGTCACCGCTCAGATTCCCTTGGCCCCAGACAACTTTTATGATGGCTATTCAGCTCGCCCATTGTATTGACGTAGATCTGAGCTAATGAACTCGAAAGGTAATAACTAGCACTACTGTTTTAAAAAAAGATGGTTATTAGTACACCCAAATTGGTTTCTATGGCATTTGCACAAAGATACAGCCTGCAACTGTAGAGAGCAGTTTTAACTTGGTACATTTTAAATATTACAAAATGACTAAAAAAGTTAATTTGTGTATCTTGACCATAGGCAGCTTTCCAAAGGAACGATGGTTTTAAATGTTTCCTACCGGTTTTTGTTATTTAATTTTAATACTCGTGTTTTTTTTCCTTACCAGGAACGGGTTGATATCTTTTTATTTTATTTTTAAACTTGAAGTACCAAAAACAGTAGTAGATTTGATCGCCAGCGAAACTTAATTAGTTTAGCTAATTGTGAACCCATCCCTGAACTTTCCAGATTACAGCTACATTAAACATTTCACAGCGAACAAAACTACACGTGTCATTAGTAGAACTCAAATCGTGAAATATATACAAAAGTACAAATGGTGATAGCCAAACTCAATATTTGGAATCTCTGGGCGATTTCGGATGTACTAACTACATAACTATTCTAGCTTTTTTTCAGCCGTAAAAGTCTAGAGTGGGCACAAGTTAAATACAACTGTTTCCTATTCAAAAATCTGGTTAAACGAGATTGAAAGAATATTAAAAGAATAATCTATGTGATATATTTTTAACTCTGAACAGCGTTTGTAAATCCCCCGATTTTATTGATGCGCTTGGTCGTTTATCTTCAATCGTACCCAATGTTTGTAATTTTTAGCTTTTATGTTGTTGTTTTTCCAGCTGAATACCGCAGTGGTATTTGATTTTAACAAACATTATTTAATAATGCATTTTGAAAATTCGCCATTATGTACAGGCAGTGATGACTACGACAGTTTATGGTCGGGTAGTTACACTTAATTGGGTCTTGCTCGCGCAGGACAATGCGGTCAACACAACCGTATCCGACACGGGCGCCACACTCTCTTTGATCCTCGTGAAAGCCGCTCATAAGGAAGGGCGGTGATTGTAAGCATATTAGTCACGGTATGGCGAGAACGTTAGTCTATAATTATGGATCAAATTACGTCCAAATTTGATTCCAGTTGTTGGAATCGAGGTATTTTGTGCCACCTAGTGGCCGTTTTTGGTGTTTTAAAATCTTGTTTTTGGCGTCCACCCCTCTATCAACCAAATCATTCTGAGGATGGTTGTGAACTTTGGCGTATATGTTTTCAGTGTGAAGAGGACATTTGATGATGGCGAATGACTACTGTGGCGCCTCCTAGTGGTAGTTTTGTTTTTTGTTTTTCGCACATAGCTGTATCTCCAAAACCCACTGCAAGATCTTTAATTTAGTAAGTGGATTTACATGAAGATAACAGACGACTTTCAAGCAGATCAAACGGTCGCTGTGCTCACTAGTGGCAATTTCACTTTTTTCTGCTTTCCTTTGTTTCTCTGATGTTCTTTGACAGAGTTTTATGAAATATGGCACGTTCCCGTTTTTGGATGGATTTTACGTTTTCGCGCCATCTTGTGGCCATTTTTATGATACAAATAAATAATCCTAAAAGCACACCATTTGCGATGCATTCGTGGGCCTATTTCAACTCTCCGCGTTGCTCTTGTTCAAGTTTGTTATGCAAGATTTTCAGCTTTTTATGCAGGTGTCACTGTCCTTGTTGACTTCTATCAGGAAAGTGTTTGTTCCATCAACTCTTTCTTTTTATGTTGTATTTAATTGTCTATAGTACATAAAATACTTGAATGTGATGGGTGATCTTGTTTGAATCTGCTGACAAATAAGTTATCATTGTCACAATGTGGAAACAGAGAAAAATAAAATTTCCATTTACTTGATTTTCTTACAGATCCAACATTCACCTACTGACAATAAATCTCGATCATTGTTCACTTTTCAAAGTTTGTTGTATATGTGTTAGTCACAGGTATTATGCACGTCAACGTGAAAACAATTTTGTCTGTAATGAGTATTTTTGATTGAAGAGTTTCGTATGTATTATTGTCGTGTTTGAATAAATGGAATTTAAACTATTCTATTCATTTTAAACAGGTGCTAAGCAACTTACTGTGTTCCAGAAAGTCACGGATAAGAGGAGGAGTCGCCCTCAGTTGACAGAGCATGTTCAAGCTACTACAGGGACACACAACTGGTCTCACAGACTGCAGATACTAGAGAACATCTTTATCGCTTACACAGCATCTGTGATAACCATTGGTGCTACTGTGCACTGTATCAACAGATTAGCCAAGGTTGTAGGAGCCCATTTCATTGCTGTTACAGCATCTGAAGCTGCTTGCCAATGAATCACCATAAATGGTACTTGCCAATGAATCACCACTACTTGCCAATTAATGAATCACCATAAATGCTACTAGCCAACGAATTCTTGACATTTGTATGATCAGTCTGAGAGTGAATGGTGTACGAAGTGTCCTAAGCATTATACTGATTCCAAGTGTAAAATGGAAAGTTCATAACGTACAAGATCTGAAGGTTTTCATTGGAATCCTATAAGCCACTTGCGAGATGTGTTTTCAACTTTACTAAGTTTGGACATTTGTCCAGGATCTCGCATGACCTTAACCTGATAATTGAACATTAATTATTCTTTTACTGGGCAATGCAATGATGTCGTATAACTATTGGTCTTCACACATGCCATATATTGAGCACATCACGTGTTGGCTAACAGGTTAGCAGAAAGTCCTGGGTTCAAACCTTTGTGGGAACAGAGAACATTTTAGATGTAGGCCTAAGTATGTATCATCTGATGCCACCAAAATATGGGATGTGTAAAGATTAATAATTCTTGCTTATTATTCTTAAAATTTTAACATTTTCCTTGTGAATTAAACTCTGGGCAGACTGTATTGTGACAGTATCAACTTATTTACTATGTATTGTGACAGTATCAACTTATTTACTATGTATTGTGACAGTATCAACTTATTTACTATGTATTGCACCCACATATTTATATGTCAGTGCGTAGTGACGTCATCTTCATCTTGGCATCCAGCATCTGGTCTGCTGCCATTTTAATTAGTTTTTAGTCTATTTGTTGTCCTCTGCTTCTGTATGCACCAAAATGTGTAATCTCTGTTTGGGCGTCCGCGACTGTATCTCCTAAACCTCTTGCAAAGAATACTGAAATTTGGCAGTTGTGTTCCTACGTGGCTGACATTGAGTTTCGTACCAATCAGAATACCGCTGTGCCCTCTTGTGGCAATTTTAGTTTTTATCTTCGGAGTTTATTGACAAATTTTCATGAAATTTGGCAGAAAGGCTTTTAATATGGAGGTGATTATGGCCTTCCGTTTTTGGAGGGATTTGACAAATTTTACGCCACCTTGCGGATATTTTTGTGTCCGTTTTCTGTCGTCGGCTTTTCTATCTGCCATACAACTCAAAGGATCATTATGAAAATTCACAGATGTGTTGCTGATGAGAAGGCCATGACTGATATTGACTTTCAAATGTGTCTGACTGCTGTGTCGCCCCTTATGGTAAGAGATGACGAGTTACAGACAAATCGGACTATAGCTGTGGCCCCTTATGCCAACTGTTTTTTTACGTTTGCCTCTATATCTTAGGATTTCGTTACTATATTTTCGTGAAATTTGGCAAATAGTTATGTTTTGCAGAGATGACGCTTCGTCCTCAATTCGGATGTGTTTGATGCAATATGCAGAATCTAATGGACATTCTTATAATTCTAAAAATACTCATTGAAGCACACCTTTTGCAGTGCTATCGTGGGCGCATTTCAACGCACCGCGTTGCTCTTGTTGACATCCTTGTTCATATCTACTTAACCCTTTCCAAGGTCACAATTTGGCTTGTGTAGTCCTATTTTAAACTCGACAACAATTGAACCACTGTTGTGCCTCCGAATGGAGCTTTTTTTCTCTCAAAAAGAAATGAGTGACGCCTGTCTCTATCTTTAGAGTTCCTTTGCGGATTTTTGTGTTCTTAGAGAAAAGAAGACACCTTGCTTTGTATAGGTTCAATGTATTCTGTGCAGTTCAATGGCTATTTTTACATTAAACACTACTGGAATTTCATTGCAGTCGTTGGTGCATTTTAACGCTCCACGCAGCTCTTGTTTACAGGGAGCACCCCACTGTGTTGAGCTGGGTTAACCCAACAAAGCAACTATTGAAGTGTTTCAATGTAACTGTCACGTGGGTTTCAATGACAGCACACAGTTGTAGGTAGAATCGGTGCAGACGTATTTTCCTGGTGGCTCTGTCATCAATAAAATGGGTAGAAAAGGTCAGAACACTCTTCTCCTGAGGAAAGGTTTCCTCACAAAACTGATTACAGAAAAACTTGATTTCATACACGGAGAGCAAGAAAAGTGACGCCTAAACAAGTACAGCAGAAGCAACAGGGTTGGAGTGACAGTGGGTCCAGACTGGCTAAACAGTTCCCGCAATCAGAAAATTGTAACCATAAATAGTTAAAGGGCTTTTGGAAACTGAGTGTAACGAGCGAAATCGGTGTGGTCGTGCGAGCAGCTGAGAACACAGAAAAAGTTTTACGAACTACTCTTGAGAGCAGTAATAGAAAACGCATTTACAATATGTTGCCACCATTCAGAGAATGTTTAGTTCACCACACGGTTTTTTGAAAAGAAGAAGTTTAATTAAGTTTAAGAAAGTGCGTGGCTTGCTTAAATTTGTAATTTGCCGGGTAGGAAACAACTGCGACTGCATTCGTAGGTGTTTCAAAAGTAATAGAAAACGCATTTACAATATACTGAAACTATTCAGAAAATATTTTGTTCACCACACGTTTTTTTGTAAAGAATAAATTGAATTTTTCCAAGTTTAAGCAAGGGCGTGGCTTGCTTAAACTTGGAATTGGGTACAAAAAATCCTAATGCGCTCACTCAGAACTCTTCCGAAATTAATAGAAAATGTATTTAAAATGTATTGCAACCAGTTTGTGAATGTTTAGTTCAGCACTTGACATGAACCAGACACTACTGAATTTCAAACAAAGCTTCATTTTTATATAGGAATAGGCAACAACACAGAAAATAATACGACTGAAATGGTCACCGTAGTCATGTAGGTTTATGACCTTGAATGCCCGGTACATCTACAGAGGAAACATGTAATCGCATTAGTCCTTAAATGATTTTTTTATTCTGAGTCTCTCGGTACTAGCCATGCAATACTCATGAACAGGCCACGGGTGCTTTACCTCTATTTTTTTAACTCTCTTCTCCCCGTAGCCTACCGGTTCAGTAATGATTTCATCCCAAGCGCCTTCTTCTGTGCCTGGGTGTCATAATCTATGGTGTCAGGCAGCCGCTTAATTCGAAGTTCACGCAATATTCCAAGTTCACGTACGGGATCAGGCAGATTGCTCAATCTCAATATTACTTGCGTGATCTTAGAATTCCAAGTTTACGCAACACTCACTTCCGCTTAATCTTGAGATTAAGCAGCCTCCCGTTCAACGCTAGGACCTCGCTAAAAAGCAAGGCTTCGCGAGATTACGTGAGATATTGCTGTGTATTTTAAATGAGAACACGTGACTTTGACTAGTTTTAGCTAGGTCCTAGCTTAGGTCCTAGCATCTACTGAACGCACGTCAGGATGGCATACGTTAAAGGCGAAGGCAACCTTTTTTCATGTCACTTTTAGCAAAAATAAGGTCTGTTGATTATCCCAGACATATTTTTCACTTAATTACAACTTTTCGTAATTTAATTAATTTCTCGTCCTCTACTCCGGAAGTGACGTTTTAGGAGGCAAGAATTTCGCGCCAATTTCTTTTCATACAGTCAGATTGTAAGAGCTGTCAAGTCAATCATTGTTCTACCTCGGATGTCATAAGTTCGGTCGTCGTTTGCTTTTGTTTACGAGTCAGTCAACATGCTGCACTGTTGCTGTGTACCAGGATGTACTCATTATATCGTCTCACGCGCGCTTTGGGTACCTTGCATCGCTTTCCGAAGGATGACACACTTCGCCGTACTTGGCTAGCTCGTTCGTGTGAAGAAGAACGCAGCGCTACCCGTTCACGCAACGTACAAAGCAGTGGCAAGCATTTTCAGCCGTCAGATTACGACAGAGATATGTACGCTAAATTGATGAAGGTCCCTGCGAAACAACGCCTGAAGAAGGGTTCCATACCGTCGCTATTGATTCCCGGCAGTACCCCGTCGCCACCCCCGAGAAGTGCGTTTTTGAAGCGAGAAGCCTCGCGAGCTGTGGCCACTGTAAACAGTGACTGGAGGCACTTCATCTACTGTCACCCATGCCTCCGAACGTACCCCATAGCGTGCAATTCCAGGAACTAGCAGTGCTTCGCCGTGTGCTGTTGTCTCTAGTCCAGAGCCTGTAAGCAGCCCTGCAGCGATGTTGAGTAGTGGGAGTGAATACAGGCCCATTTTGACACCCATTGAAAAGGATAGTTCGTCATCCAATGAACAGATCGGTGAGCCTAAGTTTGATAAGTTTATTGTGGACTTATATCATTGGAGCTATTTAGAAGGTGCCACGTGTCTGACGAGGGAGTCGTAAGGCGGGATGTAAGCAGTTTGGGTGCTCAAGTCACCAGCCACTGGGAGTGTGTCGCGGGACACTCGGTCAAGTGGGACAGTTCTTCCTCTGTACGTGAGACGATAATGAGTACTTTTCGGTAGGCAGCAACAGCGTGTTATGTTGACTGACTCGTAAACAAAAGCAAACAACGACCGAACTTATCACAACCGAGGTAGAACAATGACTGACTCGACTGCTCTCACAGTCACACTGTATGAAAAGAAATTGCCGCGAAATTCTTGCCTCCCAAAACGTCACTTCCGGAGTAGACGACGAGTAATTAATTATATTACGAAAAGCTGTCACTAAGTGAAAAATATGTCTAGATAATCAATGACCCATATTTTTGCTAAAAATGACATGAAAAAAGGTTGCCTTCGCCTTTAATAGCTAGCTACTTGGGTGGCACTGAACAGTTAGGCTGTGGCCGCGGCCTACAGATAGGCTGTGGCAGCGGCCAAAATATTAAAATTTTGGGGTAGGCCAAGTTATGGGGGCATTTTGTCAGTAGGCACTGCATGTAGACTTAGTGAATGTGATTTGTTTGTATTTGTGAACATACTGAGAATGAAAAAAGGCCACTTTCTCGGCTGTAGCTACACTCTTCTTCAAGATGGCGGCCCCCTGTTGCAATTGTGCATTGCTGTGAATAGCAACTGAGAAATTGGCCGCGATTTCAGGTAGCCCTCATACAAGCCAGATTTCAGTGCAAAAACTAGTTGGTTGACAGTACTTTTGGACCACATTTTTGGAATCGGTAGGAAATTTGCTTTCAGAATCTAATGTTGGCTTTAGTCGAGCATCTGCAGGGAAGTGCTGGTTTTGGGGCGAAAAGTGCCGATTTTGCATTTTTTGCCGTTATTTTTCTTAGCCGGTCTGACTTGGTTTCCACTAGGAGTGAAAGGGTCAAAAATACAAGAGAGAATAAAGTTTCCGTGCTTGTCTGTAGGACTTGTGATGTGAAATGACTCAAAACTTTTCTTTATTTGCATGCATTTTTTTACAGAATGAAGAAAGGGCGAAGAGTCCATTGACGTGTGTTCTGATAGGCAAACCCCTGTGAGAACTCTTCAGTGCCTCCTTTTCTCACCAAGACCATTTTGTCTACCTGACGTCACATGCACGCTGGCGCCCCTAGTGGAGGTCAACGAACAGAGTTCATGGACCAGTTAGTGAAAACAAAGAAGGAGTGCAAGTACAGCACTTCTTTGTACTAGAAAGCCTTGTGGCCAATGGAGCATGACAGTTCAACCGATTTGTATTGCAGGACGTTGAGTCGTTGTTTTTGTAGAAACGTTATGTCCGAAAAGATGAGTGATATATAATATTAACTTCAAGTAGATAATTGTAAATGTCATATTGATGGTTATCAGCCTCAGGAGTGTGAACTTGCGGAACGTTGCCGGCTATGGCGAGGGGCCGGTGTTTTTTAACGGAGTTTTCGAGCAACTTATGTCCATAGTTCTGGTTATGCCAGAGAACCACATGATACTATTTAGCGTATCAAGTGCTGAACTTTTTCATACCATTCAATTAAAATAATTTAGTCACTTAAAAAATCATGCAAGAATAACCTGCCTAAAAATTGCTGTAGCCGGGTTTTGGGAAAATATAACATCTTTTTATTGAAATTGATAATAGTCGGCAGAATATTGCAGGCTCCCTACACTAGGGTAGGTCAATTAGGATACCAGTGCCCAGTTTGTTTACACAACTGTACGTAACTCGACTCAGGGTGATGACAACATTTGTATGCCTGACCACAGAGAGTTCTGGTCTTTATTGGAACTATTTACGGATGTGTAGGCGAATCTTTGGCAAATGTGAGTCGATTTTGAGAAAAACTTACCGTTTTAACTTTCAAAATTTTAAAGAAAATGAAATAACCGAATGCTCGGCCACAGATCCCGACTCACAGAAAACAGACATCTTATTACTGCCGCAAAGCAAATGAGAAGCTGGCACCTAAACACAACCTCTGCATACTTGTAACGTGGCCCTTCGCCACTACAGCGGACGCAGGAATTCAGACACTCAACCGAGCAAATTATCATGCCGCAACCTCAGAATTCACTTTGTAACATATCACAAATACATTCTTAAATCTTAAATTTTGAGGATTGCCGAAAGTCACCATACAGAGAATTATTTGTTACAAATCTATCTGTGACTCGTCCAATGCTACTTCAGTAACGTCCGTAATAGGCTAAATCAGTGGTTAACTTGGTTCGTTAATTCTCATGACAGCTCCACTGGGGGCGCCAGCATGCGTGTGACGTCAGATGGACAAAAGGGACAACATTTACCATTTTGCGTGGCTAGGCACGTAGGGAACCTGCGAGTCGAGAAATTGAGCAAATGGTTCACCGTCTATCGACTAGTTTTAGAACTACGGTTTCTCAAACTAGCCAACCCGCCCGGCACAGCACATCAGTGGTTCCAGTGCTGTAGTGGTGTGTAGGCGCAGGTAGGCGCAGCCAACCACCTTTTTGCAATGAATGTAGCGCCTATGCACCGTAAGTTACGGTATAGTGGGACGTGGGCGCACGTAGGCGCAGCCAACCACCTTTTTACATTTTAACGTAGCTCTACATATACGCACCGTAATTCAAGTGACGGTGTAGTCGTCTTGATACTATAGCTTACGGTATCGATTCGCGGATACGCTGACGACCCTGGCGGCCATGCATGCTTCAATGAGCTCATGATTGGCAAAACTCGGGTAAGTCGTCAAATAAACAGCTCCATGAACACACTACATCAACATTGAGAGTTAGCCAGTGAAGTCAGAAACCCTGATTCGTGAGATCGGAGCTTGTTTTGGGATTACTGTGGCATTTGGAAAGTCACACATTCATTCAGAATCTTGTGCTTATGCATGATGTGCTAGAAGAGTTGTCAAGCCTCTTTGTGGGAAACCCTGACAACTATGCTACAAGCAAAAAAGCTTTTTCGTCGGATGGTTCGTCTCCTTAGTATATGGTTTATAATACCGGGCAGGCAATCGCCACTGCACTGACATGCGCTCAAGAAGTTTGGGTCAATGGAACTTAAGGAAACCCTTAAAGGAACAACCGTGACAATACGTCCTGAACCACTGTTATTCGAAATGTTCAAGTGTTGTGAAATTGGAGCGGCGTTCACTTGAAAATGATGAGCTGTTATTTTGCTCTTTTCTGAGCACGTTGGACCCCAAAAGGTGGCCGATGGGATCTGGGATAAGACATGGCGGGCACGAAGTCAGGGGTGTTTGCGAGAGGTTTGGGCTGGTTGCCACAACGTAGCAATAGAGGAGACGGTTAGAGTAGACAACCTACCAAGTGCTCTGCGACAACTTTGTTGACCTATGCATAAGAATCTTCCTTGCAGTGCAGTTGGATATGAGCAAGGATTCAGAGAAATGGAATCTGATAGTAACAAACGCTCACTGTTGTTGCTAGTAGAACAGTGCTGTAGTGGTAAATTGGAGGTAAGTAAGTGCATCACCTTGAGCACTGAACATAACTTACGTGCGTATGCGCTGCGTTCAAATGCCAAAAGGTGGTTAGCTGCGCCTACGTTCGCCTTCACCCCACAGCACTGTATTAGAAACCACCCTCAGCTTGCTGCCGGTTTGGCAAAGGTCAATGGTCCCCGCTTTCCATGTTAGACCCAAAGCCTTATGAAGAAACTTGGATTCGACAACACAGAACTACTGATAGGCCTAGTTCTCAGTGCAGATCATGTAAATTGGAGAAGAACAAGACTGCCGACAAGAAAATTTGTGGACTGAGGATTCTGTAACTAAGCACTCTATCTTTGGACAGTATTTTACTAACTTTAAAACTAAATGAAAAATAAGAACTTACAGCTACGTGCAAGGAAGCCCTACTTGGATAAGCGCACGCACGTGTGCGCTTTGTACATGGCGTTCAGCTCATTAAGAATAAAACGTCAGTGTTTGTGTAATTATAGTCTTTGAAGCGTACAGAGTTACGAAATTTTAGACTAATATTTCAACATAGAAGTAACTATTGTGGAGTTATACCATAGGCGGATAAAGAGGGCCCTTAGGACACACCCAACGGGCGACTGAAAACGTCTGAGCGTTACGGGCCTATTCTTCTTTATAATTGTGTTTGGGCCCCTATTAAGAGACCGATTGGAATGCACACGGACCTCTGCCTTCTCCAGTATGTGTGGTTGGGTCAACAACATCAACCTAGATCCGCCACTGTAGATTCGAAGTAAATACTCACTCGTGAGTCAAAAAGAGGCCTACATGTTTGTGAGTCAGGTTTTTAGAGTTCAATGTACATTTAAAATTCAGAGCTCGAGGTGATAAGCAGGGCTTTGCGTAGGCACTTAGATCGCCCTGGGTGCCGCAGGTATACAGGGTGTCACGTTTTTCCCCGTGTGTGGGTGGGCGCAGGTTGTTACAGACCGGTTCTAATAGCTTTCGGTGCGATGATTGACTGAAGACTGGTTCGAGTTAATCCTTTATTAATCCCGATCGTACGTTCACAAGCCTACCCAAACAAAACGTCCGACGTAATGTCTGTTTATGATCCAGCCAATGCTGCGAAGCCTTGACTTGTGATGAACTTCTGAGACACGTTCAGCAACTTTTACACTCGTCGATTCAATAACCTGTTGTCTCTATAGCTGGCTCACTATTGACTATCGCTGTAACTGCTGATTCTCTTCACCGCAACTCAACTGTAATCTCCTGATTAACTGTCTTGAACTGACTTGA
This sequence comes from Phoronis australis, assembly GCA_002633005.1. NCBI lineage: Eukaryota > Metazoa > Phoronida > Phoronidae > Phoronis > Phoronis australis. Next base: position 67,697 of record NMRA01000303.1, on the reverse strand, counting down.
TCTTCTCTTGAGCTGACTTGATCTCCCTTGAACTGACTTAATCTCCCTTGAACTGACTTGATCTCCCGACTTGATCTTCTCTTGAACTGACGTGATCTGACTAACACAAACCCGAGCTTGTGTATGTATAGCCTAATGCATTGTTCTGAAACTTTTCATCAATTCAAGCACATTCTAGAACTTTCCTGAATCTACCCAACCATTCTACAAACATGTACTAGTCTCTAGAATATTCCAGACTGCATTAACAACTGCCATGCTAGAGTCTTTTATAAAGTTCCACACTATACTGCAGTAAACAAATTACATCATCACTACTGAACTCAGTCTACTAGAAAGTTCCATACTATTCTGTAGTACATCATCATTGTACTTAACTCAGGGGGTCATGCCAATCAAACAGAATAACAAAACAAAACAAAACAATACAACTAAAAATACTGTCAGACTATATTCTGACAATACACCCCTGCCAAAGAGAAAATTACTCTATAATTTTCTAATGCAAAATCATCTGGCATATATACATAACCTGCCGTATCCGCCGCTAAAGTGCTCCCTGACTTACAGTCTCTGCTTGAGCACTGGTAGTCACTGCTACCGTTTCCCTGCTGGATTCATCAGGATCTGTTCCTACCGATATGTCGGCCACCTCTTCTCTCTCTGGAGTTGAGGTCACTGGGCTTTCCTCTTGGAAAGTAGTACTCTTCTGAGAGTCATCTTTCGGACCCTCCGCAAGGCTGTTGCCTATATTGTCCTCGTTGGCAGTTGTTGCTCTCTGCTGTCGCTCAACATCGCCTGGGTCCAAGGCGCCAGGCACGTCCCCGATAACCAAATCGGTCACAGGACGCTCCATACACATTGCAAACACTTCTGTGTAGTACAGTGTCTTGATGTTGATCTTTGCGACAGGCAGCCATCTCTTGGTAGAGTCCGCCAACTCGCATGACCACTTCCGGTAGGTCATATCTCCTGGTTCGACTAGACTGGATCGAACCACAATGGTTGTGCAGCCTGTGTGTTTCAACACTGAGACCTTCTTCATGCCAATATATCCCTCCTTCAGACGCAGCTTTCCTTTGAAGGCGCGTTCAGGGTTAGCATGCTTCACCGAATCCTTACTCTGAGAACCTCGACGGCTGACCGCTGCTGACATTTGGAGTTGCTTCCTCTGCAGACCCATTTCTTGTCTGAGGGCCATTAACTCCCTTAGTTGAGATCTTGTCTCCACAGTGAGTTGCTAATTCCAACAGTCCACTTTATCACACCTTGTTACCGTCAGTAATCTCTTGGCGTGCTCGCCAATCGTCACGTTTTTCCCCGTGAGTGGGTGGGCGCAGGTTGTTACAGACCGGTGCTAATAGCTTTCGGTGCGATGATTGACTGAAGACTGGTTCGAGTTAGTCCTTTTATTAATCTCGACCATAAGTTCACGAGCCTACCCAAACAAAACATCCGACGTAATGTCTGTTAATGCTCCAGCCAATGCTGCGAAGCCTTGACTTGTGGTGAACTTCTGAGACACGTTCAGCAACTGTTACACTCGTCGATTCAATAACCTGCTGTCTCTATAGCTGGCTCACTTGACTATCGCTGTAACTTCTGATTCTCTTCACCGCAACTCAACTGTAATCTCCTGATTAACTTTCTTGAACTGACTTGATCTTCTCTTGAACTGACTTGATCTCCCTTGAACTGACTTAATCTCCCTTGAACTGACATGATCTCCCGACTTGATCTTCTCTTGAACTGACGTGATCTGACTAACACAAACCCGAGCTTGTGTATGTATAGCCTAATGCATTGTTCTGAAACTTTTCATCAATTCAAGCACATTCTAGAACTTTCCTGAATCTACCCAACCATTCTACAAACATGTACTAGTCTCTAGAATATTCCAGACTGCATTAACCACTGCCAGAGTCTTCTAGAAATAAGTTCCACACTATACTGCAGTAAACAAATTACATCATCATTGTACTTAACTCAGGGGGACATGCCAACCAAACAGAATAACAAAACAAAACAATACATGTACAACTAAAAATACTGTCAGACTATATTCTGACACAGAGGCGATTGTACATCCCCATAAACGCATTTCAAAGTGCAGCAAACAAAATCCAATGAAACATGCATAAATGCACATGGAGTTATAATTAACACATACCATGACTCTGAATACAATTTAGTCAACATAACTTAAACATATCCATGAAAATCTGTCGCGATTCGTTCGAGTTTCTCTCACAGGGTGCCATTTTGAAGAAGTTACGACAAATCACGCCTGTTAACGAACAAAAAGTCCAAGGGACACAAAACTCACGAATTCCACCTGATATCTTCCCATGCTATTTTGCAAGTGTCACGCGCCAGGTCACGCACTTCGCTCAGTCTCGCGTTAGCCTTAGCCTAACTCAGGTGACTCAAATAAAATAGTTTGTGGTTATCGCACGCGCGGTGAAAAGGTTAACGGTGACCAAAAAGTGGAGTTGGAATTCTTCTCCAAAGTCACCTTAATTCATCGAAGATATGTGTAGAAGCAGAAAGGATCACTGAAGAAAGTAAGCTCATTTTTAAAGAAGAATGCCACCAGATTTAATTAGTCTTTTTTAGCGTCTTAATCGGTCTATATCCACATCACCTCTTATACGGTCGACCTCAACTTGCCGAGAGGTGTCGTGTTAACCTGCGAGGAAAGTGAGAAACGACGCAGCGACGTCAGTGGTTCGTCTGCAGAGTGAATGCCGCTATATTGCGGTGCATCGTTCCCGCTTGTCTGAACTATGAAGCTGCGAAAAAAGCGGGTATATCGTTTTCTCGACTTCCTCGAGAGCCCGAAATGCTTAGGAAGTGGCTCGCGGTAGTGAAAAATGAAAGGTAAGCTGTTAACAGCAAGTGTGAGGCCCTGAAACATCTCCGTGTCTGTGCCGGGTCGGTATTTCGTCCACAGTGAATTTCCTGAAGAATTCCGGCTTACCAAAGAACTATCCATACGTTCCGTTGCCTGTGCTTGTTCACGACGCCTCTCTAGTATTTCTTGGTCAGTGTATTCCGGTTCGAACTGAGAGCTCGTGAAACCTAACGACGGATCCGACCGTGAAATCTTCGTCGGATATATAAGCTCTTGACTAAGTCAGGATTAGCGCCGGGCGAGTTGCCAGGTAGACGTTTATTATTCTGCGTTCTGTTTCAAAATGAATTATTCTCCTCCTATGAATGCTTATATGAAACTGAAACAAAGCCTGTCTCATTAGATTCAATTTGTAATGGCTTGTAGTGCTCATGAGTGCAAATGTTTTGAGAAGCCAGCAATGAATAAACCACTGCGTTACCGGCCTTTGATGCCGGCAACAAAGGTTATTGACCGGGCACCGAAGCCGTGTGCATTCTAATTCAGTGTTTGCTGACAGAAAGCTCTTGTGAACAATTACTCGAGTTTATGTGCTATGGTTACATGTTAGGGGAATCTTTATTTAGAAATACAAATACATTATTCAAATCATCATTACTGTACAACCTTTGCCCTGACGGTCTGTGGAAGGGGAACCCGACTTCGCGGCCCCCGACAAGTAAGTAAATTTTCAGTTTCGTGGCTAATTCACATAAATAATTACATGCGCGTTATTTCTTTGGCTCACTATTCTAGTCTTTTCGTGACTTGAGGTTTAGTTTCCTACTCAAGCTGGTTTATGTTCGTTCCAGTCCCGGCGGTCGTGACGGGCCTGATCGGGTTCCGAACTCAAAAAATCACTAGTATAAACAACACAGATCTAGGTTCTCCTGTCTGTTTTTCACGGAAGAATACTTCGAATTTATCTCCGAAAAGACCCCAAACTCCTGCTACGGACATTGGTAAATTGGCCTGCCGAACTTTGTAGGCTGCGGTGTGTCCAAATACCAGTAAATCCATAACAGCAAAATAAAACAACACGTTTTTATAAGAACTCGGTGTATTTTTAAGGGTATTGCATCGAAGTTTGATCATTTATTGGTGTTAGACGATGATTTTTTAGCGATAAGCTGACACCACTAACCCGTGGTGTGAACTGCTGAACAGACGACTTGTGAAACCAATTACGTCATTGGATAATTTCAACACCTCCGTCTGCCGTCGGGTGTCAGGTAACGCAACCGAACCTGCGGTTAACGAGTAGAACTACTCGATTTACATTGATACAAAATAGGTTGTTTTTTGGGTGGCGTTCTCCTTTAAGTCATACTTTTGAGAGTAGAATGCATTTTTGGCGAGGTGAAAACTCTTAATCGATGACCGGATTTGGCCTACCGCCCCTTTAAAATACACGGGACGAAATGCGTACAGAAAGCAATGGGAAGTATTGTAGCCCCTAACCAGCCAACCGAGGGGCTATGTGTTGCCTAGGCTTTGGGCGCCTACTTATCTCTAATTTTACCACTACAGCACTGAGTGGTTCACAAAAATGGATTGACGACAAGGCATTTTAATTAATTTCTGTTTCAGAACTTTTCCCCGTAATTCTCGAGAACAGTTCAAAATATGACTGACCGAGTTCGGCTCGTGAAAAGTACCCAACACTGAACAAGCACGTAAAGCCAAGTGGCGGCTGATTAGAATAACGTTTCGGACGGTTAAAGGGGCATTACAGGCAAGAAAAGTGATTTTCTGAGATAGCCTCAGTGCGGAATCGAACGTGAACTAACCAAAACGGTCACGGTTACAATCTAAGACTTTGTTGATGGAACTATAGGCTAAATCTCTTTCGCTAACCGGCAGAGTATTTTAGGAGTGATAAAGCCACACAAGGCTTGACTTCAACGAATGACTGGCACTCCCAATGACGGAAACTGATGATTTGTAATAAAATCACCAACAGAGCTGAATTTCAAGAAGTCAACCCGGCATCCAAAAATAATCATGAAAATGCGTTTTGAGGCCTTAAAACCCATGGTGTCCCCTTAGGTGAACAGAAGATAAAACCGCTTTCTCTGTATTCACAAAGCGTTATCTGACCACAAGCAGGGTTATTAATCTCACCATAAGACTTTCGTCAATCACGGGCGATTGACTTCAGTCGGCCTCAGAATCATAACCAATGATATAGATATAACTATGTATAAAGCTCATTGGTCTTGACGCCCGTTGTTAGAGTTTCCGTCAGATGGCGCTTGACTAGCAATAAGCCCGTTTTAGATGAATTAGGGTAACCTTGATTGACGAAAGTCTTAATGGTGAGATTAATAACCGTGCTTGCGGTCAGATAACCCTTTGAGAATATATTTTTGCCAAGCTGGTGGTCATTTTTGGACTCTTTTCTCTGTTTTTGCTAACAATGAGCATAGGTTTTTCAAACAGTACTAATTTTCACCTCATGAAATCACGTAAAGCCACGTTAAATATGCAGCTGGAGTTAGGCGCATTTGCCTCTCTGGGAAGCTTTTGAAGCAAATCCCGTTGTGAGTGAAGAAACTAACCTATCACTTAAACCGCCTTAAAAATTGTCTCAACGTGTTTCTTAGACCACGAGCAGTGGTTTCTGGCGTGATTGACACAAACAGCCGATTTCATAAAGGTGGTTTAACAAAACCAGGTTTAAGACTTAAACCTGGTCTTCCTAAACCTGGTCTAATTTTAAACCTAACTTGCATTTCACCAACGTGGTTTAAAAGTCTGAAAGCCTGGTTTTGTTAGACCGGGGAGCCGGTTTAGTAAAACCAGGTTTAAAGTATCTAAGCCACCCAGCTGTGTCGATCTGGATTAATCCAACAAAGAAACTATTGAAGTACTCCAATGAAACCTTGATCACGTGGGTATACAAAGGCACACACTAGTAGAATCAGTGCAGACATTTGCGAAAAAGGTGTAGAAGCTTTTCTCATGAGGAAAAATGTAATGTGTGTGACCAACACACGTATACACACATTAAAGTACAAGCTTACGATTAGCCGCAACATCATAAGTGTCCAAATATATTTCCATGCCATTTTAGTGTTTATTTACCCCTTCCCGGCAACATCAAACCGGAGACCAATGGAGGTGGAAATCAGAAGAATCAGAAGATGCTATCTCCAGTCAAACCCGTGGCGCTTACGACGACGCCCTGCTCCACCAGTCGTATTCTGAGGAATCCGCAGGACACCATCCAGCACAAACTGGTCTACACATAGGCGGATCCCAGGGGGTCAAGGGGTCCGGACTCCCTTTTCCCTTGATTTTAGTGATATCAAATCTATAATTTTCAAATTGTTGACTTGGTCCCCCCTTTTAAAAAGTCCTTGACAGATCCCCTCCCCTTAAAAATCGTGGATCCGCCCCTGCTACATTTGATCTTGTGTCGTCGTAAAACTGAATATTGAAAGTAGTCCATTTTCGCTCTAAAACTGCGTCGTAAATGCACACCGGGGTCTCATTCAGTTTCACCTATATCTTGCAAGTCTGTCATATTTAACATTTAAACATAGGTCTGACCAAGTCTAAAGCTTAACCTGATTTAAGATCTTAATACAGATCTAAAGAATATAGATGTCATTGGGGAAATGAAAACTGACTTAGACCATGTCTAAATTGGAGTCAAACCAGGTTTTACTAAACCACTGGTCTAAAAGTTAACCGACCTTTATGAAATGAAGATTATCTTTAAACCTGGTTTAAGTCCAGTTTAAACCTGGTTTAACTTTAAATCACCTTTATGAAATCGGCTGAAAGAGTTGAAATTGAAGTGCTCCTGGCATATGCTTGGCTCCGACCCCATCTTGATGCATTAAGTCAGTTGTACAGCCTGGTCTCAACATATATCCACAGCCTGGTCTCAACACATATCCACAGCCTGGTCTCAAGATATATCCACAGCCTGGTCTCAAGATATATCCACAGCCTGGTCTCAACATATATCCACAGCCTGGTCTCAAGATATATCTACAGCCTGGTCTCAACATATATCCACAGCCTGGTCTCAACATATATCCACAGCCTGGTCTCAACATATATCCACAGCCTGGTCTCAAGATATATCCAAGCTCAAAAAGTGTATCTAACTTGACAAACAAGTTGAGACATTTTTCATTAACAGTAACTAACCTATATCAATAGTTGATTCCTGTCACTAGCGACTGACGCAGTTTTTCAGTTGATAGCGGGTTATATCTTGTTGATCAGTCCATCAAGCCGAATAGACGACTTTGCCTATAACTGAACGTTAGGCGCATGCGCCTATATGCGAAACACTTGAGTGTAAATGTTTGTATTGTTTCGGGTACATTATAACCAACTCGCGTTTAGTTCGCATTCCACACGACGGCAGAGGCCTGATTTCAACCTTTCTTTTGCTAATCGCCAGGTTCCGTCTTTTCTTCGATGACACGACGCAAACGCCAATTATGCTCCATGCTGAATGAAAAACATTAATACGAACAGGCATCGACTCAAAACTGCTGTCAACAACTAATTACCCATCGCAGCGCATTGGCCAATTTTTACCTTAATTTTTCTGCGAAAGAAGGATTCTACACTCACAAGGAGTTCAATTACAGAAGCCAAACACGTTAAAAATACCAGTTTCTCTCTTTGACATTTCAATTTATTCCAGCCATTATTTCATTGGCGTGAAGGCATTGCTCAAGCTGTAATTGTCCTACACAACACAATAAGAGCTTAGATCACCTTTCGTGATATCAAGGACGGACGGAGACACCGGTTTTCCTGGTCGATGTAAAGAAGTATTGTCCAACTACAAGATACCACTAAACGGCCCGGATTCCTAACGTAGGGCATAAGCGTGTCTCCCCGGGCCTCGTGCTGACGTAACCATTTTTCATTCGCTGGTACCCACGATAGATGAGTTATCTAGCTATGGCAAACATCAGATCCCATTTTGCATGGAAATAGTGGGTGTGCGATGCCCATTTCGGGAGAACAAATTAACACATTGAGCGGCAAATTTGGAGACAACTATTATTAAAATCTCTTGGTTTATTTACACCGACCTCTTGTCTACATTGTAACGGCGTTTCGGTAGGTCTATTCTCCGGACATCGTCAGGTGTTCATGCATTCTTAGCAGAACGAGCACGGTTGTGTGGTACGCTCATCATGGTGTGATTTTTCCGTGCTCGTTCTTCTAAGAACGCAGGAACACTTGACAATAGACCGACCGAAACGTCGGTGTAAATAGACCAAAAGATTTTAATAATAGTTGTAACACGCCATCACCTCAGAGCGGTTTTAGGAAGTCAAACTTGGAGACGTCAAGCAAAAGATGTGTAAGTGTGGCATGTGACACCGTCAGTGCCAAATGTGTAAGGCCTACATATTTGTAAGGCCAGTTAGGCCTACATATTTGTAAGGCCAGTTAGGCCTACATATTTGTAAGGCCAGTTAGGCCTACATATTTGTAAGGCCAGTTAGGCCTACATATTTGTAAGGCCAGTTAGGCCTACATATTTGTAAGGCCAGTTAGGCTTACATATTTGTAAGGCCAGTTAGGCCTACATATTTGTAAGGCCAGTTAGGCCTACATATTTGTAAGGCCAGTTAGGCCTACATAGTTTTGCAATTGTTTACTTTGGATATGTAGGCCTAAAGCTGATTGTGACAAAGAAGCTACTCCTCAGTTTCCATGAAGGTCAACTGCAAAATTCTTGTTGCGCCTTTGAGTGTACAGCAAAAGCTCAAGGTATGGTGCTATTCAGGATCTACGATAACTAGAGGGCGCGCGTGTACTAGTGGTGATAGATGAAGAAGCCTCTATTTCGTGAGCCCTTTAAATACATAGTGAAATGGTTTGCAGCCGTGCCAACTTAATCTGAGATTGCATGAAAAGGGTGCTCCTATGAGAGGAACTAAGCACGTCCTTATACAGGGGTAAGGTTTGTGATTATTTTAACGATTATTCCAAGTTTATTCTACTGATACCTGTTAACCGATGTCGACTTCGCGGCAGACGCCACTCGGGTTAATCTTTGTTTGTTGTGATATGTGTTACGATACTTGACGAAGCACTCGGGATCTTTTCGTACATCACAGCATCATTATTTGTTTGGAATGATTTCTGACAGGATTATCAGTGCCAATTACATTAATCAATGCTGAAAGATTATGCTGTCAACTCGATATTGGTTAATGAATTGAGATTACAATCCAAGCCCAATGGCAAAGGGTACATGGCAAATATCCATTACATTGGACTACTCCCTATCATATGTCTACCGCAAATCTATTACACATCGAGAATTGCATTTTTGATGATGCCTTACGATTTGTAATTACTCGTAAACAACAGAAAGATTATCCGTCATTTTTAGATGACCCAAGTCTTCATATCTCCTATCAGAAGAAAAATAAAAAGTCTGAGAACCGGCTCCCTCAGCCTTAGACTAGAAGTATGCTTGACAGACCCATGAATCTGTAATCGGAGTTTAAAATTGCTAAAAGTATCAAAAATAAAAAGGCTTGAAAATGGGTAACAAAGGTTTGAAGTTGTCTCAAAAATTGTATATTTTGCAGACAAGTGATGCGTTTAAAGTATTGTTATGGCTACGAATGAAAAATAAAGACACAGCTTTATGCAATACTATTATATACACCCTTGGTTTCTGAAAATAGTAATTATTTAATTTTGTGTGACAATGTAGAGCAGTCATCATATCATACTTTTGAAAAACAGGGATAGCATTTCGACCCAACTTGGAGTACTTAATTTTTCGTATTTCAATATTTGTTTCAGGTTCAGCGACGTTTTAAGGCCACTTCAAGCCGCATCATAGACAAGCTTTGTTACTCCGTTCTCTTCCCACAGCACTTCCAGCAGCGCTGCATGGCACAATGTACAAGTCAGTGGCCTTGGAGAAATGTGAATCGCAGTACTATGTGCCAGTGGATTGTTTGTGTATAAAGAGGAACTATATCTGACTGCTACACAAGTAAGCCTTGTTGGTGAGAATGCCCTTTCATAGGCAATGAGTCATGTGTGGACAATAGTTTATTTCCTTTCGTGGAAGAAACATGAGGGATTAAGGCTAAAGAAGGCAGACTGACACTCTGGTCTAGTTCAGGGTCCGATTTTTGGGCACAAAACGATTCAAATGATATGTTGTTGTGTTTACCTTCAAGGGTTTAATTGTGGATGTTATTGAAGCTGAATGAGGTTACATGAAAGAAAGCCACGTGCCGAAACTGGACCTTTTTTACAAGCGCTTCTATAGGCCATTGAAATTAGATCCCAGTGAAATGAAAACCAAAAGCATATACCTGTCCTTTCTCACTGAGTGACATTGACTTTTCCTTTCAGAAGAAAGGGTTTATACTAATGGTAAAAACTTTTTAATTTGGTACACATCATGGGGAAATGAGATTCAGTGACTGCATCGATTGTTTTATTGTCATCAGAAAGCCCGTTAATGTTACACTTTGATGATCGAACAAATTTTAATCAACAGGCAATTTTGTCACTCATTATTGAAACCACGACATTTCTTCAGTTTTAAAGCCCCATACAGTGCAGTTGTGCTTATTCTTGTTAAAGCTGAAGTGATTACCGAGTACACTTGCGAATTGCCATTTTCCTGTTGACCTATAGAAATGTGCAGTGATCAAAATGAAGTATTCCCTTTGTTTGCATTTGATTTGTTAGTGTGTGTAATTATTTTTAGAGCTTTCTTAAGAAAGCCTTTGAACAATTTTAAGGTTTGTGTTAACTTGTCTGCAACAAAAGTTCCACATGCAAAAAAAGTATGTTTCCAATTGTAGCTAGCTGGATAAGAATCTGCTATTCACAAGATTAGAGAATAAACAATTATCATTGTATTTAAAAACAAAATGGCCAACTGAACAAGCACATGCATACAAAGAAACAACATTGCAACCCAGTCCATAATCAGGCATATCAAGTGCTGAATTTCCGAATTAGGTTCAATTCTCTCAGGTTATTGCTGAAGGATAGCTTTTCACTTTGTCCAAAGGTAAAATAGACGGTCAGGCGGTTGGTTTCAGTTGTGTTCTCTCTCCTGTAACAGAATAGGCGGAGAAATATTAGCAAATTATGAAAAAAACAAGACAAAACTACTTTTGTAAGGCAAAACATACTTGACGTTTCACATTCATGTTTATATGTAGAAAGTAATAACCTTTGTACCCAAGTCTTATTTAAGATCTGAGTTAAAATATGTGAAACACGCTAAAATTGATTTAACAATGCGTATTTTTCATGACACTTAAAATGTGCTGCTGACCTCAACAAGTAAAATTCATTCTAGGTGTTATTTTTTATTCCAATGCAATGTTACGACATTTATTGAATTAAGTCTTATTCATGTTAATTCGGTAACTAATCTGGTAGTCCAGGGGGTGGGGTCCGCTATAAAATAAGGAAACTCACTCATCTAGAGAATTTTATTGGACACAGCATAGTTTTGAAGAGAAACTGCTGTGAAAAATTCATCCTTGACTTCTGAGCGTCACGTACCATACACCTCTTATATTGGGTGCACTCCCACCCAGGACAATATGAATATGTGCCGCTAGTCTACCCGGCATGGGGTGAGTTTTCAAAAAGAAACACTTAGTTCCACTCAATAAACCTGTTATTCAGTGGGATAACTGGTGGGGATAACATCACTGAACGATGTTGATAGAAACTTATTGCTTAAAGCTTACCAAGTAATGTTATATGTAGTCTCCCAATGGAAATGTAAAGAGCACACACGGGGCTTCGGCATCCACACACTTTTTGTCAGTTGGCATAGGCGGATTTAGGGGGGGGGGGGCAGGGGGCCCGCCCCCCCCCTTGGCTGCCACAAAAAATAACGAAAACAGCAAGAGCGTAGGGAAATGTTGAGTTTATTAATTAACACCGGTAATTAAAATTATACGGATGAAACAAGATTTAAAAATGTGTGCAGTTTTAGTGTTTGGGGGGGATCCAATTTCAAGTGTTAAATTCGGAACACGGCGCATTCGTAACGGAACTATGGGTAAGCGTAGGCTCTCCCGTGATATCCCAGGCGACCGGCAGAAGCGCTGCGAACTACGACTCCGTTTCCGTCGTCTGCTCCACTGTGCAATGAAGAAAATTTACTTCATTTTTTAAAGAAAATAGAACCTGAATGACGATGAAAAAACAGAAGCTGCTGGTAAGATGTGAATTTCAATCGAAGCCTGAGTGAATCACTCAGAAACTCATCATTCTCTCTTTCTCAAACCTTAACTTAAGACGATTTCCAAAGCAATCCCGTCATTATTGCCAACACGAAAAACGAATTTGGTTTTTTGGGCATTTGAAGACTATTTTAAACACCACAAATTTATTAAGAACCGATTGCACAAAATATAAAACGTGTAATAAGCATTACAAAAAGAAGCAGGTTTCGCGCGCAAACGCTGTGGACCATAAAGAAGAAGGTCTCTTATCACGAACCTAGTAGCTAAGTCGTGGTGGTGTAGTGGTAAAGCACACGCTCTCTCTCCACGAGGTCGTGGGTTCAAGTCGCTGATAACTGTAGTTTTTCCTGTTTGACACGTTTCCCGATATATTTTTTTTGCCTTTTTTTCTTGGATAATACTTCAGGAATCAAGAAAAATGCTGATTTTTAGAAGAAAAAACAGAAAATTTTCCTGGGCAGGTGGGGAGCTCCCCTCCCAACCTCCCCCCATTCGGTGCTATGCGCATCTACAATCGTGGTTTGCCCAAATGCTTACAGCGGGACAAAATGTTGGCCCCCCCTTGTGATATCCTAGATCCGCCACTGGTTGGTTGACCCTGTTGACCGCAATTGTCCACGAATGTAGTAACCGTAGGTCTTTTGGGAATTTGTGGCCACCTGTCGAAGACTTGCGCCAGGGAAAATAGCAGTAAGGCTTAGCGCGACGACATATTTTGATAACACTTTCATCTTTTACTAGTTGTTTACATGCAGACAGCGACGTATGCGCAATTCAATCACCACTAGTACAGCTGCGACACCGCGAGGAGAATTCTCCGAATAGACCCATTATTGCATGACTCGCTGGTTCCCTGCTTGCTTAGCTCAGCCAGCACGCAGGTATCACGCAGTGGCACGCGCTTTAGCATTGGATCCATGTCACCTCGGCAGTCATTGGTTAGCTTTACAACACCGTGAAAAAATTGCGGACTGTGAACGATTTCTAGCCGTGTCATGCAAGTGGCGTCGCAGCAACTATTTCGTTTCTGCAGTGATGTTTAATAGCCGCGTGCTTGAATCACATACATATACAATAAACACATAGCTGGCCGATTTAACCGGTGTGTTATTCAAACTGTATGAATACAGGACACTATCGTAAACAAAAGTCATCGACAGTAGAAAGATGCATTCCGAAAAGGCGCAATCACAATTTCTAGGCTTCACATTGAACATAAATTTTAAGCACCGATTTGTCTGTACAACAGACCACATTTACACTTCAGTTCATCAGTCATGCCAGTTTGCTTGCGTAAAGCGCTGTCTGTTGAGAATTCGACTAGCCAATCAGAAATGCCGGTGTAAAAAAAATTACCGAGGGAAATTAAGTGATACCTGCGTGCTGGTGCGGCTACCGCCCCACCTAGCGGCACGCAGGGAACCAGCGAGTATAGCATGACAGCCTTTGTGCGGTCACCCGCGACCTCCGTCGTCAAATTCACAAGGACAGCACAATAGGGTACAGATCATAAAAATTCAACCTGGCTCGCTTAGCAAATTGTTCATTATTCAAATTATTGGAGTTACACTCCCTTGCCCCACAGGACTCCGACGGTCCTGCAACACCCATCAAAAACATTTATTGGTCATCCGTGCATGCGCAGTTTGGGCTCTTATCCTCCAAGTGTCAAGCTGCGACTTCCAACGTGATCAGCAAGTTCCTCCAAGGTACTCTTATACACGCATGCAACGAGTACTCACAGAGAGGAGATTGTTGGCTACAAATTCCGATCCTCTGACGGCTGTTTGCAACAACCCGTTGTGTCGGGTGTTTTGTAGCGATTAGAAGACATGACAGATAGCAAGACCAGGTGATTATTATTAGCAATCAATGTCGGCACATCCTCAAACGTCAAACACAGGAAATGTTGCTTTCGTGTTGAGTGTGTGCTAATTATAAGGCACGTAGACCTGGCTTCCCGCAGATCACGAACAGTTTTGTTAGATTAGCCGTGATCTAGTGATGTTGACCTAACTTGTCGCTTTTCTTTACCAGTTGTATTTTAATTCATTAATTCGTATCCAGTGCTTTACATTTTCAGTGCTTAACCTTTATCCTAAAGTTAATATATTGAGCGAATGTATTATACCTAGAAGGCGAAACATTATATCCAGTATTAGAATGTGTAACTGAGTTGAAATTAAAGTTATGCTTAGTGCTACATCGGCGGGTCAAAATCACTTCAAAGTGATGAAATAACAATGAAAAATGACATCTATGAACCATTCCGACCACACCACAAGCATAGAAAAAGAGAACTTTATAAATTTTTCCCATTTCACGACTCAGATTTTTGTGACCGGAGCATTTCGCCCTATTTAGCTTCCTGAAAACGAAAATCGAAAAAACTGTGAAGCGAGTTGGTGGTTTTGATGTTCTTATTGTTAGTAACGGAAATAGAATCTTTTCACGATGAGGGATGTCAGTGGCGGATCTACGGGGGGGTTCAGGGGGTTTAAACCCCCCCTTGGGCCAGGACCCAAAAATAAAAAAAACAAAAACGGCACCGCCTGCGTGTGTAAACCCCAACTTGGAAAAATTGAGGGGGGGGGGTTCACTCTGAAAATATAATTTTTTGCATTGTGAATTGCTGTTATGAAAATCAAAGCATTTCGAGTCTTCGTGGCTCATCGGCAAAACTCGTGGAAATCAATTGTGCGCGCGCTTCTGTCGACACTTCTGAAGTAGCCAAGCATTCGGGATCCACCGCTGAAAGAGCAGCTCTATAGCTGATTTCTTTAGGTAATTCATGTGCGCACCCGGGGGGGGAGCTCGGGGGCTCCACGGAGCCCCCCCATTTGGCGAAGTGGGTTAAAAGGTCCGCCCCTGAGAGACAAAAAGTCCGAGAAAATGAGACATAAGTCCATGAAACATGCGCAAACGCGCAATCCACAGTGGTGCTTCCGTTTTTTTTTAGTCCGCCCTGTTTTTTGTTACCAAGAGGTCCAAAAAGTCAGGAATTCGAGCCCCCCATATTGAAGGCTGGGTGCGCGCATGTAATTAGCTTCTTTACTCTAAGATATGTTTTGATTTGATTAGGGGAAATACTGTAGTGCCGCAACACTGATATTCAGGCGAATTGACGTGCAACGTTTTTACCTCATCTGTCATGCCGTGTTATGCTATTACGCTCCACACGTTTCTAACTCGAATTTAGCTGGTGTATAGTAAAGTTGTCTTGCGCAATATCATACAGTGTACGTGTACATGTAATATTTTTGAAAAAAAAAACTCGTTTTCCGAAGAATTGCTATTGTGGCGGGCGCCGTGGTCTGGTCGCGAGTCCGTTTGAAGATGCACTTTAGCAAGTTATGTCTATACAAGGAACGACCAAGGGGGCACTCACATTGACAAAGTGACCGCATTCGCGAACAGTGTACAGTACAAGAAATTGCGGGGAGGCTGTACTTTCACAACAAAATCTTGCGGTACTCGTGCGATGTTCAATAGGTCTCCAAAGGAGCCCTAGTTCCGACCTCATCACCTACCGTCTGTCTACCTGCAATAAGCACCACTGCCGCCTCCTATACTTGGAATTTCCTCAGAAAGGCCCACCCGATGAAACATCCGTGCCCATGGGCATTTATTTGATGTTAGTACTTCGGGTTTCAAGTGTTCAGACATTGGGACGTTTATTTCGAAAATTGCAAGAGATGCAAGATGTTCCTGGGATACATTGTCATGATTTGAAGTAGTCCATGATGAACGGATCGAATTCAGTTGCGCATGTAAGTCTTTTGATTGGATTTGGCAACCTCAGGGCGCTTAGTGACAACTGAGCTGCGAAACAAGATGCTGACATTGTAGAGGCTTACAAGCTCATTGACTCAGCAGTTGACGAAGTTCAAGCGTTGGGAACAAACATCGAAGATGTCTGGATAGAATGGTTCCAAGACGAGGAAACCATTGGATCCGATATACAGATTCCTCGACAGTCTCGACAACAGAAGGATAGGACTAACGTTCCTGGAGAAACACCCAGGTAGTAAGTTATAATTCTACACAGTTTGTAATAATGTCGGCTTTTTATGCTTGTGTACAATGAAAACGAAATAGAAATTATTTTTGGACATGCCAAATTTACCCAGTACAGCAGAGGGTCTACGAGCGCACAGAAACTGATTCTGGTTTGTATTTCCACTTGAGTCTATCTGCTTCATATCCAAAATGTATTTCACATAGTGCGTTGTTCAATTTGTTCTCAATACTTGTTTCTTCCAGTGAGTACTAAAGAAAGGTGCGAAAACCCTTCCTAGACAATCGTTCTCGCAGCAGTTGACCACCAGATGTGTAAAATACACGTATGAGCAACCACTGGGGATTAAAAAGTGTCTAAAGAAAAGTTTTCAATTTGCATAGTACACTTTAGGTCTCGCGACGGACCAGGCCAGCTTGATTTGTGTAGAGTCTCGTGATGCTTTTTACCAAAATGTGCTTTCTAAAACTATTTATCTCAGCCAGTAGTGTTTGGTCCCGCGGCAGATCGACTATTTTTATAGGGATAATAAGCACAGGTGTACTTTTGGTCTCGTGACGGACCAGGCCAGCCTTTTTGTGAACTCTCAGTGTACATCTAGTGGTCCCTCTGCCAACTGGTCCTGTATATCTTTTCACGAAGGTGTACAGAACGTTTTGGTTTCGTGAAACTGTTTTCAGATGATTTGCTTCCTGATACATTTGACGTTTTTCAATTGTTGTCAACGCAATTCAGTTAAATAAAGTGATACTTAATCGTTTATTGTCGCTCTTAATAATAGACTATGAGCTGAGAGCACCATCTATAGTCGGTTTTTCTCGTAAGGAGACAGAACACATGTTTATTTCCGGACTCCGGTCTTCGTTATTAAACAACGTGAGGCTGCTGCTACGCGATCATCTGATATTTAAGTTTTTACGCCCAGTCGGTGCTCCTTATGCTTTTGAATATTTGGTAGTTGCCTAAACCCCTGTATACACACAACACTTTTCGTATGCTAAAATAGGTGTATGTAAGAAGATGTTCAAACAAAAGTTTTTGCTGGTAGCATGACTCATACCCAAATGTGCACACATATGGTTTCACGAAAGTTTTGAGCCAAGTTCATGAGTGACGAAATCGAGAAGGGTTTTAAATTATCTTAAGAAAAACTCCAGAGGCATGTTAAGTGCCAGAAACTTACCAGGATGCATGGAAATTTCCATGTTTGGCTACAAAAACAAAAAATTGTCTTACACGAGTAGAGGGAAACCTCCCCTCGACCTCCCCCCGCTCGGCACCACGGGCCTCGGATTCGACCTTTGCGGGAATCCTAAACTCCCCTTACTGAAAACGTAGATCCGCCACTGGATGTTATGCATGCGCGCATCCAGGGGGCGAAATGTGCAAAAAGGTCCGCCTCACAGAAACAAAAAGTCCCAGAAAACGAGACATAAGTCCACTAAAAAGGCGCGAATGCACAATTCATAGCCCTGGACGTGGTACCCCGTTTTTTAGTCCCCAGATTTTTTGTTAGTAAAAGGTACACATTGTCAAAAATTCGAGCCCCCTATACTTTAGACTGGGTGCTCGCATGTTATGAGATCGATTTCATGAGGTCTAGCAGTGTGCCTTAGTGGGACTCGAACCTTGAGTTAAGGAAGTGGACACTTATCCTACTTGAGTCCACGCCTGTTCATAGATTAGTCAACAAAACTGGGCGAAATGCAGTTTTAATCAAAACACTCGATACTCGCCATTGTATGAAACGGAGTGGTGCGACAAACTACGTCACAACACGCCCAAGGTAATAGTCATACCACATAAACAACGCTCAACATTTCTATCAATGTTAGATAACCGTTATAATGGTGGTTATGAAGTCAGAAATTGAAATAGATTCATAATGAATGAATCACTCGGCAAATGAGTATAAACCACTACAAATTAGCAGAAGTCTGTATTCAGATACGTAAAGCTACGTAATGGTCCCTTTGGGCTTTCGCGGTTATTAGTGGTGTTATGTAAATATAACAAAATGATGCCTGCACTGCACGCCTAGCATGAGACTCCTGTCGTATTAAAAATTTGGCACATTCTCAAGTGTCAACCGAGTTCAGTAGCGTGCTGAGATTTTGT
This sequence comes from Phoronis australis, assembly GCA_002633005.1. Lineage (NCBI taxonomy): Eukaryota > Metazoa > Phoronida > Phoronidae > Phoronis > Phoronis australis. The sequence goes on along the minus strand of NMRA01000303.1, from coordinate 49,429 downwards.
GATGCCCTGGGCGATTGTTTTAGATGGTACTTACTATACTGAAATGCATGGACCCCAGTAAAAAGATTTAACATGAACTTTATTCAGTTAATTTAGCTACAAATCAGTCACAATTTCAAAAAGTTTATTCATAATGACTTGATGCCATCGATGTGAATGTCCGGGGGTTGTGGCCCGTCGTCCCCCCGTCCCCTTTTGCACGCTACTGGTTGTGTCCAGTTCATTTGAGGCTAGAATCAAAAACGCCGGGTAGCAATGCCATGGTCACCTGACTGCATAAACAATAAACATACCATCAGCATCTCATTTGAAATTTCTAAAAACGCCCTCCAACTTTATTATCCGACATCTTCGTGCGGTGCGCCTAATTTCAAGAGCAATGCAAAGCGTTAATATGCGTCCATCGTGTGCACCACATACACCCCAGTTAGACTAGAACCTAGACACGAGCCGACTCCGATCTATGATGGCTCATTACTGCCGAAACGAGGTCAAGTAAGTTAGCAACGAAGGCAGAGCTTTCCAACAAGGTCACAGATTGGTCCCCTCGTTGCTTCATAAGCTCATTCTCCATGTAAACCACGCTAGTGTTAGTTCGAAGTAAATGGGCAGCACTGGTAGAAACCTTGCCTTACCAACTTCGCAAGTGTCTTCGTATTATTCTGCAAATACGATACCTAGAATAATTCATTACATACAGAGTAATAACAAAATAACAGATGGCGTTTTATGTATTCGTTACGTCCATTTTGTGTTTATATGCTTAAGTAATGATACTTGTGATACTAGTCAATTCTTGTGACTTTCTAAATAAGGAAGTCGATGAAGTCGGAAAGCGGACTGTATTTTCGGCTTGCACGAAGCTGACTTTGCGCTAAAGGTCGGAATGCGGCTAACAGCACAGATACATGGGATGATCATTAATTTAAGCATTCCCACTGGAGGAAGCAATTTACTGGTAATCTTAAAAGCCTCGAAGGGACGCAAAGGAAATCCTCCAAAAACGAACTACACGAACATCTATAAAGGTTGACGCCAAAATTTCAATTTCCGAACAAGGCGCAGCGTTTGTGACATTTGTCCAAAAATTATAGATTTGCTGCTTTATATATTACAGAAACAGGTGTTAAATTTCGCAAAAATAGTCAAGTGGTTTGACAGAACTAGGGGGCGCAGCATTATGTCCGAACATTGACGGGCCCAGTGTTGTAACGTCGCCAGTAGAAACATGCAAGCTAAATTTCATAACCGTCTTTTCATGGTTTCAAAGATAAAGAAGCGCCGAAGATATAGAGTCAAACACAAAAAACCTAAAGTTGCCTCCAGGATGCATTTCGACAACCGGATCCGTCAGAAAAGCATCTTCAGTCGTTGTCACGTATTTGACAAAGATCATACAAGGAGCTGAGGATATGCAACTGCCGACGCTGGACAGACGGATGCCGGACATCGGATGGACGGACGCCGGATACCGGACGCCAGTCACTAGACGACGGACACCGCCGGACACATGGTGACTGCAATGTGTGCACATGTATATATGTGGGCTCATAAAGGGTCATCACATGATCTTCCTTAAAGTAAAATAACATTGTCATAATTATTTTTAATGTTACCTCTGCTAAGCACCTAAACATCCCGCGCTTCCCGGGCAAAAAATTCTCTTGCTCACGCTATTCCCCTCTCGCGGACGTGTCCCCCCTTTCCCGCACATTATTCCTTGTCCGCGAAAGCTATTCTATACCATCTGGCACCGTTCCCTTCTCTCGCGCCGCATGGCATGACCTGATATAAAATATCTACGCATAAATCAACTGTGAAAAGTGTTTAATGGGGAATACATTCTCATCAATTTTAACTATTCATAATTATTTCACAACTGCTGCTATAAAATTGAAAACAAAAACAAAACAAATGTTCAGCAACGTGTATATTGACAAAGTGGTTAAAGCATAGTGCTATTAAACTTAGTTTGGGCTGTACAATGCATATCGGGTTGTCCTCGTGTGACCCCATGAAAAAGAGAATTGATCAAGGATTGGGGCCTTTTGCAGTGAACTTTGGTAAGCTACATGGCATTCACAGTATACAGTGAGAGAATGACGTTTGATTTCAAAACATTCAAATAATTTATAGAAAAATGAAACAGCAACCAAAATAGTCCAGGAGCTCGATTGACAAGTTTGTGATCGGGAAGTGGAACCACAGGCATGGAATTATGTGCGGGAGCAAGGAAATGTGTCCGCGAGACAGGAAATTCGATTCTGGAGTAGTAATATACCCGCGAGAGGCGAATAGCTTACGAGAGAGAAGAATTGTGAGTGGACGGGAAAGTCTAGGTGTCTTACGCTATCGTGACGAATTTAAAGTTAAAAGTGCATCCGTATCCGCTAGCTTTTAGTAAACCCCGTATTCACTCTTAAATGCTTGAGAACCCCTGTTTTAAATCATTAATTGCGTTGAATTCATGCGGAGACCATTAGAAATCAATACGACCTTCATTATTAAATTGCAGTCGCAGGTAACCAAACTTGCTCCTCCGAGAGCAACAGTTTACATATAATGTTTTCACTATATGCAGAATGAATGTACTTGTAGGCCTACGGTGTGGAATTCAAGTAAACAGTTCAAAAAGCAACAGTTCTGAGCAATAAAACGCCTGATATGTAAATAAATCGTCGTAGTTGCAGAGCTGCATTCAACTACAAACAATACCCGTATGCAACTGCAAGAACAAATACTTTAATATATTTTATTAACAATTATGTTGAGTGACATCAAGGCCAAACTCCACAAACACTAGTTTTACAGGGGATGACAACTTTATTGCCTACCTCTAAGTTGGGATTGGATCTGTTTACATGCATAGGAAATCATATCTGCCCACTGGTGGCCAAATGTACTATGATGCCAACCACTGTTATACTTTTGTACGTGTGTCCAAATGAAAATAGCTAAGTTGAATCCTCTTTGAATTAGGGATATGCAGGATCCTAGAAAAATGTTAAAATTTGGCTAACTTTGGAACATCATATCTGATCGGATTTATATCCAACTTCCAGTTTCTATGCTTTATGCTCTGTTCGCCAAGAAGTTATTAGGAATTTTTAAAATGTTGCACTTTTGCACGTGGAGGGATGAAAATAGGACGTTTCTGTTTTTCCTGAAAGAATCCCTAGGTTGCACAACATTTAGAAAACTGTAACAGCGTGTTGGAGATTTCTTCCTGAACATTTTTATCAAACGAAATTTGGTCATCGTATTGATACTGTTCATTTGATATTGATATACCTTTCCTTTTTGCTAAGTATTATTACAAAGTCATGGTCACGTGATCCAATTAATAGGAGATTGGTATAAAGTTAAAAACAAATTACACAGGACCTTTTTGAGCGATTAAATAAAACAGTCCCAAATAGGTACTTCACTTCGTTCTCCAGATCTCCGCATGCGTGGACTCTGTTTACGCCATAATGTAGCAGTTATTTTTCTATCACTTCGTTTTTGTTATGGCTGAGGTACTCTTTTGGTATAAAATCTCACTAATTTCGGACAAAATAGTATCACTAATTTCGGACAAAATAATTGCAAAATTGCCATTTTTTATTTTTTCAAAGTCGTCTAACACTGCTGTGAATGTCCGCAATTTTTGAAAATATTGTCCATTGGTAACTAAGGTACAGAGCGTGAACACGGAAATATTGTCCATTGGTAACTAAGGCACAGAGCGTGAACACGGAAATATTGTCCATTGGTAACTAAGGTACAGAGCGTGAACACGGAAAAGTGGACCTGGATATCTGTTATAGAAAGAAAGTAAGATTTCACTTGTCCGTTATATTGTGTCAAATTAGTGAGAATTTTTTAAAGTCGTGACGTTGTATACATCTGAATTTAAATAGAGAATTAGTCCTTAAAATTGGAGACTTTGCTCGACAATGATATAAAGAATTCGGCGTAGAGTTTACTCTTGGTAAAAATCAAAGCTAAAAATTGACTTAGGAAAGTAGATGACGTAACAGAAGAAAGGACAGCCAGTGTTCGCACAAATTCATGAATACGCACCTGAGTCTGTAGTAACAGTACATCGAATGAATGAAGCTGTGATTTTGCAGCACACAGAGACCTCGTAGTTCATTTTACACAGAAAGTGCTTATCCTCGTTTTGGAAAAATTATGGAGTTAGGTTCCTGTGGTGTTCGCCGTTGACCAGGATCCTTTCATTGAAATGATCAGTGTGTGCTTGCGTTAAAGATATTATTTCCTTTACATCCAATTTAGAACACAGGATGTGTTTCGTCAGTCGAATGACATCTGTAAATTATAAACATTTCGTCACTTTCAGTGCTGCTTGTATTTGCATTATTTTACTATTAACGTTTAAAAAACCTTGTTATATATTCAAGCCCATGATTGAAAAACTGACGTACATATTCTAACTTGAGCAGTAGCTTCACGTGTTGGCCTAGTTATAGATAATGTTTCGCGATATCAGATATGCCAGTTTGTTAACACATTACCTTTAGCGATTCGTGTCTATACGTTTCATAAAGATACATAGACAAGATATCAGATTAAAGGAAATAAGGGCAATGTGTGATTCAAGTAATCTCAGTGTTCGCTATCATGTTGTTTCGTTCTAGTAGCAGTACCCTGACTTATCCTTGAATTTTATTTTTCGACAATCTCACTGTAGGAAGTTTTTGATCGACAGCTAATACACTTTACACAGTACAAACATACATAGGCCTGCATGTATGAACAAAGGGAACACCAGTAATATAGAGTCCGTGTTTGCCTCAACTATGATATCGATTTAATGCCTATTTTGCAACCTTACGCGGGACTAAGCATACACACGTATAATGTGAAATCTGTGCGTGTCGGTAGCAGTAAGACCAACGCTGTTGACGTTCTCACTTCAACAGAGTCTACTTGAGGTAAGTTGTAGTAAGCGAGTAAGCTTTGGTGGTGGCTTGTGTTTGTAATTCGAAAGTTTTAACACCAAGTGAGGAAAGTTGTTCTGCGTGCATGGCGTTACGTGAATTGTTATCATCATTTCACTATCTTAACAACAGTGATGATGGCAACTGTGATGACGTTCACAAGTATGTCAATGATGACGACAACACAACAAACGATTATTTTTCAAGGATTAAAAGTACCTTTTCATCGAAGCTTCCGACAAATGGACCCTTTTATTGCGAAAACTGTAGAAAAGGATGTGTCCTGAGCCCCAGCGGTACACCCTATCACAATATGTAGTCGACTGCATAGCCGCGCGGAGCACCGACTATTTAAGCCTACGATTGCATGCACTCTGCCCCACTCTGTAAGTGCGGACCAGGACAGAATAAGTAACATGCAATTTCAACAGTGAACATTTCGTGGAAACTACATTAGATTCGGTCATACCTTATCCCTATTTTCTTGTAGTACGCACGTGCTTATCTGCATATATGGAAGTTATTTCTAGGAGCGGAGGTAAGAATCGTTGACCTGCGTATGCAGTACGTAAATTCATGATGCAATAATCTGTACATGTAGCTATGGAGCACCCCAACGCTTTCATCTCTTTCAAATCCGCCACTGTCACTCCAACTTCATTAGAAACTAAATCATTATTACTGTTGTTGTTGTTGTTGTTGTTGCTGCTGCTGTTGTTGTTGTTGTTGTTGTTGTTGTCGTTGTCATCATTGTGGTGTCAGTTACCTAAAGACAGTCTCTGGTGAGAGATTTCCTCATTACGCTACCGATTTCATTTTGTGCCAAATACTGAAACTTAAGATGTCTAGAGTGGTAGGTCTCAAAATCACTGGTTTTTCAATCAATATTTTTTAGTTCCGTTTAGAGGTAATGTCTATTTAGTTACACAGATCCTGAGTATACAGACACCGTTTGTTGTTTTACAGGGTGAAAGCAAAAAATCCGAGACGGCAAAAAATTTTGTTTAAAATTCTAGATTTAAATTCTTATGAAAAGAAGAAATCTCATAGACAGGAATTCAAGTCTACAAGATTTGAAAAAAAACAGATTGTTGTAAGATTAATTGGAAATTTACGGGTTAGGGTTTTTTCGGTCACCTTGTAGTAAAAAACATAGTCGCTTAAGGCACATTGAGCGGTTGATTACATGGAAGATGGGTATCGTATGAATTCGTGGTATCTTGTACAATATCCAACAATGCTTTGAAGTCGCAGGTTATCTGTTCATCAGATCACAAAAACGGTCGAGCTCTTGGGAACAACGAAAAGAAACCCCGACAATGTCAATGAAATATGTATAAAATAAATTGTGTACACATTTATTGGCTTCGGTGATGGTTTACGTACGTTGAAGCGACCCAGCATGCGTCGGCGAAACATTATTTGCTGAACTAACAGCGATAGACCCTGTCGTGATTATTCATGCGCATGCGTGAGATCACGTGTAAGGAAAAAACATCGAACACACAGATTTCAAAGGTATGGTTGCTGTCTTTACTTGTGACAATTAAAAAGAAAATCTTTTCTTAAACTCATAGACCATGAAATAGGCTGGTATTGTAACGCTAACAAACTGATTTTAAAGTGTCCTTATTGACTAGTATTCGTGGATTGTATAGAACCAAGAAGAACCTATTGCCACCCATTGCTTACTCGGAACACCTTGAGTATTTTCGTAACCTCAAATTTTCATGATTGGCCGCACGACTGAATTTTGAACAAGGGCAGATAACGTTTACCATCGAGAAGAAAAAAAAACCCTAGTCGCTCTGGATGACGATTGACATAAAAAATCCTAAGCCTGGAAAGATAGACATACCCTGCCAACATTAATATTTCTAAAGCCCTGAAATGTCTGATACAAATCATATTCTAACATGGCATTGAAATGCTTTTTGGATAACCTTGTTGACAATTTGCGTTTTAGACTGGTGAATGAGGAGGAAATGATTTCATTGTTTTTAAATCAAGAAGAGTACAATCCAAATGGTTGCTTATTCAATTTTATTGGACTGAATAAACATGCGCAGGGCTTGCAAAAGGTTATGTTATGGGAGAACTCCAGGAAGACATCGAATGGTATGAATTGGTAACATTTTAATATTCTCATCGCCTCTTCATCAGATGGTGTAGATAGTCATTGGCTGCACTTGATTGACATCGCCGGTTCCGACGGTTCAACCGGCAAACTAAGACATCTGATTGGTCTGTAAGGGGGAAGTCGACACAGACACCGTCGGATGACTTAGTCGGATGATTCGGCGGAACCGGCAAAGTGAGTGAAGTGTAGCCACAGTAAGACTGCAACAACTCGTAAGCCCTTGCTGTCGGTTCTCCCGAGTCAAACTCGTCCATATTCAGACATTGACAAAATATACCTGCCTCCCGTTCAGTAACACTAGGACCTCGCTAAAAACAAAAATTCGCTAGATTACGTGAGATATTTTACGTATTTTGCAGTAGCGGATCTACGGGGGGGTTCAGGGGGTTTAAACCCACCCTCGGGCCAGGATCCAAAAATTAAAAAAAAAAACAAAAAAAACACAAAAACGTCTCCAGCAAAATAAAAACGACACCGCCAGCGTGTGTAAACCCCAAGTAAACCAACTTGGAAAAAATGAGGGGGGAGTTCACTCTGAAAATATTTTTTTTTGCATTGTGATTTGGTGTTGTGAAAATCAACGCTTTCCGAGTCTTCGTGACTCATCGGCAAAACCCCGGAGATCAATTGTGCGCGCGCTTCCGTCGACACTTCTGAAGTAGACTAACCAAGCATTTTAGATGGATCCACCGATGATATAGCAGCTCTATAGTTGATTTCTTTAGGTAACTAGTTTCTTTACTCTAACATATGTTTTGATTTGATTAAGAGAAATACTGTGGTGTCGCAACCCTGATATTCAGGCGAATTGACGTGCAACGTTTTTACCTCATCTGTCATGCCGTGTCATCCTATTACACCCCACACGTTTGTAACTGGTGTATAGTAAAGTTGTCTTGCGCAATATCCTACAGTGTACATGTTCATGTAATACTTTTGAAAAAAAAAACTCGTTTTCCGAAGAATTACCATTGTGGCGGGCGCCGTGGTCTGGTCGCGAGTCTGTTTGAAGATGCACTCTAACAAGTTATGTCTATACAAGGAATGACCAAGGGGGCACTCACATTGACAAAGTGACCGCATTCGCGAACAGTGTACAGCACCAGAAATTTGCTGGGAGGCTGTATTTTCACAAAAAAGTCTTTCGGGACTCGTGCGATGTTCAATAGGCCTCCTAAGGAGCCCGAAGTGCCGTCCTCAACACCTACCGTCTGTCTACCTGCAATAAGCACCATTGCCATTTTACACTGGGAATTTCCGCAGAAAGGCCCAACCGACGAAACGCCCATGCCCATGTGCATTTATTTGATGTTAGTACTTCGGGTTTCAAGTGTTCAGATGGGACGTTTATTTCGAAAATTGCAAATGGGTCCTAGGATACATCGTCAAGGTTTGAAGTAGTCCGTGATGAACGGATCAAATTTAGTTGCGCATGCTTAAGTCTTTTGAATGGACTTGGTAACCTCAGGGGGCTTAGTACCAATTGAGCTGCGAAACGAGATGCTGGCATTGTAGAGGCGTACAAGCTCATTGACAGAGCAGTTGACGAAGTGCAAGTGTTGGGAACAAACATCAAAGATGTCTGGGTAGAATGGTTCCAAGACGAGCAAACCATTGGATCCGATATAAATATTCCTCGGCAGCCTAGACAACAGAAAGACAGGACCAACGTTCCTGGAGAAACACCCAGGTAATAAGTTATATAATTCTACACAGTTTGTAATAATGTCGGTTTTTTATGCTTGTGTACAATGAAAACGAAATAGAAATTATTTTTGGACATGTCAAATTTACCCAGTACAGCAGAGGGTCTACGAGCGCACAGAAACTGATTCTGGTTTGTATTTCCACTTGAGTCTATCTGCTTCATATTCAAAATCTTATTTCACATAGTGCGTAGTTAAATCTGTACTCGATACTTGTTTCTTCCAGGGAGTACCGGGTACTACAGAACGGTGCGAAAACCCTTCCTAGACAACCACTCGCAGTTGACCACCAGATGTGTAAACTACAAGTATGAGCAACCACTGGGGATTAAAAAGTGTCTAGAGAGAAGTTTTCAATTCCAAATTTTTTGCTAAGTACGCTTTAGGTCTCGTGACGGACCAGGTCAGCCTTTTTGTGTACTCTCAGTGTACATCTGGTCCCTCTGCAAACTAGTCCAGTATATCGAATTCACCACTGTGCACACGATGTTTTGGTTTCGTGAAACTGTTTTCAGATGATTTGTTTCCTTATACATTTGACGTTTTTCAATTGATGTCAACGTGATTCAGCTTAATAAAGTGATACTTAATTGTTCATTTTCGTTTTAATGATAGACTATGAGCTAAGAGCACCGTCGTTCGCCAGTTTTTCTCGTAACGAGACAGAACACATGTTTATTTCCGGACTAAAAGTACAGGTCTTTGTTTTTAAACAGCTTGAGGCTGTTGCGATCATCTGATATTCAAGTTTTTACGCCCCGTCGGTGCTCCTTATGCTGTTGAATATTTGGTAGTTGTTTAAACCTCCTGTATACACACCACACTTTTTCGTATGCTAAAAAAGTGTGTGTAAGCCGATGTTCCAACAAAAATTTTTGCTGGTGGCGTGACTCATACCCAGATGTGCACAAATATGGTTTCACGAAACTTATGAGCCAAGTTCATGTGACGAAATCGAGAAGGGTTTTTAATTATCTTAAGAAAAACTTCAGGGACATGTTAAGTGCCAGAAACGTACCAGGATGCATGGAAATTTCACTGTTTGGCTACAAAAACAAAAAGTTGTCTTGGCACGGGAGGGGGTTTACGCGACCTCCCCCCGCTCGGCGCCACGCGCCTCGGATTCGACCTTTGCGGGAATCCTAAACCCCCCCTTACTGAAAACGTAGATCCGCCACTGTTTTGAATGGGGACGCGTGACTTTGGCTAGATTTTAACTAGGTCCTAGCGTAGGTCCTATCGTTACTGAACGCCTCACAGATCACGTTGCGGCAACCTGTAACCCCCGCGGTAGCAGTCTAAGGGTCTGCCCGCGGCGTCGGAACTACATGTAAGCCCCCAAATGGCGTATTTAACTAGCAAAGTCCGGGGCCTTGATTTCCGTGAATGTCTGGCAGACAGTCAAAAATGTTTATCCCATCCAACAAAAATTATAAATATATGCGTTTTTTATGACGTAAAATCGACAATGTGCCGTAAAATACCCCGACGAGAGCAGCTTGCACTTTAAAGAATATGTACGACCTCAAATAGTATCTTATCTTCCTGATGACTCTTGGGGCATAATTTTTTGTAGTAAATACGTGTACTAGGTCAGGACGATGAAAGCTGAAATTGCATTTTCGTATCTACAGAATACCAAGTCAACTGAAATTACCAGCTAATTGAATAACACGCGAGCCTTGCACGGTCCCGCGCGGATGTTCGGCAGCACATCTCATGTAATTTGTGCTTGAACAGAATTAAGTTATCCATTAATCTCATTGTTAGCGATTCTCTTTGGGAGGCGAATGGTTAAGCACTTGTTACTTTAGTAAACAGTGAGGGAGTTATTAAACGACGATTAAGAGTCATCTGTGCTTGGGTTGGTGAGGGTTTCCCTATTGCAAATGTGTAAGTACCGGTAGATGTTGTCATGTTTGAAGGATAAAAAACTAAAATCGAATTAGGTCTTTTACTTTCATGAAATCGGCCTCATCACATCCTTTACAGTGATAGATACCAACAAAAAATCGAAACCATCAGCGACTGAAGAAAACGTTAAAGAGTTATTTGGGTTGGCAAACCCCAAAAAACTTGAGAAACTGAAAATGAAGTGATTTGAGTTGCTGATTGATTCGGCAAAAATTCAAGATCGGATGAGCGTGGTAATGTTTTTAAATCCCGAAGCGCTTCGGTTAAATATCAATACTGACAGCTAAGCAACGGCAAAATGCATCTTTAACTTGTGTAAGTATAGCTAGTCCAAGTGTTATGTACTTCATGTATCGACTGTAAGGTTTGAACACTGGTTGTTTATAATCACATGGTTTTATTTTTACATAATGAGAAAGTGATGAAGGACGTTTTAGTACGCTGTGTAGTGAGATGTTCATAAAAGCTTTGCCATTGCACCAAATTAGTCACGTGCTTAGAAGTGATACTCGGAAGTGACATTATACGCAAACCTGTGGAGAGTCATATCTAGGTTTAAACCCTCGATGGAGAATCCTAGCAGGGAAACTCTCAGGAGGGACACTCTCATAGAAGAGTTGTGCGGGAAAGGAAGAAGCTCTTGGACTGGTGACTTTTTCACGACCAATTTCACTACGATAGAGTGCCTTCTCAGACAAAACTCCCTTTAAAAGGTGCGTTTTACAAAATTCACACCAAAAGATTGTTTTGCAAAATTCTCTAGAAAAGGTGTTTTTTACAAAATGCGATGAAAAAGGACTTTTTCATAAAATGTGCTTTTTTTACAAATTTCCCGAAGGGTGCGTCTTCCTATTCAATTTCGTTTTGGGAGTTCCAAAACAAAAGGTTTACTTTTCAACTATAAAAATATACACAGGGGTGATGAATAATAAAAGAGTGTTGTCTCTTCAACAGCATTTTATGAAAAGGTGATTTTTCATGTAATTTCCCTACGAATGGGCACCATTTTCTGAATGGCTGAATATCCTATTTTTATAACTGCACTTCCCGGTCGAGTACCCCCCGGATACAGAGGATGATGTTTACTTTCTTACACACTAATCTTTATATGCTGATTTCTTGATGTCAAAATTCATTGCAAACTTGGAAATGTGGCCATACTTCACACATTCATCTGATTCATGAAAGGCAGTTCACAAACGTCAAACTTATCGCTTCATTGACGACAAAGTAAGAATACGCTATTTTCATTTGTCAAAATTATTCTAAAGATAAAATTTTGTCAAAAATGTTCGAACTCATAAAATGGTGTGGGATTTAACATTGATCCTAAGCATAACATTGCCCCTTTTTGTATGACGCTTTACTGAACCAGATACCTTAATGTTCTATGGGGATTTTGTTTAAGTCTCCCTTGTGCGATAAGTCTCAATTGTGTGATAAGACCTCATTTAAAAAGGAAAACAAGATAGTCATCAGGGCCCAGTTGCATAAAAGTTGTGCGCAGTATAGCAACAATAACGTCGCATTATCACGCGTCACGTTGTTATTGTTGAACAGTGCTCCTGACGTCATGCAACAATCAAACTTATCCAGCGGATAACTTTGAAGTTTTATGCAACCCAGCCCTGGTTTTATTATATACGAAATATTGCAGAAATTAAAAAGAGTAATGTGAATTTGAATGTTTTATTAATTACCTCGAAACTAATTTTGTTACTGAAAAGGATGTTATATAACACAGTAATCCTACATCGGTAGAACCACAAGAATTTTGGACACCACGGGAGCCTATTTTTAGTGAGTATTTTTCCTTCACTCACCTGTACCAGGTAAATGGCGTATGGATGTGGTTTACGTACTTACACTGATAATATTCTTAATTCGTAATGTTGTGCTTGAAGAATGAATTGTGATAAAATAGGCATCTGAAAAATACAAACGAGTCTTTATCCTTTATTTTGCAACAACAGTGGTTCGAAATTTTCTTAAGGCACCATCTCTCACAACCATTGTTTTCGCTTGTTTTTGTTTTTCAAATTAAGGTCCATATGATAAAACCCTGTACCCGATATAGGTCACTGATTGTCTTCAGGGGAAAAATCAACAACGCTAACTTGATATATTCCAATTTCAATTTTACGATTTCGGCTTGACTTGAGATTTAAAAGAAAATGATTGTCAACTAGCAGCGTCGGGTTTCCTTGTAGGGCCCCCGGCCGAGCTTCGTTATTATGTGTGGGAGAGCATGTATCGTCTACACACACTTCCCTGTATTTCTAGGTCCAAAAAACACGATAGGCACAGATATTCTTAAGCAAAATAGAATTCAAAGCTCCTTTTCTCCGGAAACCCATCGCTGGCAAAGGATATTGAAATGAACTGACGCGCTTTTATCATTTGTTTGGAATTCTGTATCACTATATATTGATATTCTATGATGGAGCTGGACCTGGTGTTGGGAACAATTGCTGGTTATTTTCGTTTTTTCGAAATTAGATGTCAATTATCACTTTCCACCTGCTGTTTTTATATGACATTACAGGCTTTCTTATTCAGGGACCTATTTTGGAAGGGGGTGGTGTAATTGTCCCGGCACTGTCCAAAATCACGCGAGGAAGTTGGTTAACTTCAAACTGAAATCATAAATCCTTTTCATGCAAAACACAGAAGTTTCAAGACCTAAAAACAGAATATCACAGAGTGAGACTCTATTAAAAAAGTCAAAGCATTGATCCAAATCGAAGGATGGTAGTTTTGCGAACTTGAAAACCAGTATTTGTGAAGTTTACAAAGACAACATGCCTATGTTTGTATAATGACAAACAACGATGCTTTTACCCAAGCAATCTCAATAATAGTATCGTTTTGCAGATCGTTATTTTCACTGCTGCTACTGGTGTCAGACTGTTTTTAGTTGCTCTAGACCGTTATTTTGGAAAATGTTATTTACGAAGAGAACTTATTTGTCTAACTGGCACTGCCTAGACCAGATTATTGGGAGTAAGATTTTTGATGGCCGAGAACATGTCGTGTAAGTGTACAGTAACAGCTTTTACCGCCTTCCAGGAGTCAAAGTATTGAAGATCACAAACAATGCTTTCTGTGATTTGTTGAAATACAAAATCAACTTTTAAGCCTTAACAGGCTGTTACCGGAATAAACCAAAATTTCAATTTAACGCGTATAAATTCTGAAAGTTTCTTGAGAGAGAGCCTCCAACCGCATTCTCCCCCGGATATATATACCCAATCGGACATACAGTAATCTTCGCATGCCTTCAGGAATAGCCTAAAATTCTAAGCTGTGAAATACAGATTTTAAAAAAATCTTGCCATCTAAAACCTGGAAAAAGTTTAAAGACGTGCTATGTGTACCTTAGTGTTTATGTCGGTTGCTATGAGCGACCGAGACGACTCAATAGGTCAAGGTTAATTATTTATTGCAACCTCCAAAGGATCGTTGGTTACTAATTTATACGTTTATGTGGCATCTACGAAAATAGACTGAAACTTGTGAATCATCGCTGATGTGTATGCCAATTATAAGCACATTTTGCAAGATATTCATGATTCCGTAAATTTTTATGCTAGTTGAAGTTATACAAAATAGATGTCATTCGACCCTAAAAAGCAAATTCCACTTGATGACAGGGAGCGGTAAAGTTTGCCTCAAACTTGAATTTGTTTGTGCTGTCAATAATTTTTACGTTCTCGTGAACCAGCCGGGTAAACTGCAAAGACATCTGATTGGTTCTCAACGATGTCACTTCTAGATTACAAACCAATCAGATGTCTCTCGACCACTACTTCTAGCTTACTATCACGTGTCTTTCTGCCAGTTGGCTAATTACAATGAATGGGTTATAACCCACTTAGGATGCAAGTCAGGGATGCGTTCGCAAGACCAAGTTTCTTGAGAGGAAAGAAAAATCACGCGTCGAGTAACAGGCGAGCTTTTTACAAGAGTTTTCGGACCTTACAAGTGTAACTTAGAAAATGGCGAGAAAATGGCGGCCACTGAAGTGATTGGTCAGTGACGTTGGTATTCTACACAAAAACTCAAATTATTGGACAAAATTCCTTGTTTCTATTCCATGCGCGAAGATTTCTCGCGGCAAGTCGGCCTACTTAGCTAATGTCTTTGGTTTGGAATGCAATTCAAGACTGTACAATCTGTAGACGCAAAACACTCGCAAGTAAAGAGTGATCACGTGGCGATTGCGAAGAGTATCACGATCTTGCTTTTCAAGAGACAGTGCCTAGCGCTTATGGAGCGCAGTCTAGAAGTTAAATATGGGTTTTACCGAGGACGCGTCTCGAACACGCAAGGAAGACTCGCGAGTAAAAAAATACTGTGATCACCGTCTTCGCACGACGATCGTGATCTTGCTTTTCACGCAAGAAACTTCATCTTTTCGCACGCAACCCGGTTCTTTTAGCGCGAACATTTATCATTAGCAAAAACCTGCTGGCACGCACACTAGATTTCTCGCTCAAGGTTTCACGGCGACGAACGTCGTATGAAAATGTAAATCGATGTTTTGGGTCAATTTAATGTCAAAAGTATCGCAACTTTTACATCCCGTTTGTACAGAAACCGGGTACAGTATATATAGACAGTGAGCGGCGAATCATGTCTCTAAATGGCCAATTTATGTTCCGAATTTACTTAAGCTAGGAAGCCTTTTTGTCAACAGTAGTGCGATTTACTCACCGGTTAGAAGATTTCAAAGCAGTGGCAATTATTGGAATTGAATTTCACAGATTGTCGCTATTACATAAGGCTATAATACAAACTACAGACTCACGAGTACTCGGTAGATAAGTGGATACCTTACCAAGTGAGCTGCACCACACACAGGCACACTTACCAAGTGAGCTGCACTACACACAGGCACACTTACCAAGTGAGCTGCACCACACACAGGCACACTTACCAAGTGAGCTGCACCACACACAGGCACACTTACCAAGTGAGCTGCACTTTACACAGGCACACTTACCAAGTGAGCTGCACTACACACAGACACACTTACCACGTGAGGTGCACTACACACAGGCACACTTACCAAGTGAGCTGCACTACACACAGGCACACTTACCAAGTGAGCTTCACTATACACAGGCACACTTACCAAGTGAGCTGCACTAAACACACAGGCACACTTACCAAGCACCGCAATGTTTTTGGCTTTTTAAGTTGTACGAGGCATACGGGCACTGTGTGAACTACCATGCAAATCTTTGAAATCCCTCTGTGACTGTCATTGCAGTCCCAAGGGTAGGCCCTTGTCGAGATTACCTACAAGCCTGAACATATCCGCAACCAAGCCTTGCGTTATCAAAGGTCGCAAGTCCGGTCGTAGCTAAGATGGTCGCAGGCACATATTGCAAATGCGATGATTGTGTTTTTATCAGAGCAAAGCGTTGCACCTGGCGTCAAAGTAAGACTATAATTCCTCATAGTGAGACTTAACGACCACCTTCACTAGTCATGTTAATGATCTGTGTGTAAATTAAAACTACAATTACGACCGTCTTGGTTAGGACCGGACTTGCGACCTTTTATAAAACGGGTCCCTGGTTAGTTGAGTTGCGATTAATAACGAAGCGAGTTTTTAGATTATAGTATTCACGTCCTTTGGTTTTTTCTTTAAACACAACTGTTGTGTAGAGAAACACGGTAATTAGATCACGTGACATTTAAATGGATTACTTATGGATGAATAGAACGACTGCTTAGGCAACTCGTTTAATATTTTAAGCCACGTACAGACAGTGCCACCATTAACCACAGCTTTAGCCTTGAATAATGCATTTTAGAACAATTTTTAAATTCAGGTGGCGTTTCTAAGGCCAACAAGGCATATATGGTTCTGGTCTGTACACCGACTCATTTGGAACATTACGGCGTTCCCCCGTTCAGTGACTTTATCAGACGTAGAGCGTTGGGAGCCTGTCATAACATCTAGCTCCTTTGTTAACTGCCAAACACAGTATTTTGTCTGGTATGACAACAGGCAGGCCAATTATTTACCAGGCTTATTACAAACCACGTGTGAACACAATCAGAGCAAATTGGCCGTTCGCCGGAACGAATAGATTGTTATAACTTCGGTTGTAGTTGGGAGATTTTGGCGATTAAAAAACGAAAAATGATCAGCATCTGACGAGGAATTCTGAAATGCTTTTGGTTTATGTTCAAACATGTTACAACGTAACTTTTATTTTTAACAGCTCAGACGAGTCAGACTATATACGATCTTATTGGAACGAGTCAGACTATATACGATCTTATTGGAGATTATAGCAATTATCGAGAGCTGCATATGGCCCTCCAACCATTAATGCTGGAATGGAGTTAATCAATCGTTCAAGATATTGGCTACAGGGGTAAACTTCCCAACTTGTTGTTGGGCTATAGAATCGAACAAGTTGGGAGCAACGGGAAAAGGCCCTAATGAATTTTCGTCTTACTATTTTAAGAAAAAAAATCGCCTACCGCCTACCGGTAACAATTTCAGCCAATGTGTCCAACTTTTTGTAAACCCCACAAAGGCACGTAAGCAAGGTTTCAATTACCGCGGTTTGACCTGCAAATCATGACGCGCTGCCCGGCAGACACAAGTGTAACCAGTCATTTGCATCACTTTCGCTCATCTCCAGTGCATTCTTTTGAAAGCGTGGGCAATTAAATATGTCGTACCTCCAAATCAACTCAAAAAAGTACTGGGGTCTGTTTCATGAAAAGTGGCATAAGAATTAAGACAGAAAGTCAGTTTTACGCTCCACACAACCATTTCTGAAAAAATAATGAAATCTCACGTGAGTGAAGGTGAAAAGTGTGAGAATGCACAGATAACTTCTAGTTGCCAACATAATTTCTATAAATTATATTCAGAGTGTGATGTGCTCATTATTATTTGGCTAAACTTTTTTCAAGAATTGTGAACACACTTCTTTCTTAGGTCTAAAGTCACTTTCATGAAACGGACAGCAGAGTCTACTATGATTTTTAGCCTAATCAGAGTGTTTCAAAATTATGTTTTTTCCCAAGTCTTTACGATAATGTAAGACGGCCATGTTTGTAAAATATCATATCTTCGGAGCACAATCGCCCTCCGTTAGTGGTATACAACCTATACGGTTACGCCTAGAAAGTATCAAAACTTCTTAAAATGTTTTACCGACATAATAATATTTTCTATTATTCATTTACCTCAAATATCGCGCAGATATAACTACTTCATCACCATGGCTTTGATTATCCAATTTTAGTCAATATTCTATGGACCAATGGTGTTTATTGAGTGCAAATGAGGCAATTTTGTTGAACAAACATAATGATTGACTCGCCGTGATGGAACTATCTGTAAACAAAAATGCTGCAAACTGACACTACACTCTTTCACAGTGCTACGAAAATTAACTTTGTCTAATGTTGTTTAACATAGCTTCTCATTTGTTAAAGTAATGAAACCGACGTCATGTTAGTATCCAAAATAAATCAAATTACTTTCACTTTCGTTTAAATCATAACCAGCGAACTGAATAAAATTTCGTCAAAAGTCGCCCGCAACAGATCCTGCTAATAGGTCCTGCAATAGGTCATGCAACAGATCCTGCAATAGGTCCTGCTACAGACCCTACTATAGGTCCTGCTATAGGTCTTGCAATAGGTCCTGCAATAGGTCCTGCAATAGGTCCTGCTACAGGTCCTGCTACAGGTCCTACTATAGGTCCTGCTATAGGTCCTGCTATAGGTCCTGCTATAGTTCCTGCTATAGGTCCTGCTCCAGGTCCTGATACAGGTCCTGCTGTAGGTCCTGCTATAGGTGCTGCTATAGGTCCTGCTCTAGGTCCTGCTACAGGTACTGCAATAGGTCCTGTTATAGGTCCTGCTATAGGTCCTGCAATAGGTCCTGCTACAGTTCCTGCTATAGTTCCTGCTATAGGTTCTGCTATAGGTCCTGCTACAGGTATTGCTATAGGTCCTGCTATACCTGAGATTTCCGTTAAGGCAACCTGGATGACAATGATTTCTTGAGGTCGCTTTTTTCCCGAAAAGCGCCTTTTTCCGGAAAAAGCGCACAATGGCGCTATTTCTTAATTCCCTTCTAAAAAACGCTCACGGGCGCTTGCTGGTGAAGGGCGGTTCATTGGAAGTTCCCGGTAGCCGCGTGCCACGTGCTTTGCATTCTCAAGCCCATGATCGAGTACTAGTTGCTGAGAGTTAACGAAGTAAATGACGATTACATGTACTTGATTGTATTTCTTTTATTCGTCATGGAGAGTTAGTCGGTGGGCCAGATTTTGTAGGGCCTCTAGAAAATGGTTTTTGTGAGTACTTTAGAGGGGCAATTTTATTTTGGTGTTTTTTAATTCATTTATTAGAGTGTTTTCAAAATCTAAAAAGTTCCCACATATAAAGTTGCACATTTTTGAGAAATTTGAGTTTGAAGTTACATAATAATCACCAAAGAGCTTAGTAAACTTATATTTGTAAAAACAACAGTTTTGGTTATTTTTTGTAAAACAAGTAATATGGTCCCATCAGTGCCATTGTATTGAACAATATTAAGCTCACATTACACGTTTTACTATTGTAAATTTATTGTAAACAGTCAAATTTAAAAAACGTAAAGAGACTCCTAGTGGCAAAAATGCAAACTAAGTCTGATTGTTACTAGGAAGTTATTCTGGCATTGTCAGGCAATAAAAATAACACAAAACACTTGAGACTGGGCAAAACTTGTGCCTCAATGATTAAAACATTGTCTAATGGTGTAAAATACAGCTTGTTTGCATAATACACCAGAAATATGTTATAGTACAAAAACAATATAGTTGAATGATCTCTGTGAATGTGCACAAAGACTGTATGAAAATCAGATTATTCTGACAGCGTTTATCAAGCAGTATGAGACAAATACATGACAATGATCAAAGTATGTACTTTCTATGACTTACTCAACAAATAAAATTAACTATTTAATACAAAAAGGAAATAACGGGGTAAGGTTGGAGGTCTATTAAGGGTTACTTGTCAAAGAACTATCCAATGTTATGCAGTCAGTGTTGCTGATGTTACTACAGTTGTCACAGCTGCACATTTCTGTACAGTTTGACCCAGCATTGCAGCGCAAACTCAGTTTCCCAGCACACATGTTCTTTTTGCACTTGCAGCGTACTGTCAATGGAGATGCGGTCATTGCTATACATATTAACTGCAAAGCTCCACCGCCAAGGGGCCAACTATGGTCGATTAGAGAGGGTACAACACTGCACACTGGATTAGCCCGCAGGCAATGAAGGGTCAAACACTAAGTCCTTGTTTGGAGGCGGGCACTATTTGGGCAAACGTTTGATTCAAAATATGTTATAATGGGCTGTGTTAATTAGAGTCAGCCTGAGCAAGTGAATAGTTGAACACTAGCCTCAATTCAATTTCGTATCTCTTAGTCGGGCACAAACTACAACACTGAATAGCTTCAACAATATTTCTTAAGATTGCCTGTCCAAATAACTTCATGCACACCAGCTTTCTGAAGAACAGCTGTCTTGCTTTAGTTTTGAAAGGCAAATGACATCTCCTTGTGTTAGAAGCTTCGATTCAATGAACTCCAAACAAAACTGTAGAAAAACATCTCTGAAAACTGTGAATTCGTCACTCTTCACAATCGTTGTCTTTCTATTTTTTACAGCATGATGATCTGTGGTACTTGGCTTCTAAGACACAAGGTCTTTATCTTTGAATTTCATTTGCATATTCAGGGCTCTGGACTGAGCTGTTGCTTTCGATACAAGTCCAACTGAAAAAAACCCGAACTGTTAACACTAATTTAACATTCAACTATGAGTGAGTTGGCATGCAACTTTTTCAGACGGACTTATCAGGAACTGATCCACCACCAGCCTAACAAATTTACATGCCGTCTGATCTGTCGCCTAATAATGTTGATCGTCTAATAATTAGATCAGTTGATGCAACTGAAAAGAAATCAGCTGATATACCAGTGCAGTGATTGAAATTGAATTTTTTTAAATCAGATGCTCAAACCATAGTCAATCAATTTACACTTAAGGTAATCGACGTTTGACGAAATGGACAGTGGCTTCCATCGTCCTCAAATTTTGACGGTGACGATGGCCACTTAGGCACTTTAATTTAATTATCATTGCAGCTACCTAAGTAATTAATGTTTACAAAAAATCGAGACTACGGCAGGGGATGACGGCCACTTGGGTATGTTGTTTGCAACCATCTACTCCATTTAACATTCTCAAAAATTTTTGACTTAAAGTGCTTTAAAATCACACCCACAGTATAACGCCATAGGATTATCCCTTAGCGCAAGCAGTGTCGATGTGGCAACTGAATGGAGTGTTCGAAAAACAGGATTGCAGGAGTATTTGTTTAAGCTGGGAACAAATGAAAACATTAACAACCTCCTCAGAGGCATCTCACTACGCGGTACTTCTAAACTTATAGGAACATAACTTGCCGAAAAGTATCCGGCATATGGAGTACCTATGGAATGATCATCGTCTCTACTGGGTCAGCAGTATTGTCTAAGGCCTAGGCAGCCAAGGGGCTGAACAAGTTAAAAAACAACTGGTGATAATACTGAAACACACATGGAAAACACCAAGATGTATTTTTAAAAAACACGTACCTGTTTTTGAAAGCTATACTTCTTTCTCTTTCTTGAAATGTGGCCCATAATGTACTTTTCCTGCTAACAAATGATGCACTCATGTTTCAGAATGTTCCTATCTTGTTCAGGTTAATTGGGTGTTTCAGATTTTGGAAGTAATTGATTTTCTTGGGAAATCTTGGATAACATCTGTATCACTTTCAGCAACTTCAGCTTTAGTACTACTGTTGGTGCCTTGAAACGTTGCTATGCCGTTCTATGTCCTTTCAATTTTCTGGTCTGACACTTGGTATTCTAGTCTATAGCACTCAGCAGTATACTGTGTAGGCTACCAGGGCATGCAGCTGTTTTCTGCACAAACGTTTGTGACACCTCTTCTTCTTTTTGATCTACTGATCTACAGAGTTCCACAGTCAATCAGCTTTCGTCAGGAAGCTTTCCTAAGCTTCTTTAGGCTCTGACATCACAATTTTGTGCTGTTTGATAAACCTTGAATTATACAGGCATCACACTCCATGGGAGCAGCCATATTGAAGTAACTAAGCACAACAATACAATCTGGCTCTCTGATTGGTCAATTCAATAGAAAAGCGCCATCAAGTGGCAGGAATGTGCATCAAATTTTGTGCAACAAAAACACCTTTTTTAAAAAAATGTGCAAGTGTAGACGTGGGAACTTTTTGGAATTTGGTTTATAGATATATTATCTAGCCACATAGAAAAAACTAGGTTGCCCCCCGAAAGTACTCACAAGGATGAACACTATGAGATCTGGCCCACCGACTAAGTGTCAGTAGATGCAAGAGTTACAAATACTTTCGGACCATGCTTTCTACATTGGTATAAGATTCGTGTTGAGTTGACTGCAAATCAGAATTTCAGTACAATGAACGAGCATCGTCTTCGAGACCGATTCCTAGTTAACAGTTGAGGGGGCCCAGCTTTTCACTGCATGCTTACACCCATTAATGGAATACGAGATACAAGTGATCGACGTAAGAGAGATCACGTTCTTGGGAATGACGAATCGATGTCGTCGGCGAACATCATTACTTTACATGTAATTTAGCGACAGACTTCCTCTATTTTTTCTGCTGGAACACTTCTTGTCATTTTAGATAGAAAAAACCGCCTAAAGCACGACCACAGATTGTATTTTAACCATTTCGACAGTATCGCATTGACAAGTCTAATTTGGTACACGAATTTCGCTTTGTGCTAGCGATTGGAATGTAAATAATGCCTTAATACAGTTCAAGCCTCGTTTCAGAGATAAATTAATATTCACGAGTTTTATATTAAGAATGGCCTATTACCCTGAATTCTAATATTCCAAATTGACAACTCTGGAAAGTGACACATTAGTCAGACGTCAATGCCTACGTGGCATGGATTGAAGTGAGTACATTTGTTTTGATTCCGCTATGAACGCCAAGTTCGGTACGAACTGTTTTTTCATATGTGTCGCAGATAGGACATTGTTCTTCCCTACAGTTGTTGTGTAACTCGCCTAAAGCGCAGGCCACACTTGCCCGTCAGTAGCGGATCTAGGATATCATAGGGGGGGGGNGGGGGCAACATTTTGTCTCGTAGACAATCACGCAAAGCGAAATTGTATAGGCGCGTAGCGCCGAATGCGGGGAGGCCTTGAGCGGGGGGGTTCCTTCTTCCATCCAAGGGGAAATTTTGTTTTTGCGTTTGAAACCAAGCATTTTCCTTGATTTCTGAAGTATAATCAGCCCTCGACGAACATCATTTCTCACATGAATGTGTTACGTCACGGGTACTTAATAACACCGAGTATGTAATTTTTGATATTACATGGGCGAATTACAAAGTAGTGTGAAGTAGAAATCCATTCGTTTTACCATTTATCGTCTGCAAAAACACTAATACCAACAACCAATCAATGCCGGAATTCCGTGAAGGTGACAAGGTTATGATTGACAGATCGGGTGTCGCATTAACTGTACGTACTACCTATAGAGTGTCGCATTAACTGTACGTACTACCTATAGGGTGTCGCATTAACTGTACCTACTACCTATAGGGTGCCCCATTAAAGTGTAAATTGCAAGGTCTAAGTATGTTAAATTGTAATAATATTTTCAAGAAATTGTTAGTTGGATATATCTTCTTCCAATTATCATGTTATTGTGTCTCTAGTTACGTTAAAAAGCGAAAATTAAAAAAAATCCGCGAAAAGTTGACCTTTGACACCGTGACATGGTGTTGGGGAACACAAACTAGATCAATATCCCACAATGCAGTTTACCGCCCATACAAAACAGAGGAAGACAACAAGGAGCGTTCAATCTAGGCGTGATTTAGACATGGTACATCGGTGTGTGTGCGCCAACTGTGCAAACACCAGCCAGGTGGAAGGCGTGACCCTATTTAGGTTTCCCAAAGACAAGCATCTGGCTGCGAAATGGCACGTTTTCGTGTGCACTGCTCGTCATTGTAAAATGACTGTCGAGCCGGTCATATCTGTCGGATCCGAAATATGCTCCGACCACTTTGAGGACGGCTGCTTCGACGACAAACATATCATGAAGTTTGAAGCTGGTCTTGTGAAAAGGTAAGTTATCTTCATAATTTATGGCTTATATCCATGACGCTTTCTCAGTACTTGAACTATAACGATCTTTTTTCGCAATCACCATAGTTCTCGCGGTCAACAGTTGCTGAGTGTTGCCGGTGGTATTTCTTTGGAATGTTGCCCAGTAGGCTATTTGTTGATTCAACTGTTCTTGGTGTTGTGTGTGTAGCAGCGCTAGTTGAGCATCATGTTGACCCAATGCAATTTCATTTGCTGATGGTTCTCAAAGTCAAGTCACGCGAAGTCAGTAAGGATCATTTAGGGTATCATATTTTTGAGAATCACTGTCTTCAGCCAAATTAGAGTGGAGATATACACCTGGTACTATGGGGAGACCAGCACTTGGGGGGACCATACCATCAGCCCCCTATGGTGCACACCGCCCATGCTGATGGGCGGCCCAGCTCTGAAGTAACTACATACTATAGCCCTGTTGTAGATGTGCTTCCGGTGAATCATATGAGCCTCTGTTAGCTACTCGCTAATGGGAAATTGCCTATTAGCTGAATGGTTAGCACGCTTGCCGGTTTTATGGGGGTCGTGGGTTCGATTCCTGAGTCTGGTAATCTCGGCTATTACTACAGCCCCAGCCCCCTACGAAGCTATGGTGCGCTTCTGAATATCAGAGACTACTGTATTTGAGCATCAGGAGGTTCTTTGTGGGGTTTTGTCAACCACGTAATAGATGGTGGTGTGCTGACAAAAGTTTGAACTGTTCTAACGATGGTACTTAAGTTGCACGGTTGTGATTATTAAAGTAACCTGCTTCAAAAATAAAACAGGGTTAACTCTGGTTTTGGCCTTTGCTTGAAGGTTATAAAAGTAGGCGAAAACTTCACTTAGGTGACGTCGTGTTTAACTTAAATCATTGATTCAAAATGTTTTTTACTTTAAATTGCAGTTGTTGTGCTTTTCAGAGTATGTGAACGAAGTAAGGAAGAATACCTTACACTTGTTGCGAAATAAAAGAGAAGCCAGTGACCTCGAAATTTGTTTGGAAATTGACGCCCCTCCAATGCTGAGTGCTGGTGCTCCAGACGTGTCCAAGGAGGAGGCCGTGGCACGGATGAGGAGCCGATATCCAGACAAATTCAATTAGACTGCTTGTTTTGTCAATGGACAGTACTGATATTTCTTTCCATCACATACATGACAATGAATGATATTGGGGCACGAAAAGACTGACGACCCACACAGGTACCTTTTCGCCCCCTTACCGATGCATTATATGGGACGGCAACAGTTTACTGTTAATCAAATAAACCTAAAAGCTATGCCACAATATTTATAGTCATTATATTGAAGTAACATTGAAATGTTTCAATGTTAGAACATAGTATGTCGCAGGGTTTATACAAAGCGGACAGCCATATGGCACGCTCAAAAGTGTTTCACGATTTCCAATACTGGTACTATAAATACTCTAGCATTGCTATCTGTACAGCTTTAAAAAAAAACCCTAAAACATTGGTAGTGATGAAAATATACATGGGTCGTCAGTCTTCTCGTGTCTGCCAATATCATTCAAATTGTACGACAGAATAATCATTTGCACAGAATCCCAACTCTACTGTCTAACATTTTCTTGCGAGTTTTTTTGCGAGTGGTCCAAGCACTCTCTCCAGATTTCTCACTTCCTATACATGTGTATAATTTTGTGTGTTTTATACCATGTCATAGACATCTGAAGCTATTGCATACTGGAGCTTTTGGGTGGAAATTCAGTAGTTTGCCACGTCATGGTAGTTAATGTCTTGTTGAATTACAGTAGAACTCGGTAAGTTGGAGCCAGTGAGACAGATATTTCATCGAAGTCAAAGTTACTTGGAGGCGTTACAGGAATTAATGCATGCTAGCCTTTCTAGTTTCCAATGAAGCACTACCAATGTAACGAGTCCTACTGTATAAGAAGAGGGCAGGAGATTCAGTCTCTACCTCAGACAATAGTTCAGATTTTTATGTAACAGCAATATTGTTGAATGTGTTTACTTGAAACTCACTAACAACTCCAGTGAGACCAATTCCTAAGTAAACCATAACTGGTGTTGAGTTTAGAGGTTTACAATGTAGTTCTAGTAACATTACACTTGTCATGGCCATGTCACTATAAGTTCCTGAACATCAATATATGCTACTTTCTTTGTCAATTGTTTACCATTCTGAAAACACAGAAATCCATCATGGAATGCCAACTTCATTTTTGTACCACTGAGATTGCGCTGTGATTGCATTCGTTTGTTAGGATATTTGTTCTCTCTATGGAACTTGTCACTTATTTCAACTCGTCCAAAGTAGATAAGGCTACTCCCCGAGTCACAATTTTTAGTAATAGAGTACTTAGGTAATGAGCTGGAGTTGGCATTCCAGGGATAAGACAACTCGATATATATATACATAAATGAAACTAATAAGAAAACCCTTGAAACTCAAAGTCCTCCTCATTTCCCGGTGGAGGGTAAAAAGCTCTGATGCAGGCTACTGCGCATGCTGGAATTACAACACGGACAGTTCGTCCTAGGTGACCATGCACCCATCTTTGGAACTGTCTGTAGGCTATGTGTCGCATCCTTTTATCAAAGGGTCCGTCATAGCCATCCGGATATTGGCTTTTACACTGCAACCATGCAGTCTCCAAAACATCACGATTGATGCCCACAGGTTGAAAACTTCCATGGTCCACGATACATTTTTTTCTTCCGTTTAAGTTGTCCCTTTTCATTTCGTCCTCAAGTTTAGCAATAACCTTGTTGACCTCTTGACAACATACTCATTCTTCAATGACTGCAGTAGTCTGACAGTTGTCACACGTGCACCTGCAAGATGTGACAATATGTATACATTACTTTAGTAAACATCAAAATGTCGAATTGAAAAAATTACTGATTTACCAAGAGTGTCTCGGCCAAATTAATTGAGGGTTTGCAATGACCTCAGTTTTCAAGAAGACTGATTGTTGAGCAGCGACCTGTTTAAAACAGAGCAAAAATGAAACTAAATTCCAAAAAACAAGCTTGGGAACATCACATAAATAGTGAAGATATTTACTTTTCATACAAATGAATACTGCTACACCCAGGGCAGTGGCAGATCATTCCTGGGGGATATATATATATATAGGAATGGACATACTTAGTTTGATTTGCTGACACCTGATTCATTGATGGAGGGGTCTGTTTTGTTAATAATCGTGAATATTACAGTAAACATTTTTAAAAACTTCTCCATATCCGATGCCTTCTATACTCTTTAGAAACTTTACCAGACGGTTCCTTCCCAAGTCAACTCGCACCCAAGCCATGTACCAATTTTCACAAATAACAGCAACATTAGGTACATAGGCATGAAAGCATTGACTTACACAAACTAAACCTGGTTAGAAAAACGTGTGTACATTGCTCTGGGTCCAAGTTGACTTGGCCCTAGAGTATGAAAATGAAGTGACCTGTTTTATAACCCATGGAATTCCCTCCGGCCCCCAGGTAAGAAAGTCTAAGTTGCAAAATTGCAATTCTTTTTTCCTCTTGTTTACACTACACAGTTGAGTATTGGGAGGTGGTTCTCATTCTTTCCCATGCATACATTTATTCACTCACTAGTAAGACTGAGCTCAGGGGAGTAGGAGACAACTTCGTACAATGCCCAATTGTCTGCCAGTGAAAGCCAGGATTCGAACCCGAGTCTCACAAACAAGAGTCCGGGGCCCAAACCAATGCGCCACTGTCTACAAATAATCAAAGACCACACATTGTTGAGTGATTTGCGTAAGTGCAACGAGTCCCATTTTTTATCACTGAAACTGGTACTTATCCACGGCTGAAAAATGATTCATCAGTGGGGACGAGAGCGCCTGAGAGTGACCGGTAAAGCTACTGAACTTAAAATTAAAAATGACCAAGTAGTAATTCGCGGTAGTATGATGCATATTTATAATATTCTTACCAGTCACTAACATTCTGTCGCAACTCCTGCGCACCTTCTGCCCGTTGATATTCACTGCACGAACCGGCTAGGGCTGGATCGTCGACAACCGGAGCAAGGGGATCGAGGGAAAACGGTTCTACTAGAGAGAAGGTGTGAGCACAAATTGTTCCTATGGGGTCTGTCTCCTCCTCCTCCACATCCGAAACGTCAGAATCGTCTGAAAACTCCACCTGACCCTCCCTGTATCTTTCAAAATATTCTTCATCTACGCTGCTGTACTCACTGGGATCCATATTGTTTTCTTTGTGTTCCCCAACACCACGTCACAGATGTGTAACGAAGGAAAATGGCGCCGTTTCTATTTTCCGTTACAACAATGGCGTTACAACGCCACGGCAACAAATGTGTAAATAACTTTTTATAGCGACGTACAATTCAGTTAATGCTAAGAATATAGCAATAATAATTATAAACACGAATTTAGAGCATATTGTTGTTCAGATTGGTTGAGACCTTGCAATTTACACTTTAAGTGTACGTACTACATAGAGGATGTCCCATTAAGTGTACGTACTCCCGACAGAAAAGACATTTAAACAGCATCTTAAACAGACCCATCTTCGGTGTCAAATTTCATATCCACGTTGCTTAAAACGGAGACGAACCCCAACCATTACCAACTCAAGAAACTACGAGGTGCGACTGACTAGCTGGGCTGTCTCATCGTCAATTCAGTGCTCACGCGCGGGGAAACCCACCTGGCTGATATTTATAAACATTTATTATTAAGTTTTAATGTTACAACTTCAAAGGGTATTTACTAGATTGTAACTTATACGTTTTTTTACAAAAGCTAAATGCAGTTTACAATTGTTAAGTTAAAATAAAATTATTAACATAAAGTAACTGGGTTTACTTTAAATTTCGCAAGCGAGTTTTTACAAAGGTTGCGTCATGTGGTTGAAAATTTTAGACGCGTCGAGTTTTTAGGCGAAAAGATCGTTTTTACGGTTCATGAGAGAACACAAATCTTACACTCGTCTCAGGTTTATGACAAGGGCAAGATCTTCCAAGAGGTTTTGCCATGTCATAAACCTGAGACTCGTCTACGATTCTCTATTTATTGGTCATCCAGAATGTCCTTGCTTAGTTCTGATTTTTTAATAAACAAATAAACATTTCTTGTTTTAAAGCATTTAAACAGTTTAACCGCTTATGATTTAAAAATGGAAAATTGTAAAATTGCAAGGATTAGAACTCAGGTACCATTGGTTATCGTGAGAGTGCTCTTCCATTGCACCACCACGCTTTCAACTGACAGAAAAAAACAAGAGCCATAATGTTTATGGTCCACAGCGTTTGCGCGCGAGCCTGGTTTCTTTCGTAATGCTTATCACACGCTTTATATTTTGTGCAATCAGTTCGAAGCAAAAGATGTTGTGTTTAAAACAGTAAGTTGACCAAAAGACCAAATCTATTTCTTATATTGCCATTTACCACGCGCTTGCTTTGCAAATCGTCTTAATTTTGACGTTTGACAAAGCGAGAATTATGAGTTTCTGAGTGAAATAGCTCGCGGACAGCAAGGGAATTTTCGATCTTTTGTTTACGTTCTCGCCGGCAAACAACACGTCAGTAGATTCTGATGCGTAGTCTTACCTTTGACCAAAACAACCTAACAGCGAGTTTGTGGGAAACAGTTAGCCACGTGATACTTGAAGATCATGTTTTTATAAACACGGCACCAAAACATTGGTTGTAAATGTTTCACAAGTTTACAGTTAAAGCTACATTGTACTCTGTTTAGCTCGCAACATAACGAAAACCTAATAAGGCCTTTTATCCTCATAAAATGAATCTCATAGTTTCTATCTCCGTTACCGACAAGAACATCGAGACCACCAACGACTGAAGAAAACACGACAGAGTTTATTGGGGTTGGCCATCCTTAAAATTGTGAATTCTCAAATATGGCGCAAGTACACATTGTCCGGGAGTTGAATT
Source organism: Phoronis australis (assembly GCA_002633005.1). Lineage (NCBI taxonomy): Eukaryota > Metazoa > Phoronida > Phoronidae > Phoronis > Phoronis australis. The sequence continues at coordinate 19,536 of NMRA01000303.1, read as the reverse complement.
GTCGGCTCATTCGACAATTACTGAAAGTGGGATGAGCGCGATTGCTTTTTTAAATCCCAAATCGCTTCGGTTAGGAATTCAACCATTTGACAACTGAACAGGGGTGAGAGTCAGCTTTGACTGATTTTTTTGGGCTTTGATGTTTTGACGTACATTATTATGTTCTGTGATACGTAATATGAAGTAGGAAATGTAAAATATGCACGGAATATATAGATGGAAGTCATTGGTGACCTTTAATTTGCAAGGTCAGGGGCCGCGTGCCTCTGATGGTTTGCGTAATAGAAATTTTTTGCAAGTAACTTGAATTTAAATTGTCGTTTTAAAGCCCCATTCAGCGCTCTCTTTTCGGTGTTTTTGTTTACCTGATTGCTTCTATTGCCTGATCTCTGCTTGTGACCGTTAGAATAAAACGTGCTTCTCGAGGAACGAACATACTCCTCTATAAAGTCGTTCCATATATTTCAATTTGAATTAACCACGCAAAACTAAGCCATGGGCGTTTCATAACTTGGTGTGCCCCAAAATGATTTTAATTTCTTCAGGCCTAATTACTAATTCCACCAATTTTAGTGCTTTTAATCTGCTTATTTAACTTGAGACGGTAAAAGCGCAATCTGGTTTCGCCCTCGCATTTGCATATGATTGCAAATCTCGGTAGAATATGGTACAAACGTACGTTGTGAAAACATATACATGTGCGTCTACAGGGCGAAATATCAAATGTAGAATGAGATAAAAATCTATAATTGTTCAACATAAGGCTAAAAAAGCATAGTCGATTCTGGTCTTTACCCCTACTCATTTTTAGACATGCCCTGATCGACTCATAAAAAACAAAAGAAAACACCCGTACGCATTAATTTTAGCCAAGGTCTCGAATTTTTTTTTGAAAAGCTGCACAAAGGCAGGTAAGCGAGGGTAAGCAAGGATTTAAACGTCATGATGAATAAAACTCGCAAATTCCACATTTTTGCTCGTCTCAGATGAATTTCCTTTTTTGAAAAAGTGAGCAAATAAAAATTACCGACCACTGACTCGATATCCAAAAACCCAAAACCAACGATGCTTTTTGTATAATTATTTTGTAATTAGAGACACCTACGTCTTACTTGGTAGACTCTAGAGACACCTACGTCTTACTTGGTAGACTCTAGATCGTTGTTACTGCAGGCATTGTGATGTGTCAGAAGAAAGCAGTGTAATTATGTGTTATGCAATATATGAGACAGCGTCACAATTCTTTTGCTCTTGTTAATTAATAATTTGTAAGAAGCTGGACGTACTGTTGATGTTGGGGATAACATTGTAGAAACGTGTAATATGTTGCGTGCGTCTTGTGAACAGACTTGGTCAATAGTCAGTGTACCGAGTTCTTTCGTTTAGTTTGATACCACTAGCCTATTGTGAGGAACCCAACACGAGCAATGCTATATATACGGGACACAGTGAAGATGTTACAGAGTGCCCTGGTTGATATCTGGACACCGTACGGGAAAGTTGTTTAATAACGTGAAGCATTTTATTTGAAGTTTGTGAATAGTTCAAGAGAGTGAGGTTTTAATCTTGTCGTAACTTATTACTCTTTTAACAGTTTTCGGGAAAAGAAGATGAGAAAAGTACTGGGCTAGGTTTAAAGGGAAGCAAGTATAAACCCCTGGCAGAGGTTTTCAGTAAGAGAAATGACGTCAATTGAGTGCCATCTAGCGAGGAACGGTAGCGCCGTGAGGAAAAATAACTCAGAAATGGCCGAAGATGTTGAAAATGGCAACGGAACTGTGAAGCAAGACTGCGAGAAGGTGAGCCGTGTGTATACGAAGATTATATTCCAGTTGCATAACTGTAGAATTGGGGGCTGAATCATGGAATACAGTCGTACAATTTTAAATCATCTAACGTTTTGTCAAAATGGAAAATATGATGAGTGTGTCGAGGGCTGATTCACGCAGCGTGGAAAAACACTTTGAGTTTGATCTAGTTGCCAATCGCCGACAGTGTTGCTATCGCAAACAACCATTGATCAAAATAGTCTTAGCTGGTAGCTTGACATAAAATATGTCGAGATGATAAATTGCTCCCTGAGCGGTATTCTCGCATGACATGCTTCTACAGGCCAACAGTTGTCTAAAGCGTTTCTGATTACACCTTATCTGTCAATTAGTGATTCTCTGAAAGCCATAGAAATTACAGTATATACTACATGAATTTTATTGTGCAAATGTAATGTTCATTACATGGAGGAGTAGTTAAATTGAATTACACTAGGTCTTCGTTGCATTGATACATGACGGCAACAAAAATCAAAATGTATTATAAAACCATTGATATCGATATTTTTTTCAATAATCTTTGTTATGAATTGTACCTAACGCATTAGTGGATGCATCATAGTGTTCGGCAAAGCGTGTGAAAACGGGTGTCAATTCATTTACGGACGAACGACGGAAAAGACTTTCGTGTGACCCTGGACAAGATGCCCGCAACGACCGCGAAACATCAATTTTACGGATGAGCTGTTTGAAATCGAACGCAGTCAATTCATTAATATCAGCTCGCATGAGATGAAAAAGAGCCGCATGTCTTAGCACGGATACCAGCTAATGAGTCGAAAAATTAGGGTAAAGTTCGCAAAACATGCTTTGAAAACAATTACAACGTGCTCCTGAATAATGGTGCTTTCCCGGCATTAGACGCGAAACTTCGCTTTTACCGACGTTTCGGTAAGTGGGAAGAGATCTTCAGTTTGACTTAAGTCTTTGACTCAAGTTTTGACTTAATTTTAACCGGATGTGGACGTTTCAAATTTGGAAGTTGAGACAAATCTTAGACTTAAGGAAAAATGAACTTAATTCAGTTTCTTGGAACGGGCTCCTGTATTGCAATCAAAGCACACGGTGATAGGCCTACTAATTTCGTAAGCGAGATATTCTTGCGTCTACGCAACTCTAACCAGGAAAATCTAAGAAAGAGCCAATTCGGTTATTACTTGTGCGACGAAACCCATACACATGCTCTTAAAAGTCCCAAAGACCCCAGGGAAAGTCTACACCAGCAGTGTTCGGGTTTCCATCGAATCCTGCGATCTATAAGCAAAAATGGTGTATCACAAACTTGCGTCTACGCAACTCTAACCAGGGAAATCCTAGAACGAGACGTGGCGTCATCAGTTGAACAAGAGCAAGGACCTCAAGGAACATCAGAACACCAAGGACGGATCAAATTGCGGACGATTCAGTAATTGCTCATAGACGTGATCTTAAAATTCCCAAAGATTCCAGAGGAAAGTCCAGTGTACGGGTTTCCATCGAATCTACAACAAAATGGCGTACCAGAAACTTGCATTTCAATGTATTTCACGTCTGTTATATAAGAACCAATGACGTCACAGATATTCATTTTGATTGCTGTTGTCAAAAGGCACTAAAACAGGTTTGTATACGGAGTATGTGAGCCTGTTTGCTGTATGATACATTAATGCAGCCTCAAACTATGTTCTGGCCCCAAAGTCTATTCTACAAACTCAGAATAGAAACTTAAAAGGATACCAAACCGGGTTTTGGCCTATTAAGAAATACTGAAACGACGTTTCCATCAAATTCTCTGAAACAAAACACTGATCTGTAATCCTCGACAACCCAAAAGTTTGGAGGAAAATGTGAAAACTCCCTTCAAAATCTGCTAAACGAGCAAGCGTGATCTACACTTTCAGTGAATTAGACGACGGCTCAGTAGTGAGACCTCTGCCCAAGAATCATAATATCCAACCTGTGACATAGAGATTATTAGTTTTTTAGTTGATTCCTGAAGTGTCATCGTTCAGAGGAGGATTGGTTGAAATCATCAAAACACGGTTTAATATCACTTTAAACAATTACACCACATGAAGCCAATACAAATTTGTACATTTACTCCAAACCTGTCATACAACTTACAAAATTTTAGAATCGGGTTTCGAATACAGACTTTATACCCCGGGCCCTGATATCAAAAAAATTCTTCCACAGTAACGTCATAGAGCTCTTATTCTTTGTTTGGACTGAAATTGGTTACAACAAAACACCTGTGAATACTGCGACCACCTCACTGGTTTGGCGACAGAAACTAACCTGGTATGGCGATCAAGCTTTGGGAGTACGAACTGAAGCAATAACGAGTTGCCAGTTCTTCTCAATCTCGAGTAAGGAACAACAAGAGACCAATTTTGTTGTGATAAATGATTGACATTTTGGCAAAAGGGAAGAGTATACCACACCTTTAAAAAATGAAATTAAAATGATTAGTATTATCATTATCATTATCATTATTATTTATATCATTATTATTATTATCGTTATCGTTATTATTATCATTTTTATTCATATAGATGCATGTTCCCTTCAAAATATCGTTGCCTAGCTGGTACATGAGTTGTCTATCCCAGCAGTTCTGTACAAGTGGCCCATGTATTAAAAGTTATAGATCAAAGATGTTCCGAAGGTGCTACAAGTTGTGACAGAAATCGTTGTCGCTCATTTTAGAAATATGCCTAATCGTTAACTAATGTGGAATGTCCCTTATATCAAATGTATACAGATGGGATATAAGGAGTCAAATACTTTCGCATTCTCAGTGAATGCGCGTGTATGCCTACGAACATATCGTAGTGGCCGAAAAGTTCATGAGCAGTTAACGCCATCCACTACATAAATGAAAGCCATGTAGTGTTCAAGGCTTGACTTTAAAGGAGAATGCCACGCAAAAAACCCATTTTGTATCAATTTAGATCGAATAGTTCTACTCGATAACGGCAGGTTCGGCTGCGTTACCTGACACCTGACGGCAGACGAAGGTGTTGAAATTATCCAATGACGTAATTGGTTTCACACGCAGTCTTTTCAACAGTTCTCAACACGGGTTAGTGGTGTCAGCTTATCGCTTGAATTCATCGTTTAACACCAATAAATCATCAAACTTCGATGTAAAACCCTTAAAAATACACAGAGTTCTTATAAAAACGTGTTGTTTTATTTCGCTGTTTCGGATTTACTGTTTATTTAGACACACCGTAGCCTACACAGTTCGGCAGGTCAATTTACCAAGGTCCGTAGCAGGAGTTTGGGGTCAGTTCGAAGATAAATTCGAAGTATTCTTCCGGACATGAGAACCTATATCTGTGTTGTTTATACTAACCTTGTGATTTTTTGAGTTCTAAACACACAAAACGCTTGTTATCCCGGCCAGTGGCTCGGAACCCGATCAGGCCCGCCGCGGTCGGACTGACTCGTTATCCCGGCCAGTGGCTTGGAACCCGACCAGGCCCGTCGCGGCCGCCGGGACTGGCACGAACATAAACCAGCTTGAGTTGGATACTAAATGTCCAGTCACGAAAAGGACTATAATAGTGAGCCAAAGAAATAATGTGCACGTAATTATTTATGTGAATTAGCCCGTAACGAAACTGAAAATCTACTCAGTTGACGGTGTTGCGAAGGCGGGTTCCCCTTCCACAGATCGTCAGGGCAAAGGTTGTACAGCAACAATGATTTGAATAATGTATTTGTATTTCTAAATAAAGATTCCCCTAACATGTGACAATAGCATATAAAATCGTATTGTTTCACAACAGCTTTCTGTCAGCAAATACTGAATTAGCATGCGCTCACACGGCCTCGTTGCCTACCTTTGTTGCCGGCATCAAAAACCTGTAACGCAGTGGTTTATTCCTTACTGGTTTCTCAAAACATCTGCACTCACGAGCACTCCAAGGCATTACAAATAATGTCTAATGAGACAAACTTTTTTCAGTTTCATATAAGCTGCATTGGTTAGGATCATTTCAGGATGAGAATAATTCATTTTGAAAAAGGGCGCAGAATAATAAACGTCTACATTGCAAGTCGCCGGGGCCAATCCCGAGTTAGTCAAAAGCTCATCCGACGAAGTCTTCACAGATGAATCGTTAGGTTTCACAGGCTATCAGTTCGAACCGGAATACACTGATCAAGCAATACTAGAGAGGCGCCGTGAACATGCACAGGCAACGGAACGTATGGATAGTTCTTTGGTAAGCCGGAATTCGTCAGAGAAATTACTGTCGACGAAATGCTGGCTACAGACACGGAGATGTTTCACGTCCTCATACTTGCTATTAGCAGCATACCTTTCACTCTTCACTACCGCCAGTCACTTTCTAAGCATTTCGGGCTCTCGAGGAAGTCGACTAAACGATATACCCGCTTTCTTAGCAGCTTCATAGTTCGGACAATCGGGAACCGATGCTGCACCGCAATGTAGCGGCATTCACTCTGCAGACGAACCACTGACGTCGCTGCGTCGCTTCTCACCTTCCTCACAGGTTAAGGCGACACCTCTCGGCAAGGTGACATCGATCGTATAAGAGGCGATGTGGAATTAGAGCGATCAAGACGGTGAAAAGAAAAATTAAATCGGGTGGCATTCTCCTTTAAACACTGCAATCTGAAGACACAATACACTCGCGAGTAAAACTAGTGTGATCACATGCTTCGCATGACGATATCTCGCTCAGTCTGACTCGATCTAGCTTTTCTCACAAGAAATTTGTTCTACAGAACGCAGCCCAATGTTTAAATTGCTGTTACCTCTCTTGCAGCGAACCGTCGAGGTGTGTGTCTTGTTCGTGAAACTGGGTGAAATCGACACAATACGAGAACAGTTTTCGGCTGACGTCCTGATCAAGTGTAAATGGCGGGAACCTCGACTTGACGATGTTTCATCGGTAATTTGCTAAACACTGCCTAGGCCAACTTAGAAAACTTTAAAGAGACATTGTCAATTTTACGGCCAAAACGCATTTTTTGGGATTAATGTTGGACGGGATAGACTTTTTGAAGTTATGAGCCTTGGCCAAGAAATGTTATGAAACAACAAAATGCAATGTCTTTGTGATTCTATTGCCAAATTGTCTGCCAGGTCGCTGGGATAACTGTTGGTGACCAGTTAAATACGCTTTTAGGCTGTGTACGACTTTATCAATACAACTATTTTAATCTAACAAAAGTATGTATTTTCTGAGAGTAGAAAACTTACAAAACTCGACTTTTGACCGTTTACCAATTTGACAGTTAAAATTGGTTCACGTGACCATGCCTTTTTAGCAAAAGTCAGCAAAAAAGGAAGTTTCATGAATGTCAATTGCAGAACACCGGTTTCAATAACGTGACCAAATTTTGTTTGAAATAAATGTTCAAGATGAAATATCAAAAATGCTGCATCACTTTTCTAAATTATCCTGTCTTTTATTATACACAATTGACTTTTTCATAAAAGTCAAAAAGTCTTGTTATTTGATAGCCCCTCATGCACAACTGAAAAATTTTAAAACAATTCCTAAAATAGTTTTGGACTACATAGCATAAGTTATAATGTCTGAAACTTTCATAAAAATCCCATTTGTGAGATGTGATGTTCCAAAATTTGCCTAATTTTGGATATTTTTTGGGATACTACATAACCGTGAGCGTATTTGGAAATCGAGGGAAGTTTAGCTCCGCCAATAGAGCAATAGACTGTTACCGCGGGGTTCCAGGTTTGATTCCGTGCTGAGACTGATCTTGGAAAATCACTTTTCTCGCCTATAATGTCTCTTTAACTGAAGCTTTCAGTTGAAACACTATCATGCTACGTAAACGAGGCCAGGCTTCAAACGCATATACCAACTTCAAAAAATAATTACAGCCATTCCTGCTCAATCGGCAAGCGTGACTGTAATGCTTGAGAGAAATACCCATCCATTGTGTAGAAAAAAGAACAGGTTCGAGTCACAAAATCCTTGTTTAGCCTAGTCGTCTTTGGCTCAGGAAGCAACTAATTGAGCAAGTGCAGATGACAAATCCAACTTTGGTTGAAATCAATAGAGCATGATTTGATTAGCTTTTAAATAAGAGGATGCTGAGGTTGGTAAAATGGATTTAACTAAGAGTAGAATGAACAAGTTCAAAATATTCACCAGCCTACACGTAACAACTTAAAAGTTAATATTGTTACATCATCATATTCATTCCTATCGATTTTATCAATTTGCTACCAAATTTCTGTTCATCAGTACAAACGTTTTACTGCTAGATATTTTGTGACCACAAAACTGGCACACACCGAACTTGTTGCCGTGTTTACTGACACTATGGGCAAAAATGCTACGGGTCTAACTTGCCTCAAATATTGCACGCATTTGTTTGAACGCACTTGAAACTCCATATTTAAAACACATTGCTGGCAAAACCCGTTCTGTTCCATCAACATCTTGGGTAAAATGCAAATAATATTCATTGTGACTAGAGATCTGACCAAATTAAGCCAGTAGACAGCGATTGTGCAATCCGACACCTTTTTATCCCGGAGATTTCCGAAAGAGTGCCCATCGTCAGCAACTGTAAATGGAAACTTTTTCGCGATCCTCCGGCAAGTTGAAATGTGGCAGTTGCATTAACAGTGCATCGAGGCTAACAGAGCAGTATCACTGTTTATTTATATTCCAGGTGTCTGACTTATCGAGCGCGATAATCAAGAGCGAATACTGGGACCCAAAAATATTTGTCGAGAACACTATAGGGGAATGCAAGGAAACTATTTCACACCAGATCGCACTGAATGCCAAAGGAGAAGCCTATGTCTGTGAAAACAGGAGAATCAGAGGGAGTTTTGTTGAAAACCTAGAACTCGATGACTTTCCATTTGACGTACAGGTAGATGTTCATTTGTGCTAATCTGTGTAAAGTTCAGCCATTCAGTCAATCTAACTTCAATTAGATGTCATGTGGCTGGGGTCAAATCTTTCAACTCGTAATCGAACTCGAAATTATTTATAACATTTTCCTTTCTTCTTTAGTGAGAACAATGATACGTGTCTAATATTCTGTGCTCGAGTGCATTGTGGTCTACGCAGATGAGTTTCTAGTCCAAGTTTGCACTTGATGACCACTAGATGCGAGCTAAAAACTCAGTAATAACTCGAGATTTCGAGTAAAACTAGAACTCTATTTTTCGAGTTCAGACTTCAAGCTATGGCGAAATGACAATTCTTTCCAAACCCAGAGACTAAGGAACAATTTGATACTAGTCTCCTAACGATAAGTGATCTGTGAGTTTAGTATAACTGGTATATGCTCTTTGACTACCTAGTGCCTGTTTAGTATAACTGGTATAGGCTCTTTGACTACCTAGTGCTTGTTTAGTAAAACTGGTATAGGCTCTTTGGCTACCTAGTGCCTGTTTAGTATAACTGGCATAGGCTCTTTGGCTACCTAGTGCCTATTTCACGATCGTTACTTAAAAGGATACTAAACCCTGTTGAGATGATTTCAAGCAATCCTCGTTTTGTTAGCTGGTAATGCATCATTAGCGACAATCTTGGAAGATAAACGCAGGCATTAACTAGAAACACATAACCCCTGTCTCACAACTTGGACATTATGCTCCTTGATCGTGTGGGTGGTCTGTTCCCCACAGTTGCCGTGTATGTCGCTAAAAGAGTTGGCCCATTTGGCAGACTTTGAAAGGAGATTTCAAATTTTCCTAAAAAAGTTGAAGGTTTTCTATTGTTACAGAGCATTATTTTGTTCCAGAAAACTGGCTAAGCAAGATGTTTTTAGTATCTGTTAATAATCCAAAACCGGGTTTGATATCCTTTCAGGCCAGACAGTTGTTTTTAGTATGTGTTAATACGCCAAAACCGGGTTTGTTATCCTTTCAGGCAAGACAGTTGTTTTTAGTATCTGTTAATAAGCCAAAACCAGGTTAGATATATTTTCAGGCCAGACAGTTGTTTTTAGTATTTGTTAATAAGCCAAAACTGGGTTTGATATCCTTTCAGGCCAGACAGTTGTTTTTAGTAGCTGTTAATAAGCCAAAACCAGGTTTGATATCCTTTCAGGCCAGACAGTTGTTTTTAGTATCTGTTAATAAGCCAAAACTGGGTTTGATATCCTTTCAGGCCAGACAGTTGTTCTTAGTATCATTCTGTTAATAAGCAAAAACCGGGCGTGCGTTCAATAGACGCTAGGACCTACGCTAGGACCTAGCCAAAAGCTAGTCAAGGTCACGCGCTCTTATTTAAAATACACGGCAATGTCTCGCGTAATCTCGCAAAGTCTTGCTTTTAAGCTAGGTCCTAGCGTTACTGAACGGGAGGCGGGTTTGATATCCTTTCAGGCCAGACAGTTGTTTTTAGTATCTGTTAATAAGCCAAAACCAGGTTTGATATCCTTTCAGGCCAGACAGTTGTTTTTAGTATCTGTTTATAAGCCAAAACCAGGTTTGATATCCTCTCAGGCCAGGCAGTTGTTTTTAGAATCTGTTAATAAGCCAAAACCAGGTTTCACATCCTTTCAGTCCAGACAATTGTTTTCAGTATCTGTTAATAAGCCAAAATCAGGTTTGATATCCTTTCAGGCCAGACAGTTGTTTTTAGTATCTGTTGATAAGCCAAAACCGGGTTTGATGTTCTTTTAGGTCAGGCAGTTGTTTTTAGTATCTGTTAATAAGCCAAAAGCAGGTTTGATATCCTTTCAGGCCAGACAGTTGTTTTTAGTATCTGTTTATAAGCCAAAACCAGGTTTGATATCCTTTCAGGCCAGACAGTTGTTTTTAGTATCTGTTAATAAGCCAAAACCGGGTTTGATATCCTTTCAGGTCAGAAGTTGTTTTTAGTATCTGTTAATAAGCCAAAACCAGGTTTGATATCCTTTCATGCCAGACAGTTTTTTTGTATCTGTTAATAAGCGAAAACTGGGTTTGATATCCTTTCAGGCCAGACAGTTGTTTATAGTATCTATTAATAAGCCAAAACCGGGTTTGATATCCTTTCTGCCAGACAGTTGTTTTTAGTATCTGTTAATAAGCCAACACCAGGTTTGATATCCTCTCAGGCAGGCAGTTGTTTTTAGTATCTGTTAATAAGCCAAAACCAGGTTTGATATCCTTTCAGGCAAGACAGTTGTTTTTAGTATCTGTTTATAAGCCAAAACCACGTTTGATATCCTTTCAGGCCAGACAGTTGTTTTTAGTATCTGTTAATAAGCCAAAACCGGGTTTGATATCCTTTCAGGTCAGAAGTTGTTTTTAGTATCTGTTAATAAGCCAAAACCAGGTTTGATATCCTTTCAGGGCAGACAGTTGTTTTTGGTATCTGTTAATAAGCCAAAACCAGGTTTGATACCCTTTCAGGCCAGAGAGTTGTTTTTAGTATGTGTTAATAAGCCAAAACCAGGTTTGATATCCTTTCAGGCCAGACAATTGTTTTTAGCATCTGTTAATAAGCCAAAACCAGGTTTGATATCCCTTCAGGCCAGACAGTTGTTTTTAGTATCTGTTAATAAGCCAAAATCAGGTTTGATATCCTTTCAGGCCAGACAGTTGTTTTTAGTATCTGTTAATAAGCCAAAACCAGGTTTGATATCCTTTCAGACCAGACAGTTGTTTTTAGTATCTGTTAATAAGCCAAAACTGGGTTTGATATCTTTTCAGGCCAGACAGTTTTTTTGTATCTGTTAATAAGCCAAAACCGGGTTTGATATCCTTTCAGGCCAGACAGTTGTTTTTAGTATCTGTTAATAAGCCAAAACTGGGTTTGATATCCTTTCAGGCCAGACAGTTGTTCTTAGTATCATTCTGTTAATAAGCAAAAACCGGGCGTGCGTTCAATAGACGCTAGGACCTACGCTAGGACCTAGCCAAAAGCTAGTCAAGGTCACGCGCTCTTATTTAAAATACACGGCAATGTCTCGCGTAATCTCGCAAAGTCTTGCTTTTAAGCTAGGTCCTAGCGTTACTGAACGGGAGGCGGGTTTGATATCCTTTCAGGCCAGACAGTTGTTTTTAGTATCTGTTAATAAGCCAAAACCAGGTTTGATATCCTTTCAGGCCAGACAGTTGTTTTTAGTATCTGTTTATAAGCCAAAACCAGGTTTGATATCCTCTCAGGCCAGGCAGTTGTTTTTAGAATCTGTTAATAAGCCAAAACCAGGTTTCACATCCTTTCAGTCCAGACAATTGTTTTCAGTATCTGTTAATAAGCCAAAATCAGGTTTGATATCCTTTCAGGCCAGACAGTTGTTTTTAGTATCTGTTGATAAGCCAAAACCGGGTTTGATGTTCTTTTAGGTCAGGCAGTTGTTTTTAGTATCTGTTAATAAGCCAAAAGCAGGTTTGATATCCTTTCAGGCCAGACAGTTGTTTTTAGTATCTGTTTATAAGCCAAAACCAGGTTTGATATCCTTTCAGGCCAGACAGTTGTTTTTAGTATCTGTTAATAAGCCAAAACCGGGTTTGATATCCTTTCAGGTCAGAAGTTGTTTTTAGTATCTGTTAATAAGCCAAAAACAGGTTTGATATCCTTTCATGCCAGACAGTTTTTTTGTATCTGTTAATAAGCGAAAACTGGGTTTGATATCCTTTCAGGCCAGACAGTTGTTTTTAGTATCTATTAATAAGCCAAAACCGGGTTTGATATCCTTTCTGCCAGACAGTTGTTTTTAGTATCTGTTAATAAGCCAACACCAGGTTTGATATCCTCTCAGGCCAGGCAGTTGTTTTTAGCATCTGTTAATAAGCCAAAACCAGGTTTCATATCCTTTCAGCCCAGACAATTGTTTTTAGTTTTTGGTAATATGCCAAAACCGGGTTTGATATCCTTTCAGGCCAGACAGTTGTTTTTACTATCTGTCAATAAGCCAAAACCAGGTTTGATATCCTTTCAGGGCAGACAGTTGTTTTTGGTATCTGTTAATAAGCCAAAACCAGGCTTGATACCCTTTCAGGCCAGAGAGTTGTTTTTAGTATGTGTTAATAAGCCAAAACCAGGTTTGATATCCTTTCAGGCCAGACAGTTGTTTTTAGCATCTGTTAATAAGCCAAAACCAGGTTTGATATCCCTTCAGGCCAGACAGTTGTTTTTAGTATCTGTTAATAAGCCAAAACCAGGTTTGATATCCTTTCAGGCCAGACAGTTGTTTATAGTATCTGTTAATAAGCCAAAACCAGGTTTGATATTCTTTCAGACCAGACAGTTGTTTTTAGTATCTGTTAATAAGCCAAAACCAGGTTTGATATCCTTTCAGGCAAGACAGTTGTTTTTAGTATCTGTTAATAAGCCAAAATGAGGTTTGATATTCTTTTAGGCCAGGCAGTTGTTTTAGTATCTGTTAATAAGCCAAAAGCAGGTTTGATATCCTTTCAGGCCAGACAGTTGTTTTTAGTATCTGTTAATAAGCCAATACCAGGTCTGATATCCTTTCAGGCCTGACAGTTGTTTCGGTATCTGTTAATAAGCCAAAACCAGGTTTGATATTCATTCAGGCCTGACAGTTGTTTTTGTTATCTGTTAATAAGCCAAAACTGCGTTTGATATCTTTTTATGTGAAACAGTTTTTTAGTACCTGTTAATAAGTCAAAACAGGGTTTGATATCCTTTCAGGCCAGACAGTTGTTTTTAGTATCTGTTAATAAGCCAAAACCGGGTTTGATATCCTTTCAGGCCAGACAGTTGTTTTTAGTATCTGTTAATAAGCCAAAACCGTGTTTGATATCCCTTCAGGCCAGACAGTTGTTTTTTAGGGTCTGTTAATAAGCCAAAACCAGGTTTGATATCCTTTCAGGCCAGACAGCTGCTTTTAGTATCTGTTAATAAGCCAAAACCAGGTATGATATCCTTTCAGTCCAGTCAGTTGTTTTTAGTATCTGTTAATCAGCCAAAACTGGGTTTGATATCCTTTCAGGCCAGATAGTTGTTTCTAGTATCTGTTAATAATCCAAAACCAGGTTTGATATCCTTTCAGGCCAGACAGTTGTTTTTAGTATCTGTTAATAAGCCAAAACCAGGTCTGATACTGCTCGTCATTGTAAAATGACTGTCGAGTCGGCCATATCTGTCGGAGCCGAAATATGCTCCGACCACTTTGAGGGCGGCTGCTCCGACGACAAACATATCATGAAGTTTGAAGCTGGTCTTGTGAAAAGGTAAGTTGTCTTCATAATTTATGGCTTATATCCATGACGCTTTCTCAGTGCTTGAACTATAACGATCTTTTTTCGCAATCACCATAGTTCTCGCGGTCAACAATTGCTGAGTGTTGCCGGTGGTATTTCTTTGGAATGTTGCCCAGTAGGCTATTTGTTGATTCAACTGTTCTTGGTGTTGTGTGTGTAGCAGCAATAGTTGAGCATCATGTTGACCCAATGCAATTTCATTTGCTGATGGTTCTCCAAGTCAAGTCACGCGAAGTCAGTAAGGATCATTTAGGGTATCATGTTTTTGAGAATCATTGTCTTCAGCCAAATTAGAGTGGAGATATACACCTGGTACTATGGGGAGAGCAGCACTTGGGGGGACAATACCATCAGCCCCCTATGGTGCACACCGCCCATGCCGATGGGCGGCCCAGCTCTGAAGTAACTACATACTATAGCCCTGTTGTAGATGTGCTTCCGGTGAATCATATGAGCCTCTGATAGCTACTCGCTAATGGGAAATTGCCTATTAGCTGAATGGTTATCACGCTTGCCGGTTTTATGGGGGTCGTGGGTTCGATTCCTGAGTCGGCTAATCTCGGCTATTACTACAGCCCCCCCCCCCC
>NMRA01000302.1:489627-539640 GCA_002633005.1 Phoronis australis | reverse complement strand
CCCCCCTAAATCTGCCTATGAATTAATCCAAAACCCAATCCTAAACCAGTAGATGAGTTCCAATCTGATAGTCATTCAGTTGTTGTCTTTGTACTTGTTGGCAAATAAATCCTACAACAATACAAACAAAAGTTATAAAAAATGTTCTCATTACTGTGAATGTTGTCACTGAATTACTCTCACTTTAGGGCTGAATCAGTCACATGGATAAAAGAAGGAATTGAGAGACCTAAAGTGGGATGTCACCAAGCAAGACCCCCGCGTCTAGAATTTAGGCTACCAGAAGTCACTTCACTGGATCATTACCCAGCACCATCAGAAGATCCATCATGGTGCCCGTGTCACAGGTGTCAAGAAATGCCAACCAGAAATAAAAGTGTGCTGTGGGATGCAATCTGCTAACTGCATTTCATTATTACCTGTAAGCATTCACTAAACCGTTGTCTAAAAATTTAATCACTACAAAGTTTTTAGTGTTGACTACAGACTACATATATCAGTGGTATTTAGTCATTTGTGTACCCCCCACAAATAACTGGGGGGAGGTAGAGAATACTTTGTTCGGCGAACGATAGGTGTCGCTATAGGACGTACTTCCGCTACTCGCTTCAACACACGATTGTGCTGTCGGACTCTTTTATTGGTAAATAGGACTATTGTAAGTCGTATTTCACAAAGTAGAACTTTATCATATCGTTAGGCTAAGACCTGCTTTTGTTTATTTACAGATCCTCTTCATTCTAATAAAGACGATCTTTGAAATAACTATATGTTTATTTAGATAATAATTATCATTAAATGTTTCGTATACGTTACTGCTGATGTATTCCTTGACTCGATAGCTTTGAAATGCGGTAGTTTGACGAGAACAGAGAGAAGCTATAAATCCATCGACATTCTTCCCGTACTGGAAGTCGCCATGTTGGTGAACTAGTTTGACCTATTATTCAACTGACCAATAGAATGCCTTGTTTCTTGAAATCGGAACAGCCAATTGTATTCCAAGAATGCATATGGAAAAGTGCGCTGTAGCAGACCCCAACCAACCTCGAGGGTCTGTGCAGGAGACTATGAGGAAGGTGAGAAACGACGCAGCGACATCAGTGGTTCGTCTGCAAAGTTAATGCCGCTACATTGCGGTGCATCGTTCCCGCTTGTCCGAACTATGAAGCTGCGAAGAGAGCGGGTTTATCGTTTTTTCGAATTCATCGAGAGCCCGAAATGCTTAGGAAGTGGCTCGCGGGTAGTGAAGAATGAAAGGTACGCTGTTAATAGCATGTATGAGGCCGTGAATCATTTCTTGTATGTGGCCGGCATTTCATTGACAGTGATTTCTCTGACGAATTCCGGCTTACCAAAGAACTATCCATGCGTTCCGTTGTCTGTGCATGCTCACGGCGCCTCTGTAGTATTTCTTGATCAGTGTATTCTGGTTCGAACTGATAGCCTGTGAAACCTAACGATCCGACCAGTGAAGTCTTTGTCGCATGAGTTCTTTGGCTTGACCAAGTCGGGATTGGCGCCGGGCGAGTTGCCATGCTTTCTGCGTTCTGTTTCAAAATGAATCATTCTCATCCTAACTAATGCTTATATAAAAGTGAAACAACATGAAATCTGTTTCATTAGATGCAATTTGTAATTCCTTTGCAGTATTCGTGAGTGCAAATGTTGAGAAGCCAACAATGAATAAACCACTGCGTTATGGGCCGGATTTTGATGCCGGCAATAAAGGTAATTGACCGGGTACCGAGGCCGTGGGAGCGCGTGCTAATTCAGTGTTTGCTGACAGAAAGCTGTTGTGAAACAATTACTCGATTTCATATGCTATGGTCACATGTTAATGCAATCTTTATACAAATACGTTATTCAAATCATTGTTAATGTACAACCTTTGCCCTGACGGTCTCTGGAAGGGGAACCCGACTTCTCGGCCCCCGACAAGTAAGTAGATTTTCAGTTTCGTGGCTAATTCACGTAAATAATTAGGTGCACATTATTTCTTTGGCTCACTATTAGTCTTTTCGTGAATGCAGGTTTAGTTTCCAACTCAAGCTAGTTTATGTTCGTGCCAGTCCCGGCGGCCGCGAGGGGCCTTATCGGGTTCCGAGCCACTGGTCAGGATAACGAGTCAGTCAGGCCGCGACGGGCCTGATCGGGTTCCGAGCCAGTGGCCGCGGGATAACGAGCGTTTTGTGTGTTTAGAACTCAAAAAATCGCAAGCCTAAACAACACAGATCTAGGTTCTCTTGTCTGTATTTCACGGAAGAATACTTCGAATTTATCTCCGAACAGACCCCAAACTCCTGCTACGGACGTTGGTAAATTGGCTTGCTGAACTTTGTAGGCTACGATGTGTCCAAATACCAATAAATCCGTAACAGCGAAATAAACAACACATTTTGCAAGAACTCGGTGTATTTTTAAGGGTTTTACATTGAAGTTTGATGATTAATTGGTGTTAAACGGTGAATTCAAGCGATAAGCTGAACAGACTGCGTGTGAAACCAATGACGTCATTGGATAATTGCAACACCTTCGTCTGCCGTCAGATGTCAGTTAACGCAATCGAACGTGCCGTTTATCGAGTAGAGCTACTCGATCTAAATTGATACAAAATAGGTTGTTTTTTGTGTGGCATGCTCCTTTAAAGTGGNGTAGGGTCAGTAAGTATTCTCATAATAGTGCCATTATGGCGTTTTTATCGCATGGCCACTCTGCAGAATCACTTTTGTATTATAATTGTCTTTACATCATAATAAATGAGGTTATTCGACCACCCACTTGTTGCTTTATTCTGCAGCATAGTCATGGGCGGCGCAGCACTGAAAAAAGTGGAGGGGGCTATAGCCCCCGCCCCCTATGGTGCGCCGCCCATGTAAATTCGCCTGAAAATTGGCTGGTGCCGGCCTATTCCCGCCGGCATTTAACCCTGTTTCAAGTTTCGATAACATTCGTTTAGTCGTTTTGTTAAACTTGGCAGACTAAAACGGCCAACAGGAGGTGCCACGGAAGTCGAATCTCTCCGGAACTCGACTGCTTGTGGTGCAACCCCGGTCAACCGTGTGCCAATAACCGGGAAAACGGACAGAGAAAAGTAACGACGGAAGTACGGAGGGATGACGAACGGGCGAGATCCTGACTATATGCTCTCACATTTTCATGGGCGCATAAAACTGCCTAAAACTAATTCAAATTGGCGTCACTAAATTGACCCGGCGGCCCCATGGCCTAAAACAGCTCCCTTCAAAGTGAGACAAGGTATGTCCAGGAAACTATTCCACGAATTTAAAACTGAAGAAAATACCGTTTGAGGAAATTGACAATGCAATAGTTTGAAAAGCTAATAAATTTCTGTCCAAACAAAACACCTGGCTTGCACTATCATCGATTTCTTAAACCGCGGGCTTCGGGTTCTAATTACCCTCATTTGTTCAAAATTATGAAAGTAAATTAACGTAAGTAAGGAAATAAACCGTTCATTTTACATCGATCGGTGTGGGGTAGAAACATCGATACATTAGAAGAATATTCACAAACAGGTAGAGAAAAATATGTACGGAGGAACTTGTATAAATATACAAAACAAACACACCGGTAAACCGGCATCAGCTGGTTCTGAGGAAAACAAGGGTCAAGTAGCAAATTGGATAATTTGTGATAGTAATTGTAGCATTATGGTTTAATTGAGAAAATACTGATTTATTTCATTTAAAATATCGTTCCTTTTAATTGTCAACAGAATAAGACAAGTCGTGCTTTATGACATTCATTAATGGCGTAATTCTGTTTTTAAAATGTAGACTCCAACGCACGCTGTCTTAAACTCCCACACACACACTCACTGAGTATACCGTTAATGTATAGATGGCGGTAAATCGAAAGTCGAATGTCTCGGCAAAATACAGACTTCGTGTTGCCGCGACTATGAGCGCTTGGAAATAAATTGCCTACCCGTGTAAAACTGATCAGGTATTAGTACGGCAAGTGGAAAAATACAGTACACATGTTTTCTATTCAGGAATTAAAATCTCTGCAGGTCCAAAAAAACAACTCAAAACCAGAATTTATCACACCAGGACCTAAAAATTATCACGTTAGAATCAACACTGAACACCATCAGGACCGAAAATCTATATCGCGCCAGGACGGAAAATTTTCACGCCAAATCACGTGATCATCCACTACTCAATCCGCTGTGTCTCACCCGTATTCGCGTCTACAAAGTAAAAGGCCAAGTGTACATTGGTTTTTATTGTAAAACATGGAAGCGATAAAAGAAATTCATCCTCATTGTCACGACTGTAATATGACTGTCGTCGGCAAGACATTGTTTAACGTTTAGCCATTGTGTACTACCATAGACATCACATAAGATGTCTATGGTTTACTACCCTCGCTCATTTTCACGAAAGACGTCGCTCTACTCGGTTGGCGACTTCTTTTTCACATGTATGGCACATCACATTTACAAAATACCGCGAAACACGGTTGATGAGGCTGGATCTCGCGAGATCATGTCGGTTCGTATCCGCGCCAAATAAACCGCAGAAAAACGTTTCGTTATTGTTGTAATTTGAATGAGGTTTGTAGCAGTTAGGACTACGTTTTTAAAAATGGTAATTATAATCCTTGTAGATGAGAAAATCCGTATTTGTCGACTCGTTTACGTTTCAAAATAAAGACTTATCTCCCTTGTCATGCATACTCGGGAAATTCCCTGTCAATGGAATCCCCGAGTAGAATCGCGACTAATGCGGACGATATTGGAGTACTTGTAGTATTAATTGAAGCAATTTTAAAACGAAAAACATCGTTGAAGCGGTTTAATTATCTCTAAGTGAACATACATGTAAAAAGGTTCACTGTGCGATTAAAATAAAACTAGCAGAAGAAGCCCAGTTGACAGGTCAACTAAATGCGCTATTGACGTTCCCACACTGAACTGCAATTTGTTTGCTTATTAGCCCTGTAGTTTACCAAACTTTAGTAGATCTTTGCCGTGCACTAATTACAATACCAGAATAGCAACATTTTTTGCGAGACATTAGTGATGATGATGCTGATGATGAAGAAACTAGTGTTGACAAATACTGTTCTAGTGGCAGATCAGGGACCAGAAGGGGGGCCCCCAAACATGTTGCCTCCTGGAATTGAACAGAGCACGGTTGTATGTGTACAGGCGTCCCGCAAGTTGCGGTGGCCCGGAGTATTAACCTTCTGTTCGGGAAATCTATCGACGAAAAAGAATTGCAAAAATAAAAAACGGGAACAAGAGCCAACCACGATCTGGGTTATGAGCCCCCCCCCCCTTCTCCAGTACCGGTCCTAGTTATGTTTCCTCACGCGTTGCGCTGTTGCCGTTTCAATTTGCTTGCGGCAGCCCCTGCCCCCGAATTGCGCGTTCCAATAGTCCCTTTGCGAGTTATTAACAATATCGCGCGATTCTGCGAGACTTAACTGTGACGTCACCGGAACTAGGGCGAAAGCTTGTCGTTTGGCCAAAATGCCCGATGAGTTCGCTGGGTCTATTCTGTTCAGTTTTCTTCGAAGTTTTTTTTCTTTTAGTGTGAAAAATGCCAAACAAGCATTGCTGTTATGGAACATGTAAATCAGATTCGCGCTATTCGCATCTAGAACACATGCAGGGAGTATTTTTCATAAATTTCCCGAAGCCGAAAACGAACCTCGACAAGTGCAAACTGTGGATTTCTCGCTGCGGGAGGAAGCACTTTGGGATCGAAAAGGTCACGAAGGACACCGTAATATGCTCCAAACATTTTGTTGGTGGTAAAGGACCGACAGATGAACACCCACATCCTCTCCCTGCTGCCGTTACACAACTTGAAGTTGACAGATCAACAAGGAAGCGAGCGAGGAAGCCGCCGACCCAGCGCTCAGCTGAGAACACCCCTGTAAAGCGAAAGCCTACGGTGGTGCATGTGGCCAACGAAATCCACATACAAGATCACAATTACGCTGCTATACGTGTTACAACCTATGGTACAGGAGATAATTTGAAATTATTGGATATAGGACATGAGCATTTACCTGCTGATATTGCCGTGGAAGTGGAGGTGGAGCCACCTGTTGTCCATGAAAAGTCCTCAAAAAGTGAGTTATATCAACTATGGGCTTAATTTGTTGAAATCGTTGTTTGAAATTTGTGGGATTCGCAGGCCACTGCTTGGAAAAATCGTAGTTTTCTTTTGTGAGTGAATCCCAGGTGAACCTCGCACCCCACTGGCGGACCAACTATCCCAAGTACATTTGCACTGGTAGTAGCCTCCTTGCTCTATGTTTACTCACTCAAAATCTTGAAGGGGCAACAGCGATGCATCAAATCACAAATTATGTAGTGCTGCTGCAAGAACTTTAATTTTAAAAGTCAATGTAAAACCCAAAATCCAATTTTAGGTCCAGTCAGTCGTATTTTAAACTCAGTTTATTTTAAAAAATCTCTGTTGAATGTTTTTGCAGGTTTTGCTTCGGTTGGATGTCAGACAAACATCTGTTTTGATGACCTTCGAAAGTACTCTGATACTCAACTGGCTGACCGCTTATGTCTCAAACGCAAACTTTTTATGGATGACATTCAGAAGGATGATAAATCATGCAAATTCTACACTGGTAAGTACATTTTACACATCGTACCCATTTGGAAATCTAGGTGTGGTGGTTAAACGAAAAGCAACAACACATCAGTGCTTAAAATGGATTCCTTTAAAACTTATGGTTCAGGGATTTAGCCAATCGTGGGTGTCAACTCAATGTTTGGTATGGACTTAATTTTACAAAAATCCTGGTAAAGGCATCTATTTGATTTTGCAATGTCACAACAATAACAATCAATCCAGCACCTTATGAGCCGACACTTTATGAATGAAAAAACCCTGACATTGATCAGATGTGTATGTAAAACCCAAATATTGGAAATTATGTTTTATTTGCAGGTCTCACTTTGTCAGGTCTGATGTTCGTCTTCAATATTGTCAAGCACCGTGCGTCTAGGAAGGTGCAGCTAGACAGCAGCTTCCCAAAGTCTCGGGTGATGTCAAGAAACGAGGACCACAGCGAACACTGTCTCTGTTTGAGGAATTGGTAGTGACTCTGGTTAGGGTACGGCGGGCATTGGATGTAGAAGCACTTGAGGATTTCTTTGGTGTTTCACAGACTTTGGTCAGTCGAGTGTTTACCACGTGGATCAATTTGTTGTATCATGAATTGCAATTTCTTGTCAGATGGCCAGACAAGCAACAAACACTCAATACTTTACCAGAATGTTTTAAGCCTTTTAAGAAGACACGAGCAATTATAGATTGCACAGAACTTTTTATTCATCGGCCAAGCATCCCATCATCTCAAAGAATCACGTGGTCTTCCTATAACCATCATAACACCATTAAGGCTCTCGTAGCCATTGCTCCAACTGGAGCCTTTTGTTTTATTTCCTCATTATGGACTGGATCAGCCTCAAACAAGAAAATTGTTGAGTCGTCAGGGTTTCTGGACTACGTTGAATATGGGGATGATATCATGGCCGATCGAGGGTTCCTGATAAGAGACTTGTTGGCACTTCGTGGTGCAACTCTAAATATTCCACCTTTTGCTAGTGGTTGTCAGCTGAGCAATAGGGCTGCAACACAGACGAGAAGAATAGCAAGAGCTCGCATTCACGTGGAAAGAGCTATTGGGCGCATGAAGCAGTTTAAGATATTGTCAACTGTTATACCTTTGAATTTGTTATCTGCGATGGACCAGATTGTGTTTGTAACTGCTGCTCTGTGCAACTTGGACAAGCCTTTGGTCAAGTGAATGTCAAATACATTTTGCAATGTGTTGTCGAATGTCAGTGCCGTAGAATATATTGCTAGCTGTAGTAACATGTATTTTAGTAAGTCATTGTGGAAACTAATGATGTAACTACACATAATCATTATTTAGGTTCTCATAATGCTGTTGAATCAGTAACCTGTGAACACATTGCAAATTGCTACGGGCATCATAATGTAGAATTGTCGTGAAGACTTGACAGAGACCTCAAGGGCTCACACTCCACTGGCATATCTACATTAATTTGAAAAAGCTGTGCCCAGTTGCACAATGGGTCATAAAAGAGATAGTGATACCTGCAGCTGACGTAGCAAGTAGAATTACTCTCGTTTATTACTTTGGTGTAGACATACAGTTGAACTTTGGTTTTCTGTTGAGCCCAGACCATCAAGAGTTGCACCATATCCCAACTCCGGGCGGTCTCTCACTACAATTTGGCGTTATGTTTGTTAACGAAGGCGTCAATTATCACTTGAGGAACCCCGTGGTGATTCACTAAATATCGTGTTTTGTCGAGGACATAGCTCTCTGCGAATAATAGACATGTATGAATTTAATTATTAAATTGTTGTTTCCGACATGGCGCAGAAGTTCGAAAGCAAATTAAAAAAATTCAACATGATGCATGAGTGAACTACATGCAATTACTGAGGTTCCCCAAGTTAATCCAACAACCAGATTTTTTATAATTGACAAGCCTTTCTAGTAAATGTGTGTTCCCAACTTCACAGGACACTCGAATCTTATTTGCGGGCTGCCAAATTCTGTGTAATACTTCATAGTGACCCGCTAGTAATTATACATTTACCATTTGTCGACTTTAAAGTCTACTGTATTTTCAACAGTAACACCTGTAAATTTGGTTCCAGCAACTTTGACCTCACATACATAAAGTCCTGGATCCTCCCTCAAACATTTTTTCTTGAGTGATGAGGCAGAAATTTACAAATCAGTACATTTATTAGGAAACTGTTGGATTTACATCTCTTGCAAGTAGGATTAACATCGAGTACATATCCTATTTCGACATAGCTGGAATGACATGCGTTCTGTAGAATTCGTCAATTGTTTTCATCATGTTGTCAAAGTAATCCTTATTGAAATCTACAAGAACAGACTGTATACCCTTTTTTGTATACACTACCAATTAACACGAGTTCAGTCCTGTTATACCCAGCTGCCCTTGAATTTGGGCATAATATACACATTCGGGTCCACAATGAAGGATCCCATCCACCTCGGTGACTCCTTTTCTCAAAATTGCATCCCTTGGATGCAATGTCCTCAGGCTAAAAGGACACTTAATCTCCAGGAGACAAGACTCATGGCAGTTGCAAGACACCACCCCATCAACGGAGCATCCAATGTAGGGTTTGTCGTTGCAGATGGTAAGGCCCTTTTCCACAATTTTCATCCGTGAGTGTTTGATCCTATTAGCCCTGTAGTACAGGTCTCTTGCCACACTTTCNGTACATGACTTCTCCTCAAATGCCTCAATCTCGTATGAGGCCGCTCCCACATGACGACATGCACCATCAGACCTGCAGGGTAAAAAATAAATACATCAAAACTGATTACTCAATCCTTTATTTGCAATATTTACATTTAAACATAGTGCAGAACAATCATAACGCAGTGCTGGGCAACAACATATGATGCTGCAGCATGTTACATTACCCTGCAGGGAACCCACAAGGCATTAAGCCAACACAAATATCGTATTTATGTTTTCGTACCTTAAAACAATATTTTCAGACATTTAGGCTATTTGGAAGGACCTCAATAAAAAACAGCCTTGTGTTCGGCATGTGCCGTGAACAAAAAACATCTAAGAGGCACATCCCAGATGGACTATCTATATGAGTGCTCCCCCCGTCGGGGACTATTCTTGATCTCAATTTCATTTCTAAAGTTGGCTTTTTTAACTTGCTCAATATTAATTTGTTCAACATTATGATTTTAAAATCATTATCATTTCGTATCATCAAGTAATTGTCTGCAAAATGTATATTCCTCCAGCTAGATCTATCACAGTGTGTCAACTTACCCCCCCGGACATTCACACCAGGCAGCGTGTATGTAAACTGGGTCCTTGTTCACAATAACCCACAGTCTGTAATGGTCACGCTTCATATAAGTCTTGTCACGTTGGGTTGGTTTTACTTTGGACACAAAGAGAGATATTTCGCTGTCTCTACTGACTGACGAGAGTTGCAGATCGAGAACGTGGCCGTCAGCGAACAGTCTATAGTCTTTTATAGGCTCTCAGTTTTCTGTTGTCGAATCTTGCTTTCGAACAGATCAAATAATTGAAAATGTCATACAAGCCAATTTTTGGGATGTCCTTAAAAACATAGTCCAGTGATTCGTCAGCGAAAGGGTCGTTACCAGGGTAGCCAGCTTCAGTTAAAATTTCACCGATCGTCGCTGCTATATCGTTGTCCATTTTCATGTCCGGGTCCAGTTCCAAATTCAGTCCGTTCACAGCTTCGCACAACTTGACAAGTTCACCTTTTCTCCATCCGTTTACAGTTATCCCACGATCCATCAACCACCTCTTCAGTTGAGGTAACGTTTTAAGCATAAAATTCTCCATAAAATCTCAGAACAATTTAGCGCTTGTAACCATAGCAATGCAGGGACAAGACAAAATGGAGGATCTTGCCCTATTTCCGGTGACGTCACATTTAATAGCTAGAAACCCGCAAGTGAGCTATTAGTGATATAACAAAATGAAATTATCAAGTATATAACTATGCTAACCCTGAGGCTCTGACATCAACAACTGATGGTGTGAAACGCTTGCAAAACAAGGAATTAGCTTCCAAAACAAGGAATTAACTTCCAACGAGGCAATTGTGATAATCAACGAAGGACACGTTGTGTTAGAATGATGAGTTTAATGCAGATAAAAAATACTTTCAATCACATCTCACTTTCAATAAAAACTATTCGTATCACAACAGGTTTCACAGCATCAATTTTTATGCCTTTTCTCATACCAAGAATTTCCAAATCTGAGCCTGGAAGTTTTACGGAAATCTTGAAAAGCTGCCAAAAAATAATCAAAAATATCAATTTATTCCATACGGATGCACTAAATAAAAATGCCTCCCAAGAGATACGACAACCTGGTATTAACAAGGAACCCAGCAGCCCTTTTAGGTCATCCTCAAGTACAAAAATTGGGACAGAGTCAGAAATCCACATCATTAAAATAAGATTTTCATGGGTGATTTTACTGTCAAAATTGCCTTTTTATTTTTGATGGAGTAACACCATCAGTGATAGTGTTATCAAAGCAACAAATAAGCAGAGAACATCATGTAGGCATGCATTCTTAACCTTAACTGTACATACATGTAGGAAATCCAAAATCTATAACATTTTAAATGTTTATGTAAAAGTAATCCTGTATTATACATTGACGTTAGATGCTAAAGACACAATTGTAACATTTCATGATCTCGTTAAACCATTTATTTTTTCCAAAACATATGTAAACAATAACTTTTTATCACATGGCACAAGTTCCCTTGGTATGTATCAGTCTAGCCAATTAAAATAAATATTATTCTTTGATCAAAACCCCCTTAACCATATGAAGCACTGAGATCATTCAGAGGCTAACTCAGTATGCAACTGATTTTAACAACACACAAACATCATTTCTTGTGAGAAAAACACTTGTAGCTTACATATCAGAGAGTCCCTCAAGATTTTTATATTGAAAGCATTATGTCATGACTCTTTAACCACATGGGTACTGCCACTATCATCTGCTTCAGAGTCATTAACTGAAATGGTCTATTGATTTCTGTTGTCACTTATGATTTCTACCTTTTGTCACTGACATTTTTAAAGCTGGTGAAAGCTACCACACTATCACTTAAGATCAAACTTAAACAATAAATTGTCATCACTTTTACAAACTTTTTTCTTAAAGCAGATCCGCTCATAAACAGAACAGTCATCCATCAGTTTTACAGTTAACTACGTAAGAATTTCAAAAATTAATTACGCAAAAATTCTCTAGTTTGGGACAGTGAATAACTATTTCGTTCAAAGTGGGAGCTTGTCACAATTTTTTGAAATCCACACAATTGTCAGTCAGAAATTCAAGGGGAATGGTAACAATTTATTAAATGTTTGTCATGAGAGTCACTTTTTATGAACTTACAAGAGTAATCTTGCAACCTGTTATGCTATACACCATAACGTTAGGAATTTGAAAAGTGCGAAAATACAAAAATCACTCACGCCTCAAATTTCAAAATGAAAAAAATAAATTTTAGCAATGATTTCTGTGTTCTGAATTTTGGAGGATGTCTCAATCTGGAGAACTTTTAATCACCTATCTAATTGCTATCATCAAATTTGTCACCTATGCTAAAAATATATGTTAAAAACAATTATAAGCTGTAAACGTGATGGATCTGTTGCCATGAAAAATGTTCAAACATACATCATTGCCAGCATGGTGACGAATGCACGCAGCAGGCAATAGCCTCTGTACAGCACAGAGTTGAGGGTTTTTGGCAAACATCTACATGTATCCCATACATTATGGCTACAGTGAATTCACTCTTAGTCATACCAATATGTAGTGAATGACATGAAGTGCCCATGTGGACGATTTTCCACTTCATTTCACAATTTTCCAAAGAAGCGGCTTCATCCAGGTTCCTCATGGGAAGTCTAAGCACACTTTTTCTGAAGTCTTACAAAGGTCATCCAAAGATGTACTGATTTTAAACAACAGTTTCCAATCAAGTTGCTCGGTTGAATCTTTAGACATGTTTGATAAGAAAGGGTTGGCGTGTTGATAATTCTCAGATACTGAATGCCCATAGTCAACTAACTGTTTGCTCCTGTTGGCTTCTTAGAAACAGATGGCGAATCAATCCATTAGTACATTTTTTTAAGACTGAGCAATGAGATTGATGGCATCCATTCTTGCTGATTTCAGCAGCAGTGTGAGTTTTGAACAAAACGAAATGCCAGTTAGAGACGGTGGTCACTGTCTAATCCACTGAATAATAGGAATGTCATTCAGTTGTTACATTCATCAACTTTTTTCGACCATATCCTTGTCCTGTTGTTCATTGCCCATTTTTCCCTAGTATAAAGTGACTAACAACACGTGTATTCGCCTGGTCAAGTCTATAGACATTTGCATGTGTTCCGTCTGGCTATAATACTAGCAGTCTGACGCTGTGAGCTAGTATAACTAGTGAACCTGCAGTGAAGTAAATATTGCAACATGTTGATAGCGTCATTCTCAAAACCAGGAAACATTATATCCGACTTGTTTCCAAAGTAGTTAGGTGTGATAAGACTGAACTCTGAAGTCGAAGTCCAAGCGGCCACAGTCTCAGCGATGTGTGGAAAATCACCAATTTACCTTCAATTCAGACCCCTTTTCACTCACATTTTATGCAAGTACAACCGCACAGGCGTACATGACTGGCCCCAGTTAGATTCCCGGTTCGGAAATTGATCTCAGTGGGCATTTACAACAGTTGTTCAGTAACATTTACAATTTGATTCAGAAACGCCTAAATCAGAAATCGCGAGCCACCATGTTTACAAAAGCGCCGTCTACCGAGCAAAAGGATAGAAGTGAACTACTTTCGCGCAGGCTAATGTACTCCATATGAGTAAGATAATACACGCCGTGTTGACTTACGTAGTAAATGACCCTCGCTGGTTCCCTGCGTGTAGAGAACACGCAGGTAGCACGCGCTTCATTACTGGTTGATGTAACCTCGGCAGTCATTGGTTATCTTCAACAATGAAAGAAAATGGCGGACCAGGAACAATTATCACCCTCGTCATACAAGTGGCGTAACTGCAACTATTTCGTTTTTACAGCCGCGTGCTTGAAGCACTACAATAAACACACATTAACCGGTGTGCTACTTATACCGTGTGAATACAGGACAGCAACATAAACGTAAGTCAGCGATAGTAGAGAGATGTACTCCTAAAAGGCGCAACCACAATTTTCTGGGACTCACACTTCTTGAACGTCATGAATTAAGCACCGGATTTGTCTGTACCCGGAACAGACCACAATTGCATTTCCTCCATCAGTCATGCCAGTTTGTTTGCGTAAGGCGCTACCTATTGAGAATTCGAACAGCCAATCAGAAACGGCGGTGTAAAAAAAATTCCTGACGAAAATTGAATGACACCTGCGTGCTCTCTACCACCTAGCGACACGCAGGGAAGCAGCGTGTTGTCAGTGTACCTAGTACCGGCGTGATCCCTTTGAGGGGTCGATGCTTGTGGATGGTCACGTGGTCGCTTGGCATGAACATTTTATGCCATGATAAATTTTCAGTCCTGACGTATTAAATTTACGGTCGCATAAAAGTTATACGCCGTAGGCCTATATCAACAATGACGTCGCATTATCATGCGCCACGTTTTTATTGTTGAACAATTTATGCACCTGACGTCATGCAACAATCCAACAAAACTGACTTAGCAAAGACAAGTCTTACATTTCAGTAAATTTTAAAATATAAGTTAAAGTTGTCTGAAAACCAATTCAAAATAGAGATTATGAGTTTGATTTAAGTGTTTGACAGAAGTTTTGTCTTAATTTTGACTAACTTACCAAATGTGGAAGTCTCAAAGTTTGGAATTTAAGACAAATCTTAAACTTAAGTCAAAAATGAACTTAAGTCAGTTTCTTGGAACAGGCCCCAGAGAATAACTTTTGAAGCTTAATGCAACTCAGCCCTGGCGTGTTAAATTTTGGTCCTGATGTGTTAAATTTTCGGTCCTGAGGATATAACTTTTTGGTCTTGAGCTGTTTTTTTAATCTTGCAGAGTGAAAAGTGGATTTTCTTGCACAAGTGAAAAGCACTAAGTCTGGTTTTGCCGAGGCATTTATTTTTGATCCTTCAAAATAAAAATAATGTTTTGACTTGTTTTTAAATCTTGCATAGAAAACATGTGTTCTGGATTTTTCTGCTTTGGCATTCCGTATATTGGAAGACCAAAATGTTTAGTTTGCGGCGACCATGCTGCTAACACATCGGTCAGGGGCTGCTATGGCCGACTTCATAAACTGTCATTTTCAAATTCAGTAAAACTGGATAGGGAACACCGGCCAGTCTGTTATTCACCGACTTATTTGCATGGAAATAGAATACGCCGTTTCATGATTTGAGAATAACGTAACTGAGAAACAGTTATTGAAAGACACACATTTAAACTTTTTAATAAAAAATATAAAAAGGCAATAAACCGGCGTTCCTTCTTATTTACATGAGAAGTGATTTTGGTCTTCAGTGAAAACTGACAGTCCATCATAGATCGAGACTATGTTCACCATGACAAACCAACTTGTATAACCTAATGTCAAAACAATGACGAACTGCTAGGCGTTTCCATGCCCCCAAATCACACCTAGGCCTACACTGTCGGAACACTGATTTCATAACGTTCAGTGGGCTAAATCAAAATTCGATTTGTGTCCAGAAAACGCATGCATGCTTACGGTGTTTCAGTTCTACGACTTCACCATAGGGATCCCACGAAGGTAGCTCGGGACCTCTCTCCTTCCGAGACAAGGCCAAAAAACGCCACCGGCACGCCGTTTTAAGTAGCTTTGCGGACAACCTGATCTTCGCCCTGTGATTGCTTTCCCAATAGCGGCATTCTAGATCCACCAGTGTTTAGAGCGAGAGTGAGCTTAATTACGGTCCCCGCCCCTTGGCGTACATTCCTTCGATCGATCAGACACATATTTAACCGAATACCTCTCAGGCCTAGTAAATTAGCTTTGGTTAAAAAACTGACTCACATTTTGGTAACCCCGGGGAGATGGTCGAAATTTTCGTGATACATATACGTGAATCACTCCTCAGTGAATCACTCGATTCGCTCTAAGCACAGACCCATGCTTTACTGAGCACCGGGCGGTTCACGTCCTTCATTGACCAATAAGTAATAAACAGGTTCCTGGCCAGAACCCAATGCCAACAGGGTCTGGTTGCCAGACTAGGGTTCATAAAAGCGCTTTCTCGTAGTCGATTGTGTCACTTTAAAGTACCGGTCGTACAACTATTTGATCGACATACGATTTCTCTAAGATATGAGAGCAGCACTACCCGGCGACGGGTGAAAACATTCCACCCCATATCATCTGGCACCGAATATGCGGTGATCCGAATCTACAGACCCGAGCCCCTATTTTTAACTCATGGCCACTGTGGAAAAATTTCAATACCGTAGACCAAACACCAGTTATGGACCAGAGCAATTGTTGTGTCCGTAAAACACATGCAAGTGGGCGGCACAGCTCCAAACCACCCAGCCCTTCTGGATACAGATCTCCCTGCCCCCTTACGGGCAAAAAAGTACAAGTACATGTAGGCTACCTCGGCTTAACCGTGATGGCCACAGTGACAGGCACAGCTGATTTTCAATTCAGAATTCTTTTTTATAAATTTTGGTGATGCCATTCTAGAGGCCTTCTCTGGTTCTCTGGTAAACCAGATTAACTTTGACCTCGTAACCGACTCAGTCACCGACACAGACCAAACCTTCACAAGGAGCCACCTACCGACTCTGCTGTCATTTATCCTACAGGCTGACTCCATAGCACCCCAACAAAAACTTCACTGAGAATAAAAGTACAACGAAGATAGATATTATCTCACAAAAACGTGACACCAATTTTGCAAAGTAGCGCCTAGTTTATGAACTCTATTTTGTCTTACAATTTATTTAACACTATCTTATGGGGTAACTAATTTATGCAAATGCTGATAATGATAAATCAGACGACTACGGCAATAACAAAAGACATTAGTGCTGAATATTTCCTATGTAACTTTTGATGGTACCCATGACAAAATACCAAAAAGTAATTAAAAAACGGCAATAACACCTTATTATGTAAAATGATTTACTCTTATTAAAATGAAATTAGCAAGACATTGAAAGTCGGGCCCATATATTAATACAAGAGATCTGACAACTGAAATTCATGTCATTTTAATAAGAATAAGTAGTTTTAAATAATAATCTGTTTAATAACATCTTCACACAATTACAACATTCAAGGCATCCGCCTACTAAGCACAGTAAGAGATTGGCATGAAGCTATACAGACAGCCACATCTCAAAACCCATCTGCACTCTTCAAAAACTATGGTGTTCACCCAAACTGCTACCTATCCAGAGTGTGCTTTTGAGTTAAAGTCAGAATTAAGAGATTTGACACGAACTAAGCAAAATGCTACCCCCGTAGGAAGAATTGTACGAACTAGAACAATAATTACTGTACAGCAGAACTTCGTTCGATTTGAGCGAAAATCCAACTTATGCGTGACAGACCGCGATGTTTACTGTATGCAGTTTTCATGCGATTGAGTTTTTTATGTTGCTTTACCAGTGGTCATTGTAATGTCCTTCCAATGCAAATGAAGTTCGCAATTTCCAACTCGAACTCGTAACTTACAGGTCACAAGTTTGTGTCGATGATCCATGTTTGAGAATTCTGATAAGCGACTGTGTTGAAAAGGCGTTTTGCTTTCGCAATTTACAAAAGTAATCACTTTGATATGCTGGAGTTATCTGCTCTATATCAGTTTATAATTTGAAAAATGATACTCTGATCTCGCAGCACATTACAAGAAATAATTTTTTAGTACTTAGAACTGTGGAAGTTTCAATTTAATCCAGCAGCCAGAAAGGAGTTCCTAAGAATGTTCGGTAGTATGAGTTTTCTTCTTTGTTTCATGGCTATGTAACACCCGTGAAGCATTTTAGCTGGTATCTAACTATGGCAACCCTGATCATTACTTTAAATGTGCAAATGAAGGCCGCCATTATGCAAAATTCTATTTCTGATTATAACTTCCTCACTACGTACTGCTGGTAAATTAGTTTATGTTTTCACCCATGTTTGTATGGCCAGTGAATTTTATGAGGCTACTTTAGAGGTGGATACATTGAGAATTTGTACAGATTATGCAAACTACGGCAGCCATGATTGAAAATTCTTCTCGTGCTTATTGCTTCAGCCTCATGTTCAGTAACGCTAGGGCCTCGCTTAAAAGCAAGACGAGATTACGTGAGATTTTGCTGTGTATTTTAAATGAGCTCATGTGACTTTGGCAAGATTTTAGCTAGGTCCTAGCATAGGTCCTGGCGTAGGTCCTAGCGTTACTGAACGCACGCCTGGTACCAGACACCACAGGCTAATTATATTGATATGTCCACCCAAAAATATTTCTTGTTTTTGAATGAAATCAGTTGGCAGCTTAGTCCACGATAAATTTGCATAATTCATGCAATTAATGACCACCATTATTTAAAATTCCGTTATTTAAAATTCTGTTTCAACGTATTATAACTTCTTTACGGGCGCCTATATGCAGTGCTGTAGTGGTAAAATTAGAGGTCAGTAGGCGCCCAATGCCCACCGTATCACCTTGAGCACTGAATTTTAATAGAGCATTGAATTCGCAAAATCTGGCTCACAAACATGTAGGCCTATTTTTGACTCACGAGTGGGTATTTACTTCTAGTCTACAGTGGAAATTTAGGATGAAGCAGAAAGGAGCCCAACCACACATATAGGAAGTCAAAGGTCCGCATGCATTCCAAGCGGTCTCTGAAGAGGGAGAGGCAAACACAATTTTCAAGGAAAATAGGTGCGTAACGCCCAGAAGCGATATGCTGCGACGTTTTTTATTCGCCCGTGGTGTGTGTCCTCAGGGCCCTTCGGTTACCCTTTATCCGCCTATGGTATGACACCAGAACTGTTACTTTGCACTGAAATATTAATCTAAAATCTCCTTACTCGGTAACAGATGTTAGTCTGTACTCTTCAAAGATTAATTATACACGATGTTCATGGGCGGTACAGCTCTGAAATAAGCGGGGGGCTATAGCCCCCAGCCCCCTACGATGCACCGCCCATGGAGTCCATTTATTTATTTATTTATTATTGCGATATTTAAAATGAGGGTGGCCTCTTCAGTGATAGCACTGCTTTCCAAGAGGGCCCTCAACAAGAAAAACAGTAATATAACACAATGAAGTATTAATAAAACAACAATGAAATATACGTAACAAAGATACAATTAAAACAGTTAAGGTTGAGAATTAAGACAATAACTAAATGACAAATAATGGTAAAAAAATAACTAAGACAGATGAAATAAATTAAGAGATGACTCTAGACAATGAGAGTATNCGTGCGTGTAGAGAACACGCAGGTAGCACGCGCTTCATTACTGTTTGATGTAACCTCGGCAGTCATTGGTTATCTTCAACAATGAAAGAAAATGGCGGACCAGGAACGATTATCACCCTCGTACATACATGTGGCATAACTGTAACTATTTCGTTTTTACAGCCGAGGCTGAAGAATACAATGGTAAAGGGTCTTAAGGGTACGGACATTATAGGTGGTGCTGTGTCAGAGGGTAACACTGCTGTCGCCAGCATAGCAGTGCATCCATACCGTTAGGCAATGACATCGCCCTGAATGCCACAGCCGCAGGCATACCGGGACGATAGTACATCCCCACAAAAAGTTATTCATTTCAAAATACAGCAAATAAAATCAAGTGAACCATACATATAGGAACATGGAGTTATAATTAACACATACCATGACTCTAGATACAATTTAGACAGCAAAACTTGGTCAAATCAATGAAAATCTGTCGCGGTTTACTTAAGTTTCTCTTACCGGGTGCCATTTTAAGGAAGTTACGTGAAATCACGCAGGTTGACGAATAAAAAGTACAAAGAACACAAATCTTACAAATTTCAACTGATACCTTCTCAAGCTATTTTGCTAGTGTCACGCGCTAGTGTCACGCGCTTCGTTCAGTCTCGCGCTAGCCTTTGTCTAACTCACGTGACTCAGTTGACCTACTTAAGGTTATCGCGCTCGTGGTGAAAAAGTTAACAGAAACCAAAGAAGTGGAATTGGAATTTTTCGCCAAAGTCACCCTAATTCTCACAACTAAACTTCACAGAAGATATGTATATAAGTAGAAAGGACCAATGAAGAAAGTAAGCGCTTTTTTAAGTGATAATTTTAAGCGTGAAATGTATTTTTGACGAGGTGAAAACTCAAAATCGGTGACCGGATTTGGGTTACTGCCCGTTTAAGAGGCTTGTAACGAAATGCGTACAGAAAGCGAACGGAAGTACTGTAGCCCCTTAAGTGGCCAACCGAGGGGCTACGTGTTGCCTACGATACCGTAAGCTATTGTATCAAGATTACGCCCCACTATACAGTCACTTACTGTGCGTAGGCGCTAAGTTAAGATGTAAAAAGACGGTTGGCTGAGTATACGCCCTACTATAACGTAACATGCCGTGCGTAGGCGCTATGTTTAAATGCCAAAAAGGTGGTTGGCTACGTCAGCGTGCGCCTATGCCCCACGGAAGGCTATATGACACTGTACAGCAGCTTATTCAGAATCACTTTCAAAAAAGTCGTAACCAAATACTTCAAGTTTTTAATGGCTCAGGTAATTTATTTCACAAAGACACACATTGATTGTGTGAGGAGTTTAAGAGAAAAAGTAGTGGAACGAGACTTGAAAAGAGATAACATGTTTTCCCAAAATATTATAGACCGACGGTCGAAATTTAAAACATTTAGGGGAAGCTGGGCCTGTATGGTGGAAGTGTTTAAACACTTCTATAAGTATGGATCTCATTTTAGAAACTACCTATAGATTGAACAACGGCAAAGTTGAATTTCCAGACTGGCGATCATGAAACACAAAGTTCAGGGTACGATTTTGAATCGCTTATATTTTTCTTCCAGTGCCCTAGAAAAATGTCCAATATTGGACAAGTTCGAAACACCGTATCTCAGAAATAACTGATCGTATTCACACGAAACTTTTAAATACTATATGCTTTTTACAATGTTCTGCAAAACTCTGCTAGAAATTGTTTTCAAAATGTTCCACTTTTGCATAAAAATAGGACTTGTATATTATGAAAAAATCAAAGTTGCCTAAAACGGAAACGAGGCGATAATTTAGAAAACTGAAAGAGCATTTTTCAGATTTCATGTTGAAAATTTTTATCATATAAATTTGGTAATGTTACTGATCCTGTTGTTTTTGCTATGAATGAACATTTCTTTTTTGACATTTTTTCTAAAAAGCAAGACCCCGTGACCTAACTAGTGGTAGACTGGTATAAAGTTTGAGGAGACAGTGTAGCTCAATGGTTTGAGCACAGAATTCCCTTTGGGAGACCCGGTTCAAATCCTGTTTTTACTGGCAAATGCATCATTTAACAAAGATGTCTCCTACTCCTATGCAATGGAGTGAATGAGAGCTTGATATAATGCGGAAGTGGTTTTGGGACTGTGCTAATATTTTTAATAGGTTTGAATTTAAAAATCAAATTTTACATGATTTCCACTTTCAGAAAAATGTTCAGTTTTGCTGAGTTAAAATCTATAGATTTGTAAATATTTGGCTAAGAACACACTATCAGACGTGTCGATAAGGCCAAACATAACTTAAAGTGTCAGACAAGTGGGCGGTAATTGAAGTGTGATTTCGCGGGCGGGCAGAAACACATGAATCGTTTTATTCATTTCAGAATAACTGACTACATATATATTTTTTAATATTAAGATAATTGATCAAAACCGATAAAAGACGAACATGGACCTAAGAATCAAAAATGGACATAATGAGTCAGAGTGGATAAAATGGATTAAACTGGACAAAACTGACATAATGAGTAAAATTTGGAAGAGATAACCAGGATGGTAAAATGGAAATAACGGTCACAACAGACATAACGGGTCAGAACATACGTCACATTTCATTCGTTGAATGCCGGGTTTCCAAAGTAGAATGAAACCCCTCAATGGAATTTGAGAACGTAAATTTAGATTTCCAGCCAACAGGTGGCCTTGATGACAAACTTCCACAAAACACAAACCGTTAAAAGATCGATTGTCTAGGCTCTTTCCCAATCCAAAGTTTTGCCCTCTCCAGGAGGCGACGGATCGAAGCCAGTTATCCCTAACGAAGCTAAGTCATCCCTTTTATCCGCTCTTGCGTGTGTATTCTACAACGTAGGCGCGAGTCGTCCGGTATGTATGAATTGTTAAAAAATATATTGCCAGTTGTACAGTCGCATTTAATCCAGTGAGTGTTATTCACATATGTTGGCGCTTACTCCAGTACTGACAGAGTTGAAGTAACATTTCCTTTGCACAGAATGGGGCTAAATAGGTGGATCCGTGGAATCCATTTCCGAATCTTTGCATTCATTCTTGGTTGTGGCATCCTTGGTCTTGTATACTTCATACTTAACTCAAATCCACTGGATGTTAAAGCAACGGCACTACTGAAAAGAACCATGCGCGTGGGCAATGACAGCAAGCAGACGCCAGCACCAAATCAACAAACAACAACGACGAAACAAGCTATTCCTCATTATTCTGTGGCAAACTTATATTTAGGATGCTGGGCCAGACAGCTTGAAAAAGAAACATACGTGAAGAACGTGGCAGAATGTATTAAGTATTGTCAATCAAAAAAGCGTCCATACGCTGGAATACGCTGTGCTACGTTTTGTAGGTGCTGCAAAACCCTGGGCGATGTACCTGAGCCGCGTTCCTGCACGAGTGATTGTTTCGACGATCCCCGTGGACGGTGCGGTGGCTCCGCAACTTTGAGCATGTATGCCACTGACGAAAGCTACTCCAAGCTATCTGCTCAAGCCCGAAAGGTTCTCGTTCTAAGTTATTGGAGGAGTGGAACGACGTTCGTCTCCAAGATCTATGGAATGCACCCGTACTCCATATATATCTTCGAGCCTTATTGGAACCTAGAACTTCGCCCGAATACTAATCCATCAATAATCAAAGATCTACTGACCTGTAACTTATCCGTCTTGCCACCAGCAGTACTCGTGAATCAGTGGAAGTGGGCAAGACGATATGATGCGCAAAAGTCTCTAATGCCGTTTTACAAGTGTATGAACACCAAGCCGTATATTCGCTGTGTCAGTCTTGCCAAAATTGCTTGTGAAAAAGCGACATTGCGTGTGGTGAAAGTTATTCGAGTAGCAATGCGCGACGCC
Organism: Phoronis australis; assembly: GCA_002633005.1. Lineage (NCBI taxonomy): Eukaryota > Metazoa > Phoronida > Phoronidae > Phoronis > Phoronis australis. The sequence continues at coordinate 516,699 of NMRA01000302.1, read as the reverse complement.
GTAAAAATATTGAAAGACCTCCCCGATATGAAGATAGTCCATGTTGTTAGAGACCCGCGAGGTACTCACGAATCCAGGAAACCAATTGATAAAGAGTACCAGAACCTGAACACCTCAAATCTATGTAAAGATATCGTCGATGATTACGAATCTTCAGCAAATTTATCGAAGAACGTTATAATGAGATTGAACTACGAAACTGCTGCAGAGCAACCGGTTGCAACTGCTATTAATTTGTACAAATTTATAAATTTTACACTGCACAAAAATGCTCTATCGTGGGTGGAACGTTCTACGGGAATTAAGCTCAATTGTGAGAAAGAGGACAAGTCAAAAAAACAAACATATAAAAAAAAATCATTTCAAGACTCGCTGTGCAGTTTTGTGCCCAGCAGGTACTGGACGAACAGGAAGAACGCCTCAGAATCTGCGTACTTGTGGAAGAAAACTATTCATTTTGACACAGTCAAGTTTATCGACTCCGAATGTAGGGAAACGTACGCCAGATTTGGTTACCTGCCTATAAACACAGCCATGGAATTACGAGACTCACTCATACGACACAGGATTATTAATGCCACTAACTAAAACTAGTACTAAACTTCGTCAAATGAAACTCAAAGGCTCAACAGATATGTCAACGTGAGGCCAGATCTTCTCAAATGAAACTGGAGTTTGAGTTTTGAAATAAATTAGTCAATCAATGATATGTTGCTTTGACTGGACCCTTCATCGTACGTAAGTTTATTTTTACCGTTAGGCGACTTACCGATGGACAAAAACATCAAAAAGTTCACGTTCTTAGTGACCATACAATCCAGTGTTGCGTGGTCTTAACACAGTTGCAGGCTACTTTTTACTCAAGCTGCAACACAGTTTAAAATGTCAACTTGTCCAAAACACGCTAATAATTGGCAACCCAATGCGCAGACCCGTAGCCAGCATTGCTCGGGGGGTGGTTCGAATTTATAGCACGGTGAACCTTTGATATTTTGCAAACGACGACACTGTAGAATTCTCGATAAGGACCATGACGCAGCTCTCAGCTCTGTACGTTCCTGAGATAAGACGAAATTTGTAATACCAGAAATCAGGATGCCGTAACGATTACTCGCAAAGAACGCAGCTCAAATGGGGCTATTCGGAAAATCTACAATAACTAGAGGGCGTGCGTGTACTAGTGGTGATAGATTAACAGCCTCGATTNGACGATATGATGCGCAAAAGTCTCTAATGCCGTTTTACAAGTGTATGAACACCAAGCCGTATATTCGCTGTGTCAGTCTTGTCAAAATTGCTTGTGAAAAAGCGACATTGCGTGTGGTGAAAGTTATTCGAGTAGCAATGCGCGACGCCGTAAAAATATTGAAAGACCTCCCCGATATGAAGATAGTCCATGTTGTTAGAGACCCGCGAGGTACTCACGAATCCAGGAAACCTATTGATAAAAAGTACCAGAACACGAACACCTCAAATCTATGTAAAGATATCGTCGATGATTACGAATCTTCAGCAAATTTACCGAAGAACGTTATAATGAGACTGAACTACGAAACTGCTGCAGAGCAACCGGTTGCAACTGCTATTAATTTGTACAAATTTATAAATTTCACACTGCACAAAAATGTTCTATCGTGGGTGGAACGTTCTACGGGAATTAAGCTCAATTGTGAGAAAGAGGGCAAGTCAAAAAAACAAACATATAAAAAAAAATCATTTCAAGACTCGCGGTGCAGTTTTGTGCCCAGCAGGTACGGGACGAACAGGAAGAACGCCTCAGAATCTGCGTACTTGTGGAAGAAAACTATTCATTTTGACACAGTCAAGTTTATCGACTCCGAATGTAGGGAAACGTACGCCAGATTTGGTTACCTGCCTATAAACACAGCCATGGAATTACGAGACTCACTCATACGACACAGGATTATTAACGCTAACTAAAACTAGTACTAAGCTTCGTCAAATGAAACTCAAAGGCTCAACAGATATGTCAGCGTGAGGCCAGATCTTCTCAAATGAAAATGGAGTTTTGAAATAAATTAGTCAATCAAAGGATATGTTGCTTTGACTGGATCCTTCATCGTACGCAAGTTTATTTTTACCGTTAGGCGACTTACCGATGGACAAAAACATCAAAAAGTTCACGTTTTTAGTGACCATACAATCCAGTGTTGCGTGGTCTTAACACAGTTGCAGGCTACTTTTTACTCAAACTGCAACACAGTTTAAAATGTCAACTTGTCCAAAACACGCTAATAATTGGCAACCCAATGCGCAGGCCCGTAGCCAGCATAGCTCGGGGGGTGGTTCGAATTTATAGCACGGTGAACCTTTGATATTTTGCAAACGTCGACACTGTAGAGTTCTCGATAAGGACCATGACGCAGCTTAATTAGGGGGGCTCTCAGCTCTATACGTTCCTGAGATAAGACGAAATTTGAAATACCAGAAATCAGGATGCCGTAACGATTACTCGCAAAGAACGCAGCTCAAATTCGGATGTAATGTGGCCCAGAATGTATCGCTGGCCGTACGGGTGAAAGTGTCGCGCGTAATTACGGCCGAAATCATTATATCCAATGAGAAATTGGTTTGTTGGTTACGTGAGCTCTGAAACAGTTGTGCGCTGGTTATTTTACAATCACATTTTTCGCTTGTAGTTTTACATGTACTTTCGTTAATTTACGCTCGCATTTTTTCACATGTTATGAAGTATTCAGAAAGTAAAATCTCAGGTGCAAGTATGTAAGTGCAAAAGGTTGAAAATATCAAAGACTTTTACTTGCTGCCGTAACCATTGGCTTGGTTTTAGTACATCGCCAAAATGTATATCTAGCAGGTTGTCTGACAATGCTTTTATATCATTTGTTAAAATAACCATGCTTTTTCAATTATTTAGGCAAAGTTTCGTTCTATTACTCTTAACAATGCGTGCAGGTGACTTATGACATCGCAAAAACATTGGTTCAAAACGTGTTTAGGGGGTTATGTAGTAGAATTTCTAAATGTTGGTGGTAAATCACTCAGACATTTGAATAACAAACCATTTGCATAACAAAAACAATGTCAACTGCGTATTAATTTAATGGCTGGTAGTCTCGTGGACTCGTACTTAAATATATTGATTATACTTGCTAAAATTACGAGCGAAAAATACAAGCGAAAAATACGAGCGTAAAACTTCTTTAGACTGCTCACGTGACTTTCAAACCAATTTGTTATTTGTTTTCGGTCGTAAAACACGAGCGAAGTCTCGGTCGTAATTACGCTCGTAATTACGGGTGAACGATTGCGCTCGTAAAACACGAGCGAAATGATGGTCGTAATCACGAGCATAATCATGGGCGAACGATTTCGATCTTAAAACCCGAGCAAAGTCTCGGCCGGTGTCACGAGCGTAATTATGGGCGAACGATTTCGATCTTAAAACACGAGCGAAGTCTCGGCCGTGATCACGAGCGTAATTATGGGCGAACGATTTCGATCTTAAAACACGAGCGAAATCTTGATTACGAGCGTGATTACGCGCGACACTTTTGCCAAATTTTCAAATCAAGCGTGCTCATAAATGAGTGATTACACATCATAACATACTCGGAAGGAAATATTTAGTCGGGGAATAACATGACGTAATTGTATATTTGCGTGTCACTTACATGCTTACATCGCTGGAGATGGGAACAGCCCGCTATTCTGGAGATTCACTACTTCGAAGGTTCACTACTCCGAAGGTTCACTCACTCCTAAAATATCTAAAATTTTGGACCCAGGTGTAATTTTTATACTTTTGCATGCAAAAATAAACTACACTTCGGTTATTAGATGCGCTCAGTGTTGTAGTTATACCGAAAACAACGCCCGGGTAGTTAAACACTTTATTTGGATTACATGCGCATGCGAAATTGCCACATGCCTTAAGAATACGGAAAAATGAGTTCGTACTTGCATTTCTAAAAGACAATGAAGTAGGAATATTTGATGAATCATCAACCACGATACATTTATCAAATCCACGTCAAGGTCTCATCATTCCACAGCGTGACTGTAAGGTTTAGGGCCACTGCGCCTCAACCTTACTCACCAGAGCCAGGCGCATGGCTTTACCGAAACTAAATGTAGTTAGTAGGCTACCTTGTCTCTGTCAGTCTTCACAAAGTCAGAGAGTCTCATTCAGTTTTATGGAATTTAAAACCACCGTTGGTCGCCACAGCCCTGACCCGCTCCCTAGATGTTGTCCCAGAATGAGTCGTTACTTAGATTTGGAGAATCACGTTTGGCAGTAATTTGTAAACAATGTAATCAATGTTTTAATAACTATTCAACTCTTGCACACCCTTTAAATGGTTACTAAATGGACACAAATATAAAGCTTTATTCATGTCAGTTCCTACTCATTAGCAGACAATCAGAGTAATGAACTGTCGGAATTCTGGTTTCGGAATTGCGAACATTTGAAGTAAGGAACTTTCGACGGTAGCGAACCTTCGGAGTAGTGAACCCTTTGAATAGTGGCACGTAACCTTGGAAACATTCTCAATAAAGTTTGTTGCTCGTATGAAGCCTGCGAGGCTGTGCACCATTGACATTGATTGACAAGAGAAGACTTTAATCATTGACCAAAGATTTTATTAGGTCTAGAGCTACCTTTCCCTTATAATATAAACATGCTTGTCGGGGATTTCTCAGTGAAAGAAAACACGGTAGTTAATGTCAGATTTTTGAGCAACGAAGGAGGACTGCCAATAGTGAACTTACCGTCGACGTGTAGGCCTACTGAATTTAAAGAGAAAGGAAGCGCACACACAAGCGAACACGCATGCATGTCAATCCACCGATCCACAATCAAAGTGGACACTAGATGAACAAAATATTTGAGGATCACTTTCAATTTGAAATTTGAAAGTGTCTGCACGTTATCGTACTATGCTATCAAGTATACCAAAACAGCAGACGACAAATCTGTTCCCTGCTGTTTTGTTTTTGGTCGCCGCACTATACTTTTTGTGATCATTTGGGAGCTCTCTCGCTGCTATATAGCTTAGCTAGTCACAGACATTTACTTCTACACTTTTTTGGTTACACTTTGGTGTAGCTACCACGTGCATTCAATGTCCACGAATTAAACATAAAGTCTCCTCTAATCGTCTGCACCAATGACCTATATATATAGTTGTATTTATCTCAGTCGTCTGCACGCTGCTGTCATCCACGCCAGTTCACCATTCGGGCGAAGTTGGCCGGGTAGCCTACGCCACGATGATTACGTGAAGCACTTAATCAGCTCAAATTCATTTGTCTACTAACTTGGTTATCATGGTAGTTAGTAGTACGAGTAGCAACAACAATTTTATTGTTGTTGTCCATCTATATCCTAGCTTTAACGAAGAGGCTGGGGCTGGACCTTTTCCGTGGGGGGCCGGGGGGTTCGATCGAACCCTCCGAACCCCCCCTGGTTACGGACCTGTTGCGTCTTATAAGTGCTTATCTAGAACCATCTTGAATTCCGAGATTCGGCAAAAAATACAAGTTAACATATGAAGTGAGCATTGTGACATTTTTACTCATGTCAGACTGCGTACATGACATTAAAGAGGAAATTGCATGGTCCAAACCAATCTGAACAACAATATGGTCTAAATTCTAGTTTATAATTATCATTGCTATATTCTTAACATTAACTGAATTGTACGCCGCTATACAAAGTTATTTATATATTCAGTGCGGTGGTGTTGTAACGCCATCGTTGTAACGGAGAATAGAAACGGCATTTTCGTTCGTTACACATCTGTGACGTGGTGTTGGGGAACACAAAGGAAGCAATGTGTGTCCAAGTGAGTACAGCNGTTTCTCGCCATTGGAACTGTTGCATGGTAGAACCGTGCGAGGGCCAATGCAGGTGCTTAAAGAGTTGTGGACTGGCAATGAAGCACCAGACGTACGGAATACTTATGAGTATGTCCTCGACTTGCGACATCGTCTGGAAGAGACATGTGAACTGGTGCGGGAAAACTTACGAAATACTGGTGAAGCATACAAGCACCATTATGACAAAAAGACACGAGATCGTCTTTTCAAAGTAGGAGACCGAGTCTTAATATTGTTACCAACTGACAGTAACAAGCTGCTACTGCAGTGGAGGGGTCCCTATGAAGTGACCGAGGTACTCAACAAAATAGACTACCGAGTAAGGGTTGGTGGAAACATCAAGACGTACCATGCCAACCTTTTGAAACTCTACGTATCTCGTGACCAAAGTGGGGCTGCAAGTAAAGATGATGCAGATCAGAATTCTGACATTGCGGCCATAGCTGTACGGCAGCCTGAAATGGACAATGAAATTGGTGTTGTCGTTGATGAACATTTACTAGAGCTGAGATCGACAAACCAAAAAGAAACGTACAAAGATGTCAAGATATCGGACGAGCTCACTACTAGTCAACAAAGGGAGGTGATAAGTCTGCTAGAAGAGTACTCTGACATCTTTGGTGAAGTACCAGGTACAACCCATCTGGTTGAGCACAAGATTGAGACCATCATTGAAGAGCCGGTGAGAGTCAAGCCATATCCCCTGCCATATGCCCAGGGTCGGTTGTGCAGGAGGAAATTGACAACATGTTAAAGTGTGGAGTCGTAGAACCATCTGATGCTCCCTATAACTCTCCGGTGGTCTTAGTGAAGAAGAAGGACGGTTCAAATCGATTTTGCATCGATTTTCGTCGTTTGAACGCCATCACCAAGTTCGACTCGGAACCGATGGGCAATCCTGATGACATCATGGCTAAGATCAGTAAAGACCAGTATTTTACAAAGATTGATCTAAGTAAAGGGTACTGGCAAGTCATTGTCGCCGAAGAATCACGGCCTAAGACCAAATGGTTGCTACAAGTTTAAAAAGATGCCATTCGGTCTGGCAAATTCGGCAGCGACCTTCAACTGCATGGTGAGGAAGACGTTGGCAGGAGCACATAATACAGAACATTATGTGGATGACATTCTGTGCCATAATAAGACCTGGACTGAACACCTTGCCACCTTGCGAGACACCTTCCAATGTGTGCGAGAAGCTGGACTAACGATTCGACCCACCAAGTGTTCGGTTGGATCTCGTTCCGTCGATTTCGTTGGACATGTGGTCGGTGAAGGGCACCTGGCAATAGATGAAGAAAAGCTGGGACGCATCCGAGATGCACCACGACCCAGAACGAAGAAACAAGTTCGTTCTTTTCTTGGGTTGGCTGGCTACTACAGGAAGTTCATCCCAAACTTCGCTGAAATCGCCGTCCCGCTTACTGAGCTCACGAAGAAGAAACAGCCTAACACCGTGCAATGGGAAGAAGCTCAGCAGCATGCATTCGACACTCTTCGAGACCTGCTGACGAAAGCACCCATACTGAGATTACCTGATTTCAGTAAACCTTTTATTGTTCAGACTGATGCGTCAGATATTGGAATAGGCTGTATTTTGTTGCAGGAGTATGATGATGGCAGGTTCCCAGTAGCATGTGCTAGTAAGAAATTGGTACCTCGGGAACGGAATTACTCTGTCATAGAGAGGGAATGTTTGGCTATTGTATTTGCCATCAGAAAATTTGCGAAGTACTTGTATGGTACAGAATTTATCATTCATACCCCTGGCTTACATTAAAAAAACTAAGTTAGTCAATGGACGCATCATGAGGTGGGCCTTGTTTTTGCAAAACTATCGATTTAAGGTTGAAGCTATCAAAGGCTCAGAGACTGTTGGTGCCGATTACCTGAGTAGGTTAGAGTATTGAAGATTCAAGGAAACTGGGTAATCAATATTTAAGTCTTCCATGTTGAGAAAAACTTAAGAAGTATTTTCTTGACGAGGGGCTTATTTGTCAGAATAAATATTGATTAAGTAATTAGCAAGAATATATCCATTTTAAGTTGCCCAAAATTTGTGCATATGTAGTTTTAAATCATGGGGTCAGACTTGTTGACATGTATTTTAACGTCAAAATCTATTTTTAGATGGTGTTTACAACTTTGGGTTCTGGGGTCAAAGTACTCTAGAGATTCTAGAATATTCTGAGAACAAATTGTAATAGCTAATAATACGAGTGGATATGATCATGTGATTTTTATTAGCCAATCACTAAATAAGTAGAATGTTATATTATGGGCTGAAATCAACTAGATAATTAGATGCGCTATAGTAGTTGAAGCATAAGGACTTGCTACAGTGTACATAAGCAACTGTACGACAGAGCCATCTCGTGGAAGATTCTAGAAAGGATCTTGGCAAGGGCAAGGGTTAACGAACAGGAAGTTAACTAAGAGCTTGTCACTTGCATTGTGGGTAGTAAGATACTACCTGAAGTGTAGCGTCATCAGCCAGAGACTGTGACCAGCAAGAAGAGTCGCGGGTAGAAGAAATTGCCTGCAAGTGTTGCATCACCAGAGACGGTGACCAGCACGTACACTGTCGCTATACAGTGTGTGTGTAGTTCGAAAATCCACCAACAGGACAGACATCCAACATGTGGAGAGTTCTAGCTTGGATAGCAGATAAAACATTTGATTGTTTTGGTTGTTTGATTAAAGTAATCTTTAAAGAGGGCGCTAGCGTAGTTACTCTTTGTAGTTAATTACTTAATTAACAATAGGTTTCACTTGTCTAATTAGGTGTTGTCATATAATAAATTAATTACTGGATTTGATTATTCACTCTCCATCTACGCACAACCTCAAAGCATAGCTACCTTTTAAACAAACCCACAGTCAACATCTGACATCGATGTACATTGACCAATGTTGCCATTATTTATAAATGAAATATGGTACATGGCTTGGTTACGAGTCGACTTGGGCAGGAACCGCCTGGTAAAGTTTCTATAGAGTAAAGAGAGCATACCATTGGATTGGTGATTGCCCATATAGCATATCAAGAAGTTTTAATGTATACTGTAATATTTAAAATATGGGCGACCCTTTGAGTGGCAACGCTGCTTTTCAAGTTGGTTTGCCTTATTGTCATTGTCTAGTTTGATTAATGGTATGTGGGTGCCGATAGGACTCAGATTGGGAGAACAGGTCTCACGACTACATACAAAACAGTTCCCTCCATCAATGAATCAAGGCAACTACCTTTTGTCTTAGGGTCAGCTAAAAAATCAGACAACTAATGTCCATTACTATATCCCCCGGGCATGATCTACCACTGCCTTGGGTGTAGCACTATTCATTTGTATGAAAAGTAAATATCTTTACTATATATGATCAATTTGTGCAAAAAATAATTAGGTTGTGATGTTCCAACCAATTTTCCTGAAAACTGAAGTCGTATGTAGACCCCTCAATTTGGTAGAGGCACTCTTGGTAAATTTTTCAATTCGAAATTTTGATGTTTACTGAAATAGTGTATTATTGTTGACACATCTTGCAGGTGCACCTGGGGCAACTGTCAGACAACCTCAGTTGTTGAAGAAAGAGTATGTTGCCAAGAGGTTGACAAGGTTGTTGCAAAACTTGATGAAGAAATGAAGCGTGACAACTAACACAGAAGTATTGTAGAGCATGGGGGTTTAAACCTGTATACATCAATCGTGGTGTTTTGGAGACTGCATGGTTGCAGTACAAAAGCCAATATCCTGATGGCTATGACAGACCCTTGGATAAAAGGATTTGACACGTGGCCTACAGACAGTTCCAAAGATGGGTACACGGTCACTTAGGACGAACAGTCCGTGTTGTCATTCCAGCATGCGCAGTAGCCTGCATCAGAGCTTTCTACCCTCCGCCAGGAAATGAGGAAGACTTTGAGTTCCAAGGATTTTCTTAAAAGTTTCACCCATTTATAGATATCAACAGTTGTCTTAGCCCTGGAATGCCAACTCCTCCACATGACCTATGTATTCTGTTATAAAAACTTGTGACTCGGGGACTAGTTTTATGTAATTCAAACGAGTTGCAAAAAGTTGTAGTGACAAATTCCATAGAAAGATCAAACATCGTAATAAACGAATGCAATCGCAGTGCAACCTCAGCGGCATGAAATTGAAGTAGGCATTCCATGAATAGACTTCTGTGGTTTCAGAATGGTAAATAATTAACACAGCGAGCAGCATTTATTGATGCTCATCAATCTGGTTACTTATGATAACATGGTCATGACAAGTGTAATTTAACTAGGACTACATTATAAACCTCTAAACTCAACATCAGTTAAACTTATGGTTTACCTAGGTAAACAGAGGAATTTGTCTCATTGGAGCCCAGTTTGTGTGCTTGAAGCGAACACATTGAACAGTATGGCTGTTACATAAAAAATCTGGGCCATAGTCTGAAGTCGAGACTGAATCTTCTGCCCTCTTCTTATACAGTAGAACTCTCTAAATTGGTAGCGCTTCAGTGGGAACTTTAGAAAGGTTAGCATTAATTCCGCAGTAACGCCTCCAAATAACTCTAACTTTGATGAAATATCTCAGTCTCACTGGATACAACTTATCGAGTTCTACTGTAATTCAATGAGAAATCACTGAATCTCAACCCAAAAACTCCAGTATGCAATAGCTTTAGATGTCTATGACATGGTGTGAAAACACAAAAAGTATGCACATGAGTAGGAATTGGGAATTCTGGAGTGAGTGCTTATACCACTCACTCAAAAATTCCCAAGACAATGTTCGAATTCTGTGCAAGTGATTATTCTGTGTACAATTTAGATGAGATTGTCGCACGAAAAGACTGACGACCCAAACAAGTACCTTTTCACCCCCACTTAAGAAAGTCTTCCTTTACCGACCCTCTGTATGCAAATCAAATATACTTAAAAAAGCTATGCCGCAATATTTATAGTCATTGTATTGAAGAACCATTGAAATGTTTCCAGATGCGGATTCAGGCTTTTGAGTTAGGGGGGCCAGGGCACGGTATTAGCCAGGATTTTGCCGGTCAGACATTCGCACCCCCAAACAGTCAAATGGAATCTGGGAGAATTTTAGGGGGGCATGGCCCCCCTCTAAATCTGCCACTAGAACATGGTATATCACTGGGTTTATCTATACAAATGGGACAGCAAAATACCACACACAAAAGCTTTTCACAATTTCCACTACTGGTACTATAAACACTCTGGCATTGCTATCTGCACCACTATCAAAAATTTGATCTGAAACATTGGTAGTGACTGTTAAATATGTGACGGAAAGAAATTCCAGTGCTGTCCATTGACAAAGCACCAAGTCTGAATTTATCTGTGCCACGGCATCCTCCTTGGACACATCTTGAGCACCAGCAGTCGGCATTGGAGGGGCATAAATTTCTAAGCGAATTTCAAGATCTCCAGTTTCTCTTTTGTTCCGCACTAAGTGGAAAGTGTTCTCCTTTCATTTACATACTCTGAAAAGCACAACAGCGGCAATTCAAAAGTAAAAAAAAAATTTGAATCCAGAGTTGTTCATGATTAAAGTAAAACACGATGATATATAATTGCAAGTTTTCGCCTTCCTTTATAACCTTCAAGCAAATGCCAAAACTAGATTTTAATCCTGTTTTTTTTTGAAACAGACTACTTTAATAATCAAAACCTTGGAATTGAGTTACCATCCTGTTTTACTTTATTCATAGTCTTCATTCTTTTCAAAATACATGCATCTTTTGAGATCAGCTTTATTTGTTGTGGCTTTTAGTTTTACTGATCCATTTATAACTAAATCTTTCACGGAAAAACAACAGATTTTAAACACTTGAAAACTACGGTGATTGTGAAAAAATATTGTTATTGTTCGGGCCCTGCGAAAGCGTCATGAATTATTGTACATCAAAATTCTCAAGGTAACTTACCTTTTTATAAGACCAGCTTCAACCTTCATGATGTGTTTGTCGTCAAAGCAGCCGTCCTCAAAATGGTCGGAGCATATTTCGGCTCCGACAGATGGCTGACTCAACAGTCATTTTCAAAAGACGTGCAGAGTACACGAAAACCTGCCATTACGCAGCCAGATGCTTGTCTTTTTAGAATTTAAATGGGCTCATGCCTTCCACCTGGGTGGTGTTAAAATAGTTAGCACACACACACCGATGCACCATGGCTAAAACACGCCAAGATTGAACGGTCTTTGTTCTTCGTGTACTGTGATATAATAGCAGTGAACTGCATTGTGGGATATGATCTGGTTTGTGTTCCCCAACACCATGTCACGGTGTCAAAGGTCAACTTTTCGCGCATTTTCTAATTTTCTCTTTTTTAAAATAACTAAAGATACAATAATACGATGATTTGAATAAAATACATCCAAATAGCAATACCTTGAAGATATTATTGCAATTTAACATGCTTGGACCTTGCAAATTACACTTTAATATCTGTTACAAATTCTGTCGTTAAGCGCATGACCGTATCTCAGGAAATGTGAGTTGATATACATTTATAGATCTGGGCTGGATTGCATAAAACTTCAAAATTATATCCGCTAGATAAGTTTGATTGTTGCATGACATCAGGGCCCGGTCTCTAATCTTTGTACTCGAAACGAACTCGAAACTATTTTTGGCAATTTCTCTGCTCCTTTTGTGCAAATTTAAGATAATTGGTTATAAGACTGTGCTGGAATACATTATAGTTTATGCATAGGAGTTTCTAGTTCAAGTTTGCCCCTGAAGACAATTATATTCGTGCTACAAACTCGAGTAAAAACTCGAAATTTCGAGTTCAAACTCGAACTTAATGCTTTAATATTGGGTTTACAAACTGTGAACTAAGGGCAATAAATTAACTACGTAAGTTATTGTGTACTCGAGCATAGAATAATAGACACTTATCTTGAGTTCGCCCAAAAGTAGAGTAGAAAATGCCAAACCTAATTTCGAGTTCCATTTCGAGTAAAAAGATTGGAGACCGGGCCTAGGTGTTTTGTTCTACAATGACAGCATGACGCGTGATGATAGGACGTCATTGTTGCTCTACGGCGTATAACTTTAATGCAACTGGGCTCTGTTACAAGTACCGTTAAACACGGCACGGCGGAAGTTATTTGTAAATTTCTGTCTACATTTCTCAAACTCTCTGAATATCCCTCTTATCTCTGGGTCACTGATGACATAGAGTCCCGAGAGACATGACGATGTTAAAACGTAGGATAAAAGGGAGACTGTATCATCAGTGAGACATTCTCCGAACTATACATTCGAGTATTGTCTATTATAGGCCTACTATGCAGGTCATACTCTAGACATAAAACGTGAATCGGTTCATTTTAAAACCTACGCTGACCGATTAAAACAACAGAAAAACGCCCGCCCACTTGAATCAATTTCTGTCAAAGTCTCACGTTTTTAAAGCTGCACACAGGCGCGTAAGGAAGGTTTGGAGAGCCACGATCGATTGCAAGGCGATGAGTAAAAAACAAATCACCTATCTGATCAATTCTGCATGTAGATTTTCTTTTTTGAAAAAGTGAGCCACTAAAAACACAGAAAGAACCAATTTACTTTTTGGCCTGAACCCTGGTATAAGAATAAAATAACAAGCAAGGCTCTTTATGCGGTACTTCCGGCAGGGCTTACGAATTCAATCATGGACCGGTAGATACAAACTAGAAAGATTATTGTCACGGCGTGACAATAACGGACTCTGCGCGTGCGGAAAGTTACTGACAGCAACCCATTTACCAATATGAAAAAGAATTCTTTAAAATTGTAGGAGAAATTACACATTAATTTTTTGATGACCTTTCCACTAATTGACCTCTTCCGCTGCGTTATGAGCCCCGATGAGGGAGTAATTGTTAACTCGATTAAAAGTGTGGTTAATGCTAAAAATCACAGATGTTGTACTTTAAGCACTTCAGAATACAAGATGAATGAATTGGTCAAACTTTCAGAAGAAAAATGCACCTAATGATCCCATGGGTGCACCAAATGACCTGAAAATTTATAATTCAAACTCAATCGCACTTAGTAAACAGATATGTAATTTTGAAGTCTCTAGCTCAAAATTTTAGTTTGCATCTGATGACCTTTTACCTATTTCACCTGATTGGATGACCCGATTACTTAGAAAAGTAATTTTTAAATTGTCATGTTGATTGATACCTTTGCACCGAATTTGAAAAAGATAGCTTTAAAACTGAAGGAGGAGTAGCATTTTGAAAATTCTATGACCTTTGCACCAAACGACCTCTTCATGTGCAATATGGAATATGATTATATAACCAATCAAAATTTATATATTGTCAAAACTCATATGCTGAATTTAAAGACCGTACCTGCACCCAATTTGGAGTTATTAAGCCTCAAAGTTGGTCGGAAGAAGAATAAGAATAAGAAGAATAAGAACTAGAAAGATTATTGTCACGGCGTGACAATAACGGACTCTGTGCGTGCGTATTACTGGAATTATTATGGAAAGTTACTGACAGCAACCCGTTTACCAATATGAAAAGGAATTCTTTAAAATTGTAGGAGAAATTACATATTACTTTTTTGATGACCTTTCCACTAATTGACCTCTTACGGTGCATTATGAGCCCCGATGAGGGAGTAATTGTTAACTCGATTAAAAGTGTGATTAATGCTAATAATCACAGATGTTTTTCTTTAAGCACTTCAGAATACAAGATGAATGAAGTGGTCAAACTTTCAAAAGAAAAATGCACCTAATGACCCATGGGTGCACCAAATGACCTGAATATTTAGAATTCAAACTCATTCGCACTTAGTAAACAGATATGTAATTCTGAAGTCTCTAGCTCAAAATTTTTGTTTGCACTCAATGACCTTTGACCTATTTTTTCTGATTGGTTAGGCCTATTGCGAAATAAAGTAGGGTCTTTAATTGGCATGTTGACTTACACCAGTGTGCTGAAATTGAAAAGAATTCCTTGAAAAACGTAAGAGATATAACATTTTGAACGTTACATGACCTTTGCACTAATTGACCTTATCCGGTGCATTTTAAGCATCTTTAGGAGAATTATTGCAAAGCCCATGGAAAATGTGTTTAACGCTGAGAATCACAGTTGTCTAACGGTTAACACATCAGAATACTTGCTGATTGAAAAGGTCAAATTTTCAGAAGAAAAATGCACCTGATGACCCCATGTTTGCACTAAATGACCTGAAACTTTGGATTCCGATTTGATTTACCTGTGGCAATCAGACCTGTCAATTTGAAGTGTCTAGCTCAAAATTTTAGTTTGCACCTAATGACCTTTGACCTATTTCACCTGATAGGATGACCCGATTACTTAGAACAGTAATTTTTTTAATTGTTATGTTGACTTATACCTGTGCACCGAATTTGAAAAATATAGCTTTAAAACTGAAGGAGGAGTAGCATTTTCAAAAATTACATGACCTTTGCACCAAAAGACCTCTTCCGGTGCAATATGGAATACGATTATATAACCAATCAAAATTTATATACTGTCCAAAGTTATATGCTGAATTTAAAGACCGTACCTGCACCCAATTTGGAGTTATTAAGCCCTATGTTAATGTGCACTTTACAAAATGGTTTATATTGTTTGAGGTGAGAATTGATCCCATTCTACAATATAGGGCTGAGATTTGATGCTGGTAACGTCATTGACAGGGTACGTAGCACAGTGCTGTAGTGGTAAAATTAGAGGTAAGTAGGCGCCCAATGCCCACCGTATCACCTTGAGCACTGAATTTTAAAAGTGCATTGAATCCGCAAAACCTGACTCACAAACATGTAGGCCTAATTTTTTGATTCACGAGTGGGGTTTTACTTCGAGTCTGCAGTGGTGAATCTTGGATGGCGCAGAAAGGCCCAACCAAACATATAGGAAGGCAAAGGTCCGCGGGCATTCCAAGCAGTCTGAAGGGGGTAGGGCGAACACAATTTTAAAAGAAAATAGACGCGTAACGCCCAGAAACGATATGCTGGCGGCGTTTGAGTCGCCAATGGGGTGTGTCCTCGGGGTCCTGTTCAGACATCTATTTTTGAAACACAGGCGAAATTTAAAGTCATTCATCCTGATACAGTTTTCAAATTCTCCGCCCCTAATAATCTATATGCGCGCATCATGCCCTCAAAATCTAAGGTCAGACTAAGGTCGGACTGGCTGCTGCTTGAAATCGTCATTGTTTTATTTACATTAAATGTCAAATGTCACATTTTCCATATTAGCAGGAAGAGATAACCATGTTATCTCTTCCTGATATTAGGTAAATGTGCTGCGTTTATGTCTTGCCATACCAGATAAGAAGACGTGCCTTACCCTATGGGAGAAAAATCGACTAAATCACGAGGAATTTTTGGAATTTGAAATTAAAAGAAAAATGCCTTGACATCAACAGGGATTCAAAGTTTTTAACAACAAACCGTAAATTAACAGTTTGGCTTCTGTTTCACTGGCAGTGAGTCACTTTGAATGATGCAATTTAGTCCGTTTTTCACATTCTATGCCACTTTAAATCGAACCCGGTGTGTGAGGGCTGCATTTTTAGCCCCATTAGATAGTCAAGCCATCACATGATAATTGATATGGGGCGTTGGGGGGGGGGGGTTCGAATTTCTAAAACGGCGGACCTTTGATATTTTGCAAACGTCGACACTGCAGAGTTTTCGGTAAGGCCCTTGATGCAGATTGATTAGATGAAGAGAAATCTGCACAAATAACTAGTCCACTCTATGTTTCATACATACGGCGGGATTCGAAAAACCAGAAATAAGGATGCAGTGACAGTTGCTTGCAAAGAATGGATGTAACGTGGTCCAGAATGAGAACGGTCTCGTGTTACCTCCTGCCACACTTCTTTCAAATTAGGCGTGCTTAAAACAGTGATTACACCTAATTATTGCATACTCGAACGGAAATAGTTTAGTCGCAGAATGACTTAACGAATTTTTTTATCTCGTTGTAGTTTTGCGTGTTATTTAAGTTACCTACATGGGAACAGCCCACTATTTAGAAGGCCCACTACTCCTAAGACTCACTATTCTGAATGTTCAATACTTCGAAGGTTCACCGACAAATCCGGGGGTTCACTACTCCGAAAATATCTAAGATTTCGGATTCATGTGCAATTTAGCCTATATACTTCTACATGCAAAATTAACGATACTTCGGTTATTAGATGCACCGAGTGGTCTACCTATACCGAAAACAACCCCTGGGTACTAAAACATTTTGTTTCAGTGGATTTCATGTGCATGCGAAATTGCCCCGTCTTACGAATACAGAAAAGTGAGTACGTACGTGCACTTTAAAAGAATATGCAGTATTAATATTAATGAATTATCAACCTCGATACATTCATCAAATCCATGTGAAGATCGCATCATTTCACAGCGCGACTGAAAAGTTTAGGGCCGCTGCTCCTCAAACTCACCTACCACAACCACGCGCACGGCCGGGTCGAAACTAAATGTAGTTAGCATCCCTGACTCCGCCAGTGTCCACCAAGTAAGAGAGTCACATACAATCTTAAATTTAAAACTGCCGTTGTTCGCCGCAGCCCTGACCCGTACCCCAGATGTTGTCCCTGTTTGAGAATGAGTTACTTTGATTCAAGAATCACGACTGGTAGTGACATGAACGGAGCTCATTAATTTGTAAACAATGCATCAAATTGTTTTATGAACTATTCAACTCTTGAACATCTTTTAAATGATTACTAAATAGACACAAATACAATACTTTATTCATGTCAGTTCCGCTCATTACCAGACAATCAGAGCAGTGAACTGTCGGAATTGTAGACATTCGAAGAACTTTCGAAGATAGCGAATCTTCGGAGTATTAAACCTTCAGAGTAGCGAACCTAGTGAACCTTCGGAATAGTGACATGTAACCTTGGAAATCTTTTCCATCAAGTTTGTTGCTCGTATGAATTAAGTCTGGGAGGCTGTGCACCATTGACATTGATTGACAAGATCTTATACACAAAACGTACCGAGAATGGCGTACATGAAGTAATATCCCACGAAACATTACTAACGACGCGTATCGACCGAGACCGCTCAGTGCAAGAAACTACGGTAGTTTGAAAATGCCTGTTTTTTAGCGACGACGGAAGACTGCCTATAGTAGTGAACTTACCGTCGGCATGTACTGAATTAAAAGAACGGAAATGCACACTCGTCTACACGGGCACGCGTGTCAATCCACCAATCCACAATCAAAGTGGACACTGAATGAACAACATATTGGACAATCACTTTCAATTCAAAATTTGAAAATGTCTGCACTTTACCGTACTATATGCTAGCAAGTATACCAAAGCAGTAGACATCAAACTTACTTTCTGCTGTTTTGTTTTTGTGACCTTTGATGTAAACAAAACAATGACAAATTCAAGCAGTAGTCCGGCAGTCCGACTTCATTGAGCGCATGCGCGAATAATTTATTAGGGGCGGAAAATTTGAAGACTGCCTTACTTGGGATGGAAGTTTTTATTTCGTCTGTGTTTCGAAAATAGTGAATCTGACGATTTCTTCTAGAAATTCTTACAATGTTAAAAGTGAACTAGAAAGATTATTGTCACGGCGTGACAATAATGGACTCTGCGCGTGGGTATTAAAGGAATTGTTATGGGAAGTTACTGACAGCAACCCCGTTAACCAATATGAAAAGAAATTCTTTAAAATTGTAGGAGTAATTACATGTTAATGTTTTGATGACCTTTCCACTAACTGACCTCTTCCGGTGCATTATGAACCCCAGTGAGGGAATAATTGTACAACCAATTTAAAGTATAGTTAATGCTAAGAATCACAGATGTTTTGCTTTAAGCACTTAAGAATACAACATGAATGAATTGGTCAAACTTTCAGAAGAAAAATGCACCTAATGACCCCATGGATGCACCAAATGACCCAAAAATTTAGAATTCAAACTCAATCGCGTTTAGTAAACAGATATGTAATTTTGAAGTCTCTAGCTCAAAATTTTAATTTTGCACTCAATGACCTTTGACCTATTTTTTCTGATTGGTTAGGCCTATTGCGTAGTTAAGTAGGTTGTTCAATTGGCATGTTGACATACACTAGTGTGCTGAAATTGAAAAGAATTCCTTGAAAAACGTAAGAGATTTAACATTTTGAACGTTAACTGACCTTTGCACTAATTGACCCTATCCGGTGCATTATAAGCGTCTTTAGGAGAATTATTGCAAAGCCCATGAAAAATGTGTTTAATGCTGAGAATCACAGTTGTCTAACGGTTGACACATCAGTGTACTTGGAGAATGAAAAGGTCAAATTTTCAGAAGAAAAATGCACCTAATGACCCCATGTTTGCACTAAATGACCTGAAACTTTGGATTCCAAATTGAATTATCTGTGCCAATCAGAACTGTGAATTTGAAGTGTCTAGCTCAAAATTTTAGTTTGCACCTAATGACCTTTGACCTGTTTAACCTGATTGGATGACCCAATTGCTTAGAAAAGTAATTTTTTAAATTGTCATGTTGACTTATACCTGTGCGCTGAAATTGAAAAGAATTCTTTGAAAAACGTAAGAGATATAACATTTTGAACGTTACATGACCTTTGCACTAATTGACCTTATCCGGTGCATTTTAAGCATCTTTAGGAGAATTATAACAAAGCCCATGGAAAATGTGTTTAACGCTGAGAATCACAGTTGCCTAACGGTTGACACATCTGAATACTTGCTGATTGAAAAGGTCAAATTTTCAGAAGAAAAATGCACCTAATGACCCCATGTTTGCACTAAATGACCTGAAACTTTGGATTCCGATTTGATTTACCTGTGGCAATCAGACCTGTCAATTTGAAGTGTCTAGCTCAAAATTTTAGTTTGCACCTAATGACCTTTGACCTATTTCACCTGATTGGATGACCCGATTACTTAGAAAAGTAATTTTTTAAATTGTCATGTTGACTTATACCTGTGCACCGAATTTGAAAAAGATAGCTTTAAAACTGAAGGAGGAGTAGCATTTTGAAAATTATATGACCTTTGCACCAAACGACCTCTTCCGGTGCAATATGGAATATGATTATATAACCAATCAAAATTTATATACTGTCAAAAGTCATATGCTGAATTTAAAGACCGTACCTGCACCCAATTTGGAGTTATTAAGCCTCAAAGTTGGTCGGAAGAAGAATAAGAAGAAGAATAAGAATAAGAATAAGAATAAAATTGAAGAAAACCCAGGAACAACAGTACTCTGCGCTTACACGCGCAGAGTAATTACAACTCTCACACATTAACAACCCCAACAAGTCTAGATTCGCCACCACCCTTTTAAACATACTTCGTACGAGATTTCCGTGCCTTTGGCTACTTTATCACCTTGGACAAATGTTAATAGTGGACCCACTATTTTTGATGACGAAAGAATGAGATTTTGTGCATGAAAAATTGCAAGGACGTTCGTTGTCATCATTTGATTGCATTTTTTCAAACATAAGATTCGACATAATTTTCTAATGACGGTTTCGGGTTTATTCATTAGACATCATGAGGTTATCATGAAACAATAAGACATCAACAGCCGATTTCATAAAGGTGGTTTAAAGTTAAACCTGGTTTGAACTGGACTTAGACCAGCTTTAAAGATAATTTGCATTTCATAAAGGTGGTATAACTTTTACACCAGTGGTCTAGTAAAACCTTTTAACTCCAGTTTAGACTTGATCCATGTCAGTCAGTGAAGGTGAACGTTACTAATGTTAGGCCACAAGAGGATGCTAGCAGTTGCGGTGTCTCCGCCATTGCTTTTGCTACATCTTTGGTATCTGGATCGAGATGACCCTGTTATACGGGCAAATCACAATCAAGGTCCATATTCGGTGGCCACTTTTGGTGAAAAATAAAGGTTGTCATATAACTGTAAAAGCTGGGTTATTTTAAAGTACCATCATTCCTGGTTTGTAATCTGAAATATTTTTGCACAAGAACCACCGAAAAAAATTTTACGGCCTAATGCATCACAGTTGTACGAAAGGGTACGTACACTACAACTTGTGGTCACAGCCAACTTCTACCATGCAAAAATTCATAATGTAGCTATTAATTTAACAAGTTCTTGATCAAATTGAAGAAGTATCACATACTAAAGTAAGAAAAGTTATTACCGTGCTGATCAAGTTGATCTAGATGATGTTACATTGCATATCTTAACACAGTATAATGAGAACTTCCTCTCTAGCAATGCGATTCTTATAAAAAGAAAATGACAAGTAACTACTTTTTTCAAAAGCTTTATTGGTGCTATTTGTTTAGTTTTCTGAATCTTTCAATACATTCACCAGTTGGTTAAAATAGTTAAAGCAATGCAAGACCCAGTGTTCCACTTGTAAACAGTAAGAAATGGTACTGGTTGGGGGGTAGGCCTACGTACACCACGCACAGTCAATCAACTTCAAATTTTAACTAAGTTACATATGTATGGAATGGTCTCGAGTTTTGTGCTGCCTCTACTTGTTGGTTTGTTGCAAGTTGTCTTGAGAGATAGAGAACCTGCCTCTGCAACATCAGTTGTCACATGACGTGTCTTCTAGGATGTTAAGCACTAGCCAAGTCCTGTGTGGCATTTGATTGTCCAAAAATTTGATAATGTCCATTGTTTTTTTTGTCAGACTGGATTCATTTTGGAAATATCAGTATTGTTCATGAGAACAGCAGTATGTAAACATACTTGTGGGCAATACTTTATAGCATAGCGATTGAAGGTACGTACACTTCGCAGGGGTACGTACACTACATTTCAATGATTTGTCATGTATATAAAAATACTTAGAATCTAATGAGAGCTAGTTCACTTACCAAATCTATTCAAAGAGAAGAAATAAAAAGTACCGCATACATGCGCATATCTGTCTGTCATTCTTTGAAAACAGGCACATGTTAAAATATAGGGGTACGTACACTACACAAATGCAAATATTTCACTCAAAACAAATGTATTTGTAATTAACACCCTTTTTACCTAGCATTTTGAATGAAGGAAACTGTCTGTGACAAATGTTGTTTACTTACCGTGTAATATTTTTGTTTCACGGCATTTGTTCACATCGGGGTACGCGGTTGCGTACACCACCGGGGTACGTACACTACATTTCAATGACATGTCAGGTTTTTAACTAAATACTAAGAACCTACTGAGAGTTAGTTGATTTACTAAATCAATTCAAAGAGAACAAATAAAAAGCACAGCATTCATGTGCATATCTGCCGTACTTTGAAAATAGACACAAATTAAAATATAGGGGTATGTACACTACACAAATGCTAATATATCAATCAAAACAAATGAAACTGTCTACGACCAGTGTTGCTCACTTACCAAGTGATATTTTAATTTCATGGCATTTCTAAACATGGGGGTACGTTAATGAGAACACGTGACTTTGACTGGGTTTTAGCTAGGTAACAGCGTAGGGCCTAACGTCTACTGAACTCACGCCAGGTTTTTTAAAAACAGCACTATGGGACGGACGGACGCCATTACGGACAAGGATGATGTCATAATGCGCCACATAATTAAATGTGTGTCTGTGTGCCTGTGTGGGCGCATAAAAATGAGTGAAGAAATGATTACAAAAACTCTATATATTAATAAGGATGATCTTCATTCATAAAGTTTGGGTGAACCCATTTACCTACCATAATTATTCCAGTGGGCTCAACTAAACTGTCATCCAGCGTCTGGTCACTGATTCACTAATTACTCAGTAGGCATATACAAACAATCACTTGTAACAGCGCCATTAGCGATTAAAAACCATTTGTCGAGCATTATGGACCATATCCAATCGACCTATTTCTCGTTATACAAGTCAAACCCTCAAAGATGGCCAGCCATATATACACACTCGCAACTAATTTTTCCACTAAAAGCAAAAATTAAGCTTTGCTAATAGAAAGATATCTAATCATCAGTTTACACTTGAAATATGACCTTAGTGGAGTTCAAGGGGTCTCATTTCAAGCAATGTTTGTGATACAGAGCAGGTTAACACTGCTGTTCAAACTGAGGCTATTTACTCTCATCAATACATCAACCAGTACCCTTTCAAAGACAATTTTCCTGGTCATGAAAATACAAAAGACAAAGGTTGATTCATACATTGAAAGATACCAATGACACCTAGCAATTGCTGTATTAAATATTCACAATTTTTCACAATTGATCGAAATGAACTGTGATTGTACATCTGTCACAACTGGCATTACGGAAAAAAGATTTCCTTCAAATACGCATGCGTACCCCAACACGTGTGCTTGATAATATAATGAGTTCCATACTCTAAACTACATTCTCATGAAAGGTGTTTTCATCTCCGAAGCCAAACTTGACTGGGTGACAATCTCTAAACACTGTCCTAGAACCTGCAACAATAAACAAGGACTCATAAGATTCTTGCAACACAATTTTGTCCTTATCATTTTTAGCCAGTAAATTCACATTAGTTCAAGTACTGGTAGACAAGTGAATTCAAAATACAAATTTCATGTAAGATTTAACAATTTTATGCACATTATATTCCCAGTACAATATGATGACACCACAAAAGACTGGAATTATTTGGTAACAAAAGGCAGAACACTCCAATTTCACACTGCTTTCAGCACAACCGTACATGCTAAAAGTATTCAAAACGTCTCGAAATTCTCACTCATTACAGCTGGATGAAAGTCGACTTCACTGTCAGAGTAATCTCCCCTGATGGCCGAGAAGAAAGGGGAACAAACGGGAAAGTTAGAGAGGTGGTTAAGGCATCCCGTAATTACAGTTTTGCTGCCATACCAGGCATTACCAGTAATTTTTGCAGTTAGTAGTCATGACGAGGAAACCGTGCTCTGTCTGATTACTTTCATCGCGCACTGTAAATTGAATCTGAGAAAAAATTATAGCAGTGAGTGGTGCCATTGAAAATTTAATAAAAGTGGTTCGCAATAGAAAGCATGTGTATTATTTGGAACTTCAAATGAGATGACAAAACATAGTTCTTACTTTCCGAGTGTCTTGTGGCAGGACTACGCCATCGTCCCACAGTCGCGAAGATGAATAAAATGCAGATGATTTTGCCGAGAGCTTTTCACCAAGCTCAGCAACCTTTTTGTCAAAATCAGCATTCGTTTCCGCACTATTTTTCTGAAAGAAAAAACCCTGACTATTAGGCCAAAAAAACTTAACTATGAGCGGGTACTTTAATAAGTACCAAGGCACAGCTTTCCAAATGAGTCAATGTACAGACTAGAAGTAGTACCAAGAATTCTTTTTAGGCCTTATGATAGATAATTTTGAGGCCACCAAGTCAAAATTTCCAATCTTAATCTGAATAACTGACGGACCCCTTAGCACTCTTCAGAAGACAATCCATTGATATTTTCTACAAACAGATGGAGCAGCTGTATGAGCATTGAATTGTGGGAATGTCTGTTTCATACTGATCTACAGTGACAGACGACATCAAAAATGAATTGCGAAACACTTGTGAAATGACATGGACCATTTTCAAATTAAGAATTTTAGGTTTGGTCAAATTCGATGTTTGTTTTTTAGCCAGCTAAACATGGCAAAATGCATCTTCCACTTTTCCTTCCAGAAACATCATGAACATTAACGTTACACAGTGTGTAGTTTTAAAAGGCACATTATACTCNATTTTTGCAGTTAGTATTCATGACGAGGAAACCGTGCTCTGTCTGATTACTTTCATCGCGCACTGTAAATTGAATCTGAGAAAAAATTATAGCAGTGAGTGGTGCCATTGAAAATTTAATAAAAGTGGTTCGCAATAGAAAGCGTGTGTATTATTTGGAACTTCAAATGAGATGACAAAACATAGTTCTTACTTTCCGAGTGTCTTGTGGCAGGACTACGCCATCATCCCACAGTCGCGAAGATGAATAAAATGCAGATGATTTTGCCGAGAGCTTTTCACCAAGCTCAGCAACCTTTGTGTCAAAATCAGCATTCGTTTCCGCACTATTTTTCTGAAAGAAAAACAACCCTGACTATTAGGCCGAAATACCTTAACTATGAGCGGGTACTTTTAATAAATACTAAGGCACAGCTTTCCAAATCAGTCAAGGTACAGACTAGCAGTAGTACCAAGAATTCTTTTTTGGCCTTATGATGGATAATTTTGAGGCCACCAAATCAAAATATCCAATCTTGATCTGAATAAATGAAGGACCCCTTAGCACTCTTCAGAGGACAATCCATTCATATTTTCTACAAACAGATGGAGAAGCTGTATGAGCATTGAATTGTTATAACGTCTGCTCCATACTGATCTACAGTGACAGACGACATCAAAAATGACTTGCGAAACACGTCTGAAATGACGTGCACCATTTTCAAATTAAGAATTTTAGGTTTGGTCAAATTCGATGTTTGTTTTTTAGCCAGCTAAACATGGCAAAATGCATCTTCCACTTTTCCTTCCAGAAACATCATGAACATTAACGTTACACAGTGTGTAGTTTTAAAAGGCACATTATACTCTACTAGAAACAATTCAACTACTAAAACTACCAGCACTAACAACAGGAGTTATATTCATTAAAGCCTAACTTCAACAGAGCTTTGTTATTTTAGATGTACAGGGCTAGCTACATAGTCCTAGCAAAGCCTTAGTACAATAAGAAAACATGAGTTCAATCATGCAAATGTAAGCCCGTCAAATGCTAGGTGAAGCTGCCTTTTCGTGCCATGTTGCGTCACTGCGAGATTCCAGCGCAAACAAAATAGGCCGATAACATTTGTATTCAATAAGTATGTGGGTGTTATTTGCAGCTGTTTGAATAAAAAGGTGATTCTCACGGTGACATCGACAAAAGCATGCCAATATGCTTAACAATTCGTTACATTTAGCAGTTTCTGGCAATAGTGGGCTCAGAGCGACGCTCTCAACATACTGTCGGAACCAAATTTACAGGTGTTACCGTTCAAGATAGGATTAAGGGAAAAAGTTACAATGCATTTCAGATTGCTGTAACAAGGCAATTGATTGCTGTGCTTACTTGTATAATTTGTCTTGCCATGAGATCAGGTGGAGACATACAGATTTGAGCAGACGGCCAGGAAAACAAGAAGTTGGGCTGGAAAGACCGACCACCCTGAAACAATTATTCAGAGAGATTGGAATTAATGAATGACTACAGTACACTGTATTCAAAGTACATGTATAAACATGCAAAATATTTATAGTGTACATCTAAAATAGCAGCAACATGAGGTGCACTTGTTTCTTCAAACACTTCCAAGCAAAAGACAACACTGGTGAACTTAAAATTAAGTCTAAAATTCATCCCAAAACTGGAATTTTTTTAAATGAAAACTTTACCTTGTATCTTATAAATGCTGGTAGGAATTTGTTTTGAAATACCTAGTTTTTGCGTACCAGGTGATATACCAATAAGACCGCTGTTTTTTACAAAAATGCCATGTGTTTTGTGAGTTAATTTGGCATAAAACCCAAAGTGAATAATGGAAAATTCCTAACAGGGTTTTTGAGACACAACGTTTATTTAAAAAAAGCTTTAGTAAAATCGGCTAGGGGTTATTTTGCTATGAATGTACCTTTCTTGCACATGAAAATTTGACTTAAAAACGTTGTCATATGACAAAGACACAGTAGTAAGAAGCATATTTTTAGAATCCTCAATCTGTCTCCTTTCAGAAAATGCAAGCCATACTTTTAATGGTTGACAAGGCATAATTTTTTTAAATTTGACTTGGAGTTGAGCTTGTTTATTGAGGTCCTACATAACCTTAAACTTGTTAGTTAACCTGCAGAGATTTTACGGTAAAGTCGCGTGATTTTCGGACACTGAAAATTAATTCCAATAGAAAAAATTCATTCTTGGACGAATCTCGCGAAACATCATTTCTGTGGTGTCCGAATTTGGCGGACCTCCAAATTTGGGTTTCCGCTAGTGACCGAATTTCGTGAGTGTACATTATTTCGATGAGTGGTCGTAGTATCATCATTGCTGGCTCGTTCATTTGATAGCAGTACAATTGCAGGTAAATGAGACTCAAATGGTCTGCGCGATTAATTTTTGAAAATCTGGCTTTCCCAATAAGAAATGTGCTCTGTCGACGCACAAGACCGTTCCCGACAAGTGTTGGTTCTTCTTTTCAAAGATG
>NMRA01000302.1:401847-474503 GCA_002633005.1 Phoronis australis | reverse complement strand
TTTATATTGTCTTTTGCATTTCTTGAAAATGTGTCCAGGTTTCTCGAAGGACATCCTTAAGTGAAAGCTCAATGGTTTTACGGTCTTGCAGAAAAAGCCTGTGAAGAAAACAGACCCAAACCTGAAGAAACCAGAGGGAATGCACCGTGAATTGTGGGGCCTGTTATGGACTGATAACAAGTAGGGCTTGTAACATGTAGTTGTGGAAATCATGATTCAAAACTACGGGAAAAACTCAGTTATTTTGTATGACGTCATGGAGGTGCCTGGCTCCTATTGGGGAATGAATACTTGGTTTGCTTTATAATTCACGCATCAATTCACCTGGGTGTATGAAAATGTCCGCCATCTAACCATAGATAATTCTGTGATTGAAGTGAAAACAATATTGTTACAGATATTTCTTATGGTTGCTGTAGTGATAGTACAGTTCTGTATTGCAATAACTTCATTTTTCTGTGGCAGTACTTTACAGTTATCTCACCAGGCAGTCTATGAATGGTGGGTCACTAAGATATGGTCTATAACGACTTAAATGAAATGCTGGTCAGTGATTTGTATAAAATGGCCTGTAAAGTGACAGGGGAACCGTCTTCAACTCTGTTTGGCATTTTTGCATTGTAATTTCTCAGTGCAGTTTTGTTAATTAGTGTTTACATCTTTAACCTTGTTTGTCATGTCGGATTACAGAGATGCCCCGCCCATTATCCCCACAGACACTAATCTCGGCTATAAACAGATGAAGGCTAAGATAGGGCGGAGTCGAGTACGACCGTGGAAATGGATGCCATTCACAAATCCAGCTCGAAAGGTAGAAATATGTCTAATTATTTAAGTATTCCTTTCTTTATAAAAATAATTTTTTTTCCAATTTTCATGTCTGTTCACCTTATTGCAAATTATAGAACCGAATATTTTGTGACATCTACACAGTAAAAACCAAGGTAACAGCAGGTTAAAATTTTCTTAGTTGTTTTTGTTAACAAATTCATACTATATACTAACCTCCAGTGATAATGCGTATTCCTCTGCTTAAATTTGCCACAAGCGTGATTAACATCCTACTGAAACCTACAGATATTCATTTGCATCCCACAGTATCAGTGGGAAACGATGGATAATTGCCATATTATAACCCCAAAGGACTTATCAACCTAGAGGCAAATCAAGTAATCACACCAGTTTGCTTGGACAATTTATTCACATTAGAATGTCATGTTTTGACCATCAACACTGCCCTTTATTGCAGGATGGTGCTGTGTTCTACCACTGGAGACGATTGGCTGATGAAGGAAAGGACTATCCATTTGCCAGGTTTAATAAGGTATTAGAAATCATTTTAAGTAGCAGATGCTGTGTTCACACAGTGAAATTTGAAGCCGCATTTTGCCATGTCTAGCTGACTAAAGAACGAAAGTCGAATTATTCTCATAAAATCAGTCTCGTAATATCCCTCACCATGATAGGATTCTGTTTTGGTTTTCAGTCAGAACATCGAAACTGTAAGTGACTCAATAAAATGCTTGAGAACTTATTGGGGTTGGCCAACCCTGAAATTGCGAATTCGAAAGTGGCACATGTACACATTACCTGTGAAATGAGTTACTGGCTCATTTGGACACAATTCAAGTTTGGATAGGTGTGGTAGTTTTTAAACTCCAATTAAGCACTTTGGCAAAGATTTAACACTGACACCAGCAAAGTGTCCCTTTTAAGGATTACATGTCATCTCTGTCGGTGTTTTTCCCCTTTGAATTATCTAGTACAGTTTGGTGATGAACGTTCTCTCAGTATAAACTAATGTATTTTAGACTTGTTACTTCTTCCAGGTTAGATGTTCTGTGCACTTTGTTCAGTAATAGTCACAGGATCCCCCATTTTGAGAACTAGTTTTCTCATCTGAATCACGGGCATGAAACTGGTTCTCAAAATCCTGGGCCCTTATAAGTGATTTCTGTCCTTTGTTTTACATTATGTTCAATTTGAGATTTTTGTCCAGTGCTGTACTTTGTTACTGTCATTTGTGTTGTGCTTTACTTAACTTCTCTTTGCCCCTCATTCTCTGTTGTGGAGAACCAGCAATACACCACAGTGCCATCTGGTGGTCATGTGATTACTGAAGGGTCATACTATTATCTGCTCTATTTCTTATATTTGCCTTGTCAGAGTGCAGATGTTCCCATATTTTCCATCATGTAGTACCAACAACACCTCCTGCTAGACGTTAAATATGTACCAGGATAGCACATGTTATTACACTACCATTGATATTTCTGTCCTCTGATTGGCTGAAATGTGGTACCATAGCCTCCTGTATGGTGTAATATTGACTGATCTGGTCATGGGGTGTCACTTTAATTTCGTTCATCCTGCGCTGACATCAGATGTCGTTATTTACAGTCTGACCAATCAGACGCTGTAGAAATCATAAACCCTGACCACAAAGCCAGCAGACGATGTCAGTTCATCAAAGCAGGTATGGACAAATCTATCTAATGATGGAAAAGTCGGAGGAAAAAGGCATGTTCAGTAGTAGAATAATAAAATGAATATACACCAATGCCCTCGGACGTATCATTAGTGTCCCTTGTCCCATTAGATCTGATATCACCTTCAGGGTTGATCCATTTTTGTGTATCACCTCTTCATATCTCCCTTTCCCAGAGTGTTGACATCCCTACGTTCTCAGACATGGAGTACCAACAGCACCTCCACAGTGACAGCTGGTCACGCCAGGAGACTGACCACCTGTTTGAGCTGTGTAAGCGCTTTGATCTTCGCTTCACCATCGTACACGACCGGTGGGACCGAGACCGATACCAGCATCGTAGCATTGAGGACATGAAGGAACGATACTACAGCATATGTAATATTCTCACAAAGGTAGGGGCTTTGGAGGGAATGTCGAGATGGACTGCCCTTTATGGCTATTTAGGAACCTACAGTAATGTCTAAATTTGGCTAACTTTGGAACATCATGTATTTGAAACGACTTTTTAGATTCTTGTGAAACTTTCAGATACTCTGCTGTATGCACTGTTTTCCAAAAAAATAGGACTCTCTTAATTTTTATGAAATAATTGCAAAACTGTTACAGCGTTTTTGAGAGTTCACCATTAATATTTTTATCAAACAAAATTTTGTCGTGTTCTTGGTACCGCTGTTTAGCTATTAATGTACTTTCTTTTTTCAAATTGTTACTAAACAGCATGGCCACGTCACCCAATTAATGGCAGATTGCATAATGTCCAAAATCATATTTTGCACAAAAAGTAACTTTCAAAAAAAGCAAAAAAGTCATTTTCTATTTTTCGAAGGCTGGTTAGCTGCTGGTAGTAATGGAAACTTTACCAAATGTTGTTTTGTGACATCCACATCCTTATTGTGTGTTAATTATTTAAAGAATCACCGTAAAACGACAAATGATGTCATTACTATTTGTATTCAGGAAAGTTGACAAATTTATTAAGTTGTAGATTTTAGTTGGCTATGTTGTGTCCTCAGGGATGAGGACTTCTGCAGGCCAATGAGGTGTCATGTGGTGTATCATGTGATGTATCATGTGACTCGTCACGATGAGTCACTACATTATCTATTCAACGAGATGACTGACAGCATTCATCCTATTGTGGATTTATTGTTTTATTTGTTGTCTACTGACCATGTATTTATATTTGATTGGTGATTTCTTATAATTAATACCTTTGGCATTATCACCACAACATTAGGTGCGTGCTCCAAGCGGTTCTGAGCCCAAGATAAAAATGTTTGACGCAGACCACGAGAGACGGCGCAAGGAACAACTGATCAAGTTGTTCGAGCGTACTCAAGATGAGGTGGAGGAAGAACAGTTCCTATTGGCCGAGCTGAAGAAGATTGAGCTACGCAAGCGAGAGCGCGAGAAAAAGACGCAGGACCTGCAGAAGTTGATCACAGCTGCAGATAGTAGTGTTGAGGCGCGGCGCGGTGGCCTGCAGAGGTCGCTAGTGAAGAAGAAGGTGGCCCCTGTTCACCGGCTACATGGTGGCTCGGTAGGTGGCGCTGACTGCGTGAGGTGAAGGAGTGGTTAGAACAGAGCTGCTTTGATTCATGATTGGTCATAGAATATAATAAGGAATGTAGTGGTGTGTGCAGGCAGGGACTGTCGTTGGCTGTTGATGTAGTTCATTGTGTAGTGTTGCCGTAGTGTTGTGGAAGGTAAATGATCATAGCTAACAAACATATTTGCTTTGGGTTTCACATGAAAAAGTTTTGAAAAACAAACCAAAAATGATTGAAAGTTTATTTGAAGGAAGAACAGCATAATGTAGATGCTTGATCTCCTTCAGACCTTGCCCTAGTTTGTAATTTGTTTTGTAGTGGTGTTAAGTATTGATCACTGAAGTGAAACATGCTCAGAAAATGGTGGAACATTACTAGATGTGTTCATGTTGCAGACCACTCCTGACACTACAGGCATCAAGTTTCCAGACTTCAAACAGGCTGGCGTCACGCTGAGAAGTCATAGAATGAAATTACCCGCCGCTGTTGGTCAGAAGAAGACCAAGGCTATTGAACAAGTTCTGGAAGAATTAGGAATTGGTAAGGCAATGGTGTTTTGTTGTTACCACTAACCTTGTCATTACACTTACTACTATCTTTGTTCCACAAATTAATGTGAAATTACAGCAACTGATGGTTTTCGATAGATTTTGAGGATATCTTAAGTCTGATTTGGAGAATTACTCATCCTTAAAAACATCCTTTTTTAACATAATAATATTTCTTGACATTTTCCCTTTTTCCATCTTATGCAAGTTTAATGGGCACCTGTCATTAAAATAAGTGTCTGTGCTGTCATCATTACAATTAGTAGATGTGACTCCACCCTCATGGTTTGCTTGCAGATCTCTGCCCAATCCCATCATCATGTTATGATTGACAAGTCTGACTCCACCTTCATGGTTTGCTTGCAGATCTGCATTCAATCCCATCATTATGTTATGATTGACAAGTGTGACCCAACTGTGGTAGTTTGCATGCATCTCTACCCAGTCTGAGCATTATGTTGTGATTGACAGGTGTGACTCCACCCTCATCATTTACTCGCAGATCTCCACCCAATCTTGTACTTATGTTATGATTGACAGGTATGACTCTGCCCTCGTGGTTTACTTGCAGATCTTAATCCAATCCCCACTGATGATGTGGTCCAACAGTTCAATGAGCTCAGGCAGGATATTGTTCTACTGTATGAGCTGAAGTTAGCCCTGGCCAATTGTGAATATGAACTGCAGACTCTGCGACACCGCTTTGAAACATTAGCACCAGGAAAGGTACAATTACCCTTTTTGTGTTTGCGTCATTTTTAATAATCAATAGACTGCATAACTTTTCAAGAATATGACGCGTAAAATACTTGGAAATTGACAAGTTAATTTGCCTATTGTAGTTGGAGTTATGTTTTGGACGTAAATATGAAGGTCCGTTACTCAAGATTGTAGCAGAATAAATTAAGATGTATAAATTTAACGCATCCTAATGTCCCAGCAAATTACTACAGGTGAAAATTAAAAAAACACTAACTTCCGAGCTCATTAACCTCTTCATCATTGAAGTTGAAAGACTGTTGGACTGTTCACATATTCCCTGTGTGTATTTTATCATTAGTCTTTCCACTCAAAACAATGGCATGATCACATGTAGAGTATTGGATGTGTTTCGTGTTCATTTTCTTAGTGCTTGATATCCATCGATGTTCTGTTCATTTCATGCTTTGTTTCCGCCAGGTTCTCGATTTCGACATAAAGCCCAAGACGCCAGGTGGTACTAGTATTTCTGTCCTCGACGAGTCGGGCGACGATCGACCGAGGAAAATCTCAGAAACCATCGATGTAGTGGGAACTCCAGGGACACCCAATGTAAATTTTGTTTCTTGTTTTGCTTAAAAACTCTTCGTATCCCTCGAATATGCCGTGTGCCCAAATTAGTCGTACAAAATGACGAGTAATTCAGCGTCATGACGGCTGAGCGCAAGTAAGGAATTCCCGGTCGTGATGGTTGAGTGCGAGGAATTCCCCGTAACAAAGACTTGAGTGCACGTGAGGAATTCCCTGTCATGACAGCTGAGCACAAGTGGAATTCACCGTTAGAGTGGTTAGAATTCCCTGTAATTATGGTTCATAACGTAATTGCTTGTTACGACTGGAAACGATATTCTTTATTACTTGTGGCATGTACTGTAGTAAGAGGAAGCACTGAACAGATTTCAGAAAGTGCCGGGTTGAGTTTTGGTTGGGCCTTAGTCCCATGTTGAATGATACTCAGCCGATCCCGCCGAGGAATTAAACGTGGTGTAGACTCCAAGTCCTCATGTATATTCTGCTTTAGCTGGCTTTGCGATGGGTGTAGAAAGGAGAAAAATATAGCAGAAACTAGGAATTATTCATTATTAATACTTGAAATTTCACCATAACTGAGTTTTATGGAATTCATTATTTATTTTTCAGCGTAAGAGAAGAGCAGCCTTAGAACAGAGTAATATGCTGAAAAAGATGAAACAAAGACTGCCTTAACAGACGAGTCACTCGAGACACTCGTCACTGTCCTTAGAACAGAGTAATATGCTGAAAAAGATGAAGCAGAAACTGTGTACTCTCATGGAGATTGTGTTCTGCAGTCGACAGGCTGTGTTAACATGGTTTCACTGTGACTTTAAAGCGGAAGCAGATGGACCAATTGCTGGATATATTTGTACACAGTCATGCAGTCCCAACCTGAGCTCTGTTCTGTAGACCCAAGACGCACTAGTGAAGCACTTGTGGTGAGATATCTTCGTTTATGGAAGTGAAACAGTCCATTTGATTCTGTAATTCAACACGATGACTCCACTGAGTGATTGCCATGTTGTTAGGGTACGATCCTGACTGTACTCACGACAGAGTGTAATTTTGCGTGATCTTGCTTTTAGGCTAGTGTCTTGGACTTATGGAACTCATCCCGTCTTTTACTTAAGGTCCTTCAGTTATTACAACATGTGAAACAGCGAAGGCAGTTGTAAATACATTTATTCTTTTTGTAATAAAAGTAAGAAATAATGGCATCGTTATTATTTACATATAGTCCAACCGTAAAAACTGGTTTACAATAAATTACATGCAAAATCTTGCGAGGAATGATGACTTGAAATGGCAATAAAAATAATACAAAAATTGACAAAAGACGATCAAGTGTAAAGTCACTGCCAGCATGACTTACAATGGTGCAGTAGAAAAGTATGTGCAACAGACAATCAATCTGCTGCACTAACAGAGTACAAAGTAAAAATATGCTTCAGTGCTGTAAAACTCGCATGTTGCATGCAACTGGATCAAAAGATCTCCAGGTAAGGTATAATCTGACTCATTTGAAGGTCTGGGTGCTCGAACTTTGTCCAAATTAAGTGAAAATCCAACTTTAGCATGTTCCGACTTAATATCAAGTGAGTTTTACTGCACATTAAAAATCTCACCGATTTCCACAAAATTATACTACAAAGAATCAACCACACTGAAGTGATTAAATGGACGGACATTTGAATTGACATCACAGGAACAATTTTCTCTGCTGAAATACTTTAGGGAATGACTAATCAGCAACAACCTGTAATATCCTTGATCATAGTAACTATCCTTTACTTTAAAAGTGGTCGGTTTCCACCATCATATCATTCCGACTGGCAAGAAATTTCCGTGCAAATATCATTATCTCCGTGGTGGTGAACTTGAAAGGTTTATTGATGGTGACTTGTGTTTCTACAGGTGGATAGAAGGCGGCATGTCGGTGATCTCTCCACTTGATGAAGACTATGCGAGGATAGATGAATAACGACGGGGTTTCATCTGTATCTAAAACATATAAAGGTCATTAATTGAAGCTAATGCTTTTGGAATTACCCGCAAAAATATGAGTTGCCCAATAAATATGGCTTGTAAAATTTCAGATACTTTTTTTTCCTGTAAGTAACTGAATGGAGACTTTCAGGAAACGATGAGGTTGATTATGAGGCACCAGTGACTTTTTGCCATCTGGCTGTACCAGAAGGTACATCTTTTTCAAAGCAGATGGCAGAAGGGAACATGTGATTAAATGTGACGCGTTTTAAGCAAAATTGCCTCCTTGTCCTCAAGAGGTCACTAGTATCCAGTCCCAACTCTCCCATCATGCATGTACTTTTGTTTTTTGTCCTTTAACTTTACATTGTATTTCACTGAGCAGACGCAATGATCGGGCCGAGAACGAATATGGTGTGCACTGCATGTGAGCAAGGATTAAGCAGACAAACACTAATCTGAGGAATGTTGCTTGCATAATCATTTTTACACTTAAATACACAATAAAAATTGAAACTTTGACTTTCTTGTTGCAGCTTGCGAACACTGTACAAAAATATACAATAAAATGTCATCAATTTCGGACACAAAATGGAGGATAAGTGAACTTTAATTTTCTCATTTTTCTTTGAAGGCAACAAAGATAAATAATAGTTTGCCATGTTCAAGTTCTATAACACAGCTACCAATAGTCACTGTTTTGAAAAATTTTAAGCAGAGCACTGTTAGAAGCCATAAAGCTCAATTTCAGCAATTATTTCAGTCCAGAAT
The DNA here is from genome assembly GCA_002633005.1 of Phoronis australis. NCBI lineage: Eukaryota > Metazoa > Phoronida > Phoronidae > Phoronis > Phoronis australis. The sequence continues at coordinate 465,882 of NMRA01000302.1, read as the reverse complement.
GGGTGAGACTGCCTATGGTTAGTTTGAATATGAAATGATAGAACAATACTCGCGCAGAATCATTATCCTATAAAAATGATTAACTCAAACTCGCATTGAAACAAAAATATGACTTGTACCTAAATCAGAAATTCATTTCTTCAATGTTCTCAGTAAACCAACATGAAAATGACAGCCAAATTTTGCAGTAAAAATACCGAACTGTACAGCAGTCATTAAGATAAAAAGTTTTCATAGCAAACTACTTTATGGCACATTTTCCTTTGAAGTGATGACACAGAAATGTATTGCAACAAATCAGATCATTGTTTCTTCATATCAGTGAACCAACGTAAAAATGACAGTTAAATTCTCCAGTAAAAAATCCACAACTGTATGAAAATCACTACATTAAAACATTTTCAAAGAAAACTAAACTACATTACGGCAATATTTTTTTAAAGCGGTGACACTGTTATTTCTGTACTCACCACTAATCATAACTGATCTCTGATAATCCCTGGGCACAAACCTCCCCGCCCACGATGGGTACTGGTCAACGTCAACGGTGACCACCACCAGGTCTTGATACAGCTGATGCGCCACTCTCTCAAGGGACTGAAACCAAACAGTGCATCTGGTGAAGGCCAAAAGTAAGAACGTACCTTGAAAATGCTTTCAACCGAAAGGAAATTCCCCAGAAATTGGGAGAAGTTTTGTGTCGAACTTGTGAAACGGATATATATTATTCAACGAAATTTGCCTGCAAGGAGTGTATTTAGTGTGCATTAACAATAGAAAGTTCACACGATACTCTTTTACATTTTTTGCCTAATAAAAACATGACAGCGTTATCTCGACATTTTGAGAATCAACTGAAGTAAAGTCTCGCCACAAAATGTATGCAAACCCACCTGAGGACATTGCCAGAAGTGTCACATTAACAACATAACCACACTACTCTTCAATATCATAATCATTCTCTCATCAGATGTTTTTGGTTGCAATTTCTTCAATTTGTTCAAGTTTTAAGATTTTAAAAGTAATGTTTTGGATTGGATATCTAACTACTAAATCCACAAAAACTATTCCTCTCATCTTACTAGTACCAAAAAAAAAACCCGAGCATGACGAAAATGAACCACCGGACTCGCTCTGACATACAAACATCACAAAAGAGCTAAACACTAAATATTTAAGATTATAAAACAATTCTATTTATGCAAAGGCGCATACCTTGAGAAAGCGAGAACTTTGCGTGATATTTTCTGGGTGTACTAATGCCACCATGACGGGTAATTCTTCATCAAAAACAAAACTGAAATAAAAAATACAATGATTAAACAGTACCAAAACCCTGCGGCCTGTTTTACAAAAATGTCAGAACCTCAAAAACTTTTTTTACATAAAGTCTAAATGAAGACTTACGTCAAGTTTCCGTTAAGACTATGTGCAAAAAATTTGTAAAGGTACGATACTTTTAGTGAAACAAAACCAACATTCAGCTGCTTCTCATTGTATCACTTCATGGATCACGTGTTTCCCTGTGCGGTCTAACCACACAGCCATCTACTAACTTGGTCAGTATGCAAGTCACACAAGCATTTGAGAGTCGAACTGGATTACAAAATATGGTTATTATTTGAAAGAAATAGTAACTCCCGTGGTAAGTATCTGTATGATTTAGTATTCTTTTAAATAACACACCCAGACTGAGTTGCATAAAAATTCAAAAGTTATACACTGGATAAGTTTGATTGTTGCATGACGTCATGTGCATTGTTCAACAATAACAACGTGACGCGTGATTATGCAACGTCATTGTTGCTATACGGCGTATAACTTTTATGCAACTGGGCCCTAGTCTATATTATGAATTGAAGTTTTTCACTCGCAGAATAAGACTCAGTAATGATGTAGTAGTAAATTTCACTCTTCCCAAACTTTTGCTGCCAGACAAGTAAACTAGGACGTCAATCAATGGTTGTCACCTGCTCCTGGCATGGAATGCCTCTGAGGTCATGTGCGTGACAGGCAGACGACCATGGTCTCTAGTAAAGGCTGCTATTACATCGGTACAAAACGCATGGTTGTCTTCGCATTTCTGCCCAAACTTCAAGTTGTACCTAGAAGCAAACGACTAAGTTAGAAGAACAAAGAACAATTTACTGCAGCTGCAGTAAACAGTAACAAAGAAATATCACAAAATATTTACAAAATATGACAAAATATTGCAATATGATAGCAGTACTGCTTAATGATATGCTTTGGGGCACAAAATGCCAACTTTTTTTGGAACTAGGTGTTCACTGTAACAGAAGCAAACCATGTGATACGATGAAAATAGTGCACACTTAACTCAACAGCAGGTAAGATTTTTGGCTCCAAACTGAATCTGTAGTCCTTTAATCTCCTAACATGTGAAATATGGACCACTACGCCTAATTTGACAAAGTTGAAAGGCATCGGGTCAAAACTTACATGTTTCAGATTTTATCAAAACTGTAGAGCCAATATGAAGGATGGTTCAAAAATAGTTGCTGCCTTACAATATTTTGGAGAAAGCTTTCACTGCCGATGAGGCGACCACAAAAATAATAGAAATCCTGCAATTTTGTGACGGCTTATCTGTGAGGATACACTCTTACCATTAAAATTGCACATGTCGATATAATTGTTCTTTTTACTGTAACAAACCAAACAAACAAAAAGGGAAGGGGTTTTTGTTTTTCAATATTTAACAGTGCCACTCAATGCAAATGCGGTGAATTACCTGTGAGGCTTGTGTAGCCTATGAATGCCAGAATTTGATTCATCCTCCAAAGTGTCAATCAAAGTGTTACCCAGCTTGGCAAGGGTCACCTCAAGACCGTCCTTTCTGAACAGCTCAATCTGCAACCGTAAAACAACAGGAGCTTAAAAGTGCTTAAAAACAGAGCTCCGGGAAAAAGTAAAAAATGGCAAACCAATTACACAACTGGAAAATTTGCAGACTTGATAAAATAACATTCTCATTGAATGGTGCCCAAAATTCAGCTCACATTAGTAAGCTGTAATGTGTAACATTTCTGATCTCTAAAGTTGAAAGTTGATAGTTAACAAAGAGGTTTGGAATGTCTCACCATACTCCACCAGGGGGCATAGTTTTTGGATACAAACTCACTGTGATGTGGTCTGGGATATCTCTCCGTGTTCCACCAGGGAGCGTGGTGTTTAGATACAAACCCATTGCGACCGGACTAAACTGGTTTTACAGCGCTAACTGTCTTCTCTCCCATATTCCAAGAGAAAACATTCAACTGCGTCATAAAGCTATTTTGGGTACGCAATTTTCATCGCAAACATTTCCACGTAATATGTCCAACTCTCAAGAAAAACAAACCACATACAGTCTACTAATACAATCCTCCAACCAGGATCACTGCATACTGTAGATGACCTTTTCATCGATACCATCAAAGCCTACATCCACTACATACTAACTTTCTCACATTAAGAAAGAAGCCATACTTCAATACCTTAGAGACAATCATCTCTACTTCAGGGTCGTCAAACTCTGACACTGGGATGTCGGCACTGTACTGAGTATAACATCCCGCTTGACCGAATAAGCGCTCACAGACCAATCGGAAACACTCGTAAGGGTAAAAATACTTGGTTCCAATGCTCGATGACATTCGGGGAAGATAATTGGATGACTTTGGGGTCAGCTGACCTAGTAGGTAAACATCTTCAGCCTGCAGACCAGAAATGAGAAAGACTAGACTGTGCTCATCCTTGACCATATCACGGATGTAAACTACAGGACAAAAGGATAAGTATACAGTTAGTTATTTCCACATTTCATATTAGATTCATGATTCAAGAATCTTTTTAGTTACAAGGAACGATAGCTAATTAAAGGGAAAAGTAACCATTTTTTATGTTTCCTTAATTAAAAATAAAGATCCCTGTGATCTTGGAGAGAAAATTTTCTGCAAAGCTACTGTTGCCCTGGTGTGGACTTACCACCTATGCAATAATAGAAAGAGTGTATGGCCCACCAAAATGCTCGCATCTTGGTCAGTCTGCGTTCACAGCCATTCAGCAAACACGAACAACCGGCACAAACTGCATTCAACAGTGAGTCGGACATTGTGTTTGCTCAGTGGCATGAGTGCAGAACCAATGTGTGGGCATTTTGCTTGGCACTTTACATCACTTGTTGAATGAATAGTAAATAGTTACATACCAGGGAAATACAAATTAAGGCAAAAAATGCAGCAAATCAGATACTTTCCTCTTCAAAGACCTGTAAGTTGTGAGTGGACTGTGATTGGTCGAAATGAGATTTTGCCACTAGACTAAAAAACAACTAAGCTTACACAACTAGCGCCATCAGCTTCAGACAGTAAAATCTGACTGATGCAACATGATAATAAACAAATGATTATCACAATAACAACAGATTTGTTTACGTTTATTTGATTTTCACTGAACCAAAGACCTTGAATATTGTTTCACTTTGAAAATTCATCTTCTGAACAGTGAACAAGGTGCATTTCTAAAGCTTGACAGCTGTCCTCAAAAATAAATTGTTGACACTAGCATCACACAGTCAACACAGCTCACAGTTTATTTTGGAAAGAGCTAAAACTTAATCTCTATCGCTTTAGAAGCAGACGTAATGGCAAAGTTGGCAAACCGAGAGAACCAATAGTTCGCCCTACAACAAAAAACACGCTGCAATTTTACCATGGAGAAGTGGTACAACTCTTCCTGTCCCAAGTCTACAACAGCTGAGCTGGAAACCTTTGAAAACCATTCCATGATCGGGTTGGTCTGAAATAAAGCAGGGTCATTTCAAGCATTGGTTTACATTCGTCTTTTAATTAAAAGTACACTCAACACTATTAGTAACTGTGACAACAATTTGTTCTAATTTATGCGTAGAATTGTTGTATTGTGACATCACTCATCCGCACAATTATACAAGCGACACTATCTGACATTAGGTAGGATTTTATTGAAAAAGGTGTGCATTTAGACAAATATCTTTAAATTTGTAGAAAGTAACTCCATAAAAGAATCTATTTTCAGAAAAAAGAAAGACAATATCTGAATTATGGTGTTCCAAAGTTGTACAAATTTTGAATTTTTCGAGGATCCTGAGCAACCTTAATGTGAGACATTTTGGTAAAGCCTAAAACCAATGCTGGTAGACATTGTAAATACGGGAAAAAAGAAAATTCCTTCCTCGTGAGCTTGACTCACCAATATAACCCCGTGATAGTCCAAGCGCACGTATCTCACAGCCTGTATCGTTTCCTTAGAGATGCAATTGTCGCTCTCTAGCCAGCCGACACCTCTGAAGGCACTGAGCGTAGGGAAACCAGTCACGTCGTTCTCTTTACACAGGCGAGGATCAGAGGTACAGTTGACCATGTAGGCTGCACCACCCTCTGAAAGGAAAGATTAAGGTACTTTTACTTGCAGATAATTGTGTCGATTAAGCACCGTTACTGGTTCAGACCATACAGAAGATCTTGGCTACTAGGCATTTAGGTAGCAAAGTTACTTTCTTTTAAGCCTTTTTTAGTCAAAACCACATCTGCGTGTTATGCAGCGTACATAACACATGACTTGGAACACTGCATTACTTTTTTGGCTGCACTGATGATTTTGAGCTAGGGAGCACGGCTAAAAATCTTGCCCCAGAACTCATTAGAAACTCAATAGATTTGTCCAAAAACCACAAGTATTGTCAACTCTTGATATCACGTACACTGATCTAACTAAAGTTTCTTATGTGTGAAACCGCGCAATTGCCGCATAAGCAATGAGTCTAAAGCACTAAAACTCTGGCTGAAATAAATTGCAATATCATGGACTGACAGAGGTGATACAATAGACCAACAGTGTTACCACAAGATGTTCTGGTTTTAGCACTCATTTACCAATTTCCAGTAGATTAACTTACATTTATGGCTTTACTAGCCAACAAGTAAAAGCATGTTACAGTAATTATTCTAATTTTCACTGACAGCTTTCCAGCGGAGTACTTACTGATGAACTGCACGGCTGAGTAAAGCTCTTCAAATACTGGCTGGTTCCTTCTGCAGCTACTGCAGTCAGAGATTACAAATATAACCTGGATAAAAAGTACAGACATTTACTGTATATAGTAACATGTCTATGGACTACTATAGTACAGACATTAAATATACAAAATAATGAGGCCTACATGTCTACAGACTACAACAATCTCTCTAGAAGAGTCTGAGTGCATGTTAGTTTTTCATGAGTATTAATCAAGTGTTCTGAGCAATGGACCTGAGTTATGTGGCCTACACCCACCTGATGCAATGGACCTGAGTTATGTGGCCTACACCCACCTGATGCAATGGACCTGAGTTATGTGGCCTACACCCACCTGATGCAAAGCAGGCATCGCAGCATCAACACTATTTTATATGATACATATAAGGATCGCTTTAGAGAAAAACACATTACAATGTAGCTTCAAATAAATTAATTTGTAGTCTGTGGTACAACAATGTTATTTCTAGTCACCTCCACAGTTTGGGTAAATCAAACAGGAACAAACAGTAGCAACAAATTAAAATTAAAATTGCTCAAAGGTTACAAATTAATCTGAAAGGCAGTCATTTTATACGCCAGGTAGGTTGTTAGGAAAGCCATAGATATCCACCCTCTCTCTCGGGGTCTTGTTCACTGGCTGGATTTGGTGAATCAGGTACACCAGGACGTAAATTGAGGTCAACCTGACAGGGAAATAGTCAGTGAACAAAACTCTTAGAGAGAGGGCGACAACCTCTGCTGTTCACAACAACATGCTTCCTTGTAAGTAAACCTTGCACATCATTATCAGAAAGTGATGAAATGAGCCTTATCAGTTGCTCTCATGGTACAAAGCCCTAGACATTAACTGTGACAATGCAAACAGACAAGACGATCAGTGTCAAGTGGTCATTTGTCACAACTCAAAAACAGCCACAAAGAGAAAGAAATAACAAAAACTTAAGACGAGCTTTTGCACAATGCTTATAACTACGTTCTGACATTCAACTGAACCTCAGCGCGTTATTGTGTAATTACTGATAACAAAACTGACAAATAAATACAAGACAATTCTACACTCGCTTTGCAAAAAATAATTACCAAAATGGTCATTTTCCATTTTTCAAAGTTTGTTTATCCTTTTGTAAACAATGGGAATTCCTGCCCATGTTGTTTCATGACATCTAAAATGTTCTTACTATTCCCCTTTTTAGGTCAAATTTAACATAACAGAATTTCACTCATCGGCCATATTGTGAGCTAAATATGTGAAAAATTATGCTTTGTATTAGAAAGTAATCTTCTTGTACTTCAAACCAAGTCCATATATTTACCAGAGCAACTTTAGTGATCTCCCCTTTCCATTCTTTGTGAAGAGACAGAGGATCAACCACTGGAGCGTGAGATTTCTCAATAACTTCAGACCACGTGGTCTCACTGACAACTGGCACAGTGCCAAGTTTGGGCAAACGTCGATCGATAAGGTTGAACTATTTTGTGAAAAAAGACAACATCATCAAGCAACAAATTTAATGAAAACAATGTTTTGATTTCAGACCCATATGAATTGACTAANTGTGTGAAACCGAGCAATTGCCGCATAAGCAATGAGTCTAAAGCACTAAAACTCTGGCTGAAATAAATTGCAATATCATGGACTGACAGAGGTGATACAATAGACCAACAGTGTTACCACAAGATGTTCTGGTTTTAGCACTCATTTACCAATTTCTAGTAGATTAACTTACATTTATGGCTTTACTAGCCAACAAGTAAAAGCATGTTACAGTAATTATTCTAATTTTCACTGACAGCTTTCCAGCGGAGTACTTACTGATGAACTGCACGGCTGAGTAAAGCTCTTCAAATACTGGCTGGTTTCTTCTGCAGCTACCGCAGTCAGAGATAACAAATATAACCTGGATAAAAAGTACAGACATTTACTATATATAGCAACATGTCTATGGACTACTATAGTGCAGACATTAAATATACAAAATAATGAGGCCTACATGTCTACAGACTACAACAATCTCTCTAGAAGAGTCTGAGTGCATGTTAGTTTTTCATGAGTATTAATCAAGTGTTCTGAGCAATGGACCTGAGTTATGTGGCCTACAACCACCTGATACAATAGACCTGAGTTATGTGGCCTACAACCACCTGATGCAGAGGACCTGAGTTATGTGGCCTGCAACCACCTGATGCAATGGACCTGAGTTATGTGGCCTACAAACACCTGATGCAATGGACCTGAGTTATGTGGCCTACACCCATCTGATGCGATGCAGGCATTGCAGCATCAGCACTATTTTATATGATACATATAAGGATCGCTTAAGAGAAAAACACGTTATCACAATGTACCTTCAAATAAATTAATTTGTAGCCTGTGGTACAACAATGTTATGTCACCTCCACAATTTGGGTAAACAAAACAGAAACAAACAGTAGCAACAAATTAAAATTAAAATTGCCCAAAGGTTACAAATTAATCTGAAAGGCCGTCATTTTATACGCAAGGTAGGTTGTTAGGAAAGCAATAGATATCCACCGTCTCTCAGGGTCTTGTTCACTGGCTGGATTCGGTACATCAAATAGACTAGGATGTAAATTGAGGTCAACCTGACGGGGAAATAGTCAGTGAACAAAACACTTAGAGAGAAGGCGACAACCTCTGCTGTTCTCAACAACATGCTTTCTTGTAAGTAAATCTTGCACATCATTATCAGAAAGTGATGAAATGAGCCTTATCAGTTGCTCTCATGGTATAAAGCCCTATTTAGACATTAACTGTGACAATGCAAACAGACAAGACGATCAGTGTCAAGTGGTCATTTGTCACAGAACTCAAAAACAGCGACAAAGAGAAAGAAATAACAAAAACGTAGACGAGCTTTTGCACATGCTTATAACTACATTATGAAATTTAACTGAACCTCAGCGTGTTATCGTGTAATTACTAATTAACAAAACTGATAAATAAATGCAAGACAATTCTCCACTCGCTTTGCAAAAAATAATTACCAAAATGGTCATTTTCCATTTTTCAAAGTTTGTTTATACTTTTGTAAACAATGGGAATTCCTGCTCATGTTGTTTCATGACATCTAAAATGTTCTTACTATTTCCCTTTTTAGGTCAAATTTAACATATCTACAGAATTTCACTAATCCGCCATATTGTGAGCTAAATAATATATGTGAAAAATTATGCTTTGTATTAGGCAGTAATCTTCTTGTACTTCAAATCAAGTCCATATATTTACCAGAGCAACTTTAGTTATCTCCCCTTCAAATCAAGTCCATATATTTACCAGAGCAACTTTAGTTATCTCCCCTTTCCATTCTTTGTGAAGAGACAGAGGATCAACATCTGGAGCGTGAGATTTCTCAATAACTTCAGACCACGTGGTCTCACTGACAACTGGCACAGTGCCAAGTTTGGGCAAACGTCGATCGATAAGGTTGAACTATTTTGTGAAAAAAGACATCATCATCAACAACAAATTTAATGAAAACAATGTTTTGATTTCAGACCCATATGAATTGACTAAAAGAAATAAAAAATTGATTTCATCTACTCTCTTTTAATATTCTATGTAACCTCTTTATCAACCTCGTTGATGATTAACGAAATCTACATGGTGACATTGAAAATGATATCAAAATGGACAGATATTAATTTTCATTATTTTCATCGGATCCAGAATTGCGTTAATGTGACTATGTAATATGAATCACACATCAAATCAGCATTAGACATTTCAGTGAAAAATTTCGCAAAACAACTGAAAACCTGGTGAATTAAATGAAAATAGTTTGATATGTTTTCAAGAGTTTACATCATTCTGCACTTCACATGCTGCATTACCAAATCTTGAATAAACAAAATTTAAACAAAAAGTGGAAAACATCTACATACGCTGTGGACATTCTTCTTTTTCTTTGCCACCTTGGGTTTCTTTTTCCTTCTTTTGAATGTAGGGGGAGGTCTGGGATTGTTGTCGGTCAGATTGTGGCTGAATGGGGTGCAAGAAGTGCCAAAAGGCCCCTCTCTAACTGATGTAATCTGCAAAACAGTATACAAAAGGTATGTATGATTTGAAATTGTGTTTTAGGCAAGTGCTCATATTACATAGTTTTGCAATTCATTTCTTGCATAAAAGTGGCAGACGACACCAACCTTGGTAACAGCTGCTGAGACATTGGTGGGATGGAATTTTAGATGATGTGTCATAGGATTCTGAAATATGTACTCGTCACAATTTTTTTAAAAATACCAACAAAATCACACAGGCTTTGATCTTTTCTGACATTGGTGCCCCTCCTTGATTGTCCAACAAAATACGACTCAACCAAACTTTTTATTAATTTCAAAAATTTGACCTTACTATCAGTAATTTTGTCCAAAACTATACCTAAGCATAGGTTGTCAAGGTTTGAATGAAATGGGGAACCTAGAAAAGGGCTTTTTTGCAAAAAACGACCAAAGCGTACAACTTCGTCATTCCAAATGAGATTGTACTTAGTGGCATATCTTGCCACTGCAGCCAGTAAGAAGCCACAAGCTGTTATTAAACCACTGAATAATCAACACCATAAACTTTCCATCACAATGAATATTCAAACAACCGTAACTGGAGTTCACTGAGTGCATCGTGTGTGAAACGTCTCCGCTAGCTCGACTTATTTCAGTTTAATCATTTTGACTTGACCTACTTACCATAGAACTTGACCTACTTACCATAGTATTTGTAATGACCTACTTACCACAGTTGTTATTTGCATTGAAATATAATCAGTAATGACAAAATTAATAACCAAATAATCAAACTGACCTCATTTACAGGTGACACTCCCCATGGCTGGTAGGTGAGTTTGCGCTTCAGAGAGTCCACTACCAGTTGATGGTACTTCAAGAATGGGTGCAACTCGCCGGGAGTGGGATGACCTCCTGGGAAGAGGGTCTGCCTGATGTTTACTGAGGGGACAGACAAATAAGAAAAGTGTCAGGTTACATGGACAACACTTGACATAACATTGCACCAAAACAGAACTATTCAACAATATGTGCGGCACAAAAATAGAACTTTTCAAGAATTAACTCCATTGTATTTAGCTAACCTTTACTCGAAGGAGCATTTCGTCTTGAAAAACAAGACAGCACTTACTGTGGTTATCTTTCTTGACCGGGTGAAAGAGCACGGTGAACGGATACGACTCGACATGGTGTTGTACCTCCCCTTTAAGTGACTGGTATAACACTGAAAAGACATGAACCATGTCTCCTTCAATTCACGTGATATTCCAAAATTTCAAAATTAATTTGAAAGTAAGATTAACATATTTAACTTTCATGATTTCTTCATTTACTAAATATCTAATAAGCAAGTGGCATCAAACACTTCACTAGCTTTTGAGGATTCTAGCTTTCTCAGAGTCCTATCATACACTGTGAAAGACACACGCTCTTGTATATAGGCCCACAGTGAAACAGCTGCTCGATGTACTAAATCAGCACAATTTCCAGTTTTTACAAAAATTGTAAAAATCAACGTTTTTGTCATCTATATTTCGATTTAGTTGATTTACGTTAATTTGTTAGTGGTTAAATTGAATTCTGATGTTAGTAGTTACCTTGTCTAATTTTGTCAATAACACAGATGACAAAAATGTGTTCAAAAACAACACACAGTGATCGCCATTCAAACCAAGGTAATGTTGAACTGCATGCGTGAATCACAAGAATTCAGTCAATAGATATACAAAAGCTCACAAACAGCCTTCTAAAATGTGTACATGGATGTCAAAACGCACAACTGACAAAACACAACAGACAAAAACACTAGACACAAATATGATAGGTAAACTAACCAGATTCCTGAGTTTTCAAGTCCACCAAGCCAAACTTGATGTTGAAGCCAGCCTCTGAGAAATCTAACACCGCACGTTCAAAAGCATACAAATACTGCATAACATTAGGAGCGTAGTCCGCATAGAAACAGACGAGGCTGGGGACAAATTGGCGATGATACCGCAGGATTTCCTCTTCAAAGTTTTCCTGGAGATGAAAAACAAACAACAAATAAAAGCTCTTTTTGTGTTAAAACATGAAACTGCAGGAACCATTAAACAATTATACTAGAATATTTTTTAAATGCTATGTTAATATGAAAACGGAATAAAAACTTGAGCACCGTTGAAATGCAGGGATCTATCTGAATATTTTTTGATTTGAAACAAAAATAAAAGTAAAGTTCACAAAAGTCACGAAAATGAAGATGGATATAATTAATAGCAAGTAACTTTACTTTAAAAACCCATTGAAAATTTTGACTTGCACCACTAAAATATTTAGACAAAACTCATCAAATGATATTGTGCCGACATTTGTACCTCCGTTAGGTGAAGAGCTGGTATTCTCTTGACATACAGGTATACATCAAGAGTGTCTCTGGTGACATCATCTTCGAAACGAGATTCAACTTCTCCTGAAATTACAAAGATTAAGCTTTAGAATCTATTTAAAAATTAATCTTGCATGTTACAATCATTATGACACATGAGCACAAGTTCTATATGTGGCAAAATTAGCAATGGCAAAGTTCCAACAAAAACAACTTTTTGGTGCATTATCAAAATCCGTCATTTTAGACTTCATCAATTATACCTCCTAAAACTACACATTTTCTGAATCCTCAATGATTGAAAAATCTAACAGTGAAAAAGATGTGAAAATTTGGGCATTCAGAGTGATGAATAAATATTGAAAATCCAAAAATGGTAATTTTGACAGTACTTTTTGAGCAAAATTTAAAAAATTCGATTGAAATGAAATCTGAATGTTTCCACATAAAACAGTCAGTAATTATATGCTGTTTCCTACCATTAGAGTCCAGCACAATAACTGTCGGCCATGTTGTAACAGAAAACATGTTGGTGATCACAACGCCATCTTCAGAGTGTGGGTGAACTAACATGGCATCCACACTGTCTCGCCAGCTGTCTCGCACCTAAACAATAAAAATAAAAATAAATGCTTGGATAAGACAGAATTAAGCATAAACTACAAGTAATGTAAGTTTGTAGCTTGACTCTAGAAATCAATAAACGAAAATTTGGATTACGTAAAAATGAATGTAAAAGTAAAAAATACAAAAACCCAAAACCAAAACATCATTCATCTTCATATTAAGAAAAATATAAAATAAAACAGAATGCACTACTAATGCAATGTCTTCATCTTCCTGAATGACTGTACTGACCTCTAGTAGCATGGTTTCCATTTGAATGCGGGCCCCGTCGGCAGGGAAGCCAATAAGCGTGAAGTTGTGCCTCGGTGGAACAATTCTCAGACTTGACAGAGACGCGCTCATCAAGGCATCATTGTGCCTCGCTGCCTGAAATGAGACAGTGTTGTTGGCAAGGCAGTCAATACTTTAAGGGGCAATGTTTTTTTATTGGAATTAATTAAATGCTAGTTTCTTTGAATATGTACAAAATATAGCAATAAAGATCAAACTTTTCCAACTTTTACACGAAGATTTTCAGTGAGATCAAAGACCACTGACACACATGTAGCGCATTGTTTTGAACATATTAGAAAATCATTTAAAATCTTTACATCGTAAAATAAAGCCAGCATGTAAGAGATAAAAAGAACAAATTTGAATTTTCACATCTCAACACATGAATTTTATTTAGAATTTGGTAATCTCAATCCTTTACTTCGAGCAAGTCACTCATTCAGCACTTAAAGATGTCAGAATTGTGGAAACCATTGAAGTCAACAAATACCAAGCACGCTGTATTTGGGGAAGACAAATACAAAAACAGGACTGAGGTCAAAGGTTAATCCACAAGAATATCTAAACAAGTGTGACATTTAAAATTACTCTATTCTTTGTAACCTAGTTTCATTTGGTCATGCTTGGCTTTCTTAAAGCTGGTCTCATTCATTCAAATCAAATGTTGTAGAAAAGCTGACTTTGTCTATAATACTTTTGGTCCAACTCCCGGTAAATATAACTAAACTTAGTTTATATATCACTGACTCAACACCTTTTATTTTTAGAGTAACAACAACTAGCTTAACAGCCATTAGAACGTAAAGAAACTTACGAGTCTAGAAAACCAATCAGAGATTCTGCCCGCAGTGACTTTGCCAGCAAAGTCAAATGGACGCAGCATCCCAAGGTCACATCGCAGAGTAGGTAACTTTGTTGGCAGGTTGATCTGTTTGTCCTGAGGCTAAAAACATTAAGGTTATGAGAAACATTGTCGGTGAGTCCAAGCAAGTCAGTCATCTCAAATATGTGATGCTCAACATTGAGACAAACTTTGACTTTTCAGTCGTAACTTCTAAAACTTGACAGTCAGTAATTGTGACCGCAGTCAGTGGTGGAAACTACAACAACTTATTTCTCATGAGTTTCAACCAGGTGCTTAGTGCAATGGGAATGCTATTGTGACCAGCACATGGCAGTTGGAATTTAGCCATCGCACCGCAGTCTTTTTAAACTTTAAAAAATTACAAAAGTACGTTATGGGCTTACTAATAGCAATTCTATATCAATAAACACACCAGTTTGGGGACAATAAACCCACCGGTTTGGGGACAATAAACACACCAGTTTGGGGACAATAAACACACTGGTTTGGGGACAATAAATACACCAGTTTGGGGGACAATGAACACACCAGTTTGGGGACAATAAACACACCAGTTTGGGGAAAATGAACACACCAGTTTGGGGACAATAAACACACCAGTTTTGGGACAATGAACACACCAGTTTGGGGACAATGAACACACCAGTTTGGAGGCAATGAATCAGATTTCGCATAAAAACGTTTTCAACGTCATTTGCCACACATGTGTTTGAACAGGACTTTTTGGTGTATTGGTGAAAACATTTCAAATCAATGTTTAGATGGCTGAAGATTAAAAAAAATATTTTCAACAATCTGTGAAACAAAATCTAAAGCCCATTTCAGCCAAGCAACATTGTCAACTGAAATACGGTGCAATTTTTTGACTAACGTATCACGCAACTTCTCAGTCAACAACGTTGTTCATTTGAAACATGCTTAGCATCACAGTCACACATTCCCAGTACCCACCCTGTTCATTCCACAGGTTTCTAAGTCTATCATTTATGTCTACAGAATGCAGCCGCTACCATCAACAACATAGTCCCACTTAAATTCCTACGAGGCAAACACGGTGACATGATACATGATATGAATCATCTATTGATGTCACATCCATAAATCAATTGAACTACAAAGATTTGCCAAAACATCCTTAACCCCCAAACTTCTTTTTTTAACACAATACCAAAATTTCCAAATTGCTATGAACTTGCATCAAAAGTCATAAACACTGGCAAGAATGGAAAAATTCACATCATTCTGTCTTTTTATAGCTGCAACGAGCATGTTGTCCATCAAAGAAATTATTTTTGATTTAGACGATCTCTCGCTACAAACAATAGACTCATAGCACGCAACATGGTCGACAAGTGAAATTTCATTTTGTAAAAACCATCACATTCTTATTGCTTGAGTATCGCCGTGACAAGCCAACCTGTTGAGCCTCGTCTTGAGCAACGAATACACTCAGTTCTCATCTGAGTAAGAAAAAAATAAGACCTCTCAGTTTCATCAAGGTAAGTGAACTAAATCAAAGTCATTTTTGGATGAAAGATGGGTTAATGATGCAGTTTTAAGAAATCATTTCATCAACATACAATGTCAGCAGCAAATGCTCCAACTTGCCAAGATGAGTAATTCTGCAGCTTGTCTCTTGTCTTCCAGAAATGACACAGTTCTGTTTCCAGTTTTGATCCTTTTCCTACAAAATCAATGACGTTTCAGGTCAACCAAATTGTACATAGAACAAGGCTATAACAAGTTCAGTGATAGACATGCCGAGTTGTTGCAACTCTTATACAATTCCCACCTTAACGTACAAACACTCACATTGTCTTGGAATCTCATAAAAAAACAATCGGTAAATCTCAAACTAAATCTGTTGTAGGTGCTGAACTAAAACAATTTCTAAACAGTCTGTGTACTATATTAGGTCTGTCTGTCTACTATATTAGTTCTGTCTGTAAACTATATTAGTTCAGTCTGTCTACTATGTTAGTTCTTGTAGGACAACCTCTTCGATGAAAACACTGCTCTCCAGGAGGCCGTCACAAAAAACAGCAGGGAAAACATTACACTACAATACAAAAATCAAAATAACAGTCAAAGTTAAAGATAAATGTAATGAATAATAAAAACACATAAATAAGTGATAAGATGAAAATAAGTAGTGACGATAGTTACAATTATTAAACCTGGAGCAGACAGGTACCTTCAAACATAAGTCAAAAGATTGTCATGTGAGAATATTTGACAGCCCTATGAACGGTGCAGGCACTCACAGACTGCACAAAAACGTTTAGTTTTGCGCACCACTGTGAGGAAATTGGTCCAATGAAAGCATATGGGAAACAACATTTAGCACTTACCTTTCTGTCTATAAACAACACAAATCGGTAACTGCTTCGACACTGACAAATGTCGCAACATTACGTAGTCTGGCAACTCTTTGAAACATGGTTTATGTTTGTTTCTGAAACCTGAAAAAGAAATTGCACCTCGACTTAAGAAAGATTAAAGAGATTACAGACACAATAGTTCGGCCGGCACAAATGAACACAAATCAAGATGGAGCCTGCAATTATACCAGCAATTTTGGATCCAACTTCGAGACATTTGTTTACTGCCATCTGAAATTCAGCAGTCAGAATATGCTGTCAACAAAAACTGTACCACAGGTTAGCAGAACAAGTTAGTTTTATGACTGGCAAAATAAAATGTACAAGTCAATTAATTATCGGAGAATGGTTGTCACTATACGTAATTAAACTGATAATAAATATTCTAACACAACAACAGTTTCTTGTTCTTTTAAGTATTTTGTTACTACGGTATTAAGTAAAGGATTTAGGTAAGCAAAGTTGCAGACACCATTGTTAGAACACGGCTTGGTATACAACTACGTTTATCGTGCCAATGATAGTCGGATTGTATTTACCATAACCAGACAACACAAACATAACTGTATTTAAAGGAAGAAATAACAACAATTACATAAACAATTTAGAGACAGGTAAGGATAATTTTATTGGGTTTCTGTTTTTTTGCATATTTCTACCTAAGAACCAATTCCAAAAATGGCATTAGTGATCGCATTGTCAAAATATGTGAGAGCCAGCGATGACATACATTATGTTGTATCACAAGACTTCCTATTGTGTCGGGTTACAAAGACTTTTCTAAATCACTTATCAAAGGGCAATTCCCAATGGTGTGGACACTAGACTCTCGTTCAGGTCACTGGTTCAATTCCTGACTGAACAAAAAAGTGTATATGACTCTCATATCATTGGCACTCAACTAAAATGATATCCCAAAACCCAGAAATGGACACAAACAGAGAACACTGTGTGCCTAATAACAAGTTGTTAGTTGTGATCAGAGGAAGAAGACGATCAGAAAATTTCCTTTTCCAAAATTTTTTATACTTGAAGCAGAAACATACGTTATATAACACTGGAAACAATTACATTTAATCTGATTAAAATTCTACTAGTCAGGAAATCACAACATCAAGAGACGTGCTTTCGGAGCCCTTGAGAAAAAAAGGCTTGAGATAAAGTTTACCAATCCTGGCCCCTGGCCCTGGGTACACACTCTCGTGAGCTAATTTAGGAACCAAGTTGTATTTTATCAATTGAAAATTCTTAGCCTCTTGATTGATTTTACTGATTTAGGTGACAACATTTTCGAAATCACAAGGAAATATATTTTATTGCATTGCTTTGAGCTTAGGTTTAGCAGAAGAAATTATACAGAATTTATACCGTTACGGTGTGTCTCGAACAAGGCAACACGTAGCCCCTGGGTTGACCATTTAGGGGCTACAATACTTCCATTTGCTTTCTGTACGCATTTCGTTACATGTATTTTAAACGGGCGGTAACCCAAATCTTGTCACCGATTTTGAGCTTTCCCCTCATCAAAAATACATTCCACTCTTAAAACTATCACTTAAAAAAGCGCTTACTTTCTTCATTGGTACTTTCTACTTCTATACATATCTTCGATGAAGCTTAGTTGTGAGAATTAAGTTGATTTTGGCGAAGAATTTCAACCCCATTTTTTTGGTTGCCGTTAACTTTTTCACCACGCTCACGATAACCACACATACGTCAACTGGGTCACGTGAGTTAGGCAAAGGCTAGCGCAAGACTGAGCGAAGTGTGTGACGCTAACGCGTGACACTTGCAAAATAGCATGTGAAGGTATCAGGGAAATTTTGTAAGATTTATGTCCCTAGCAATTTTTATTCGTCAACATGCATGATTTCTCGTAACTTCCTCAAAATGGCACCCGCTAAGAGAAAATCGAGCAAACCACGGCAAATTTTCATCGACTTGTTCAAGTTTTGCTGACTGAATCGTATCCAGAGTCATGGTATGTGTTAATTATAATTCCGTGTTCCTATATGTAGGGTTTATTTGATTTTAATTGCTGTATTTTGAAATGAGTAACTTTTTGTGGGAATTTACTATCGCCCCTGTATGCCTGCGGCATCCAGGGCGATGTAATTGCCTAGTCTAGAGAGTAGAGTCTAGTTAAATTATAGTAGCGAGGACAGCATTTTTCAAAAATTTTTGAAAATGTGCATGTAATATACATCNCACAAACAGAGAACACTGTGTGCCTAATAACAAGTTGTTAGTTGTGATCAGAGGAAGAAGACGATCAGAAAATTTCCTTTTCCAAAATTTTTTATACTTGAAGCAGAAACATACGTTATATAACACTGGAAACAATTACATTTAATCTGATTAAAATTCTACTAGTCAGGAAATCACAACATCAAGAGACGTGCTTTCGGAGCCCTTGAGAAAAAAAGGCTTGAGATAAAGTTTACCAATCCTGGCCCCTGGCCCTGGGTACACACTCTCGTGAGCTAAGTTAGGAACCAAGTTGTATTTTATCAATTGAAAATTCTTAGCCTCTTGATTGATTTTACTGATTTAGGTGACAACATTTTCGAAATCACAAGGAAATATATTTTATTGCATTGCTTTGAGCTTAGGTTTAGCAGAAGAAATTATACAGAATTTATACCGTTACGGTGTGGTCTCGAACAAGGCAACACGTAGCCCCTGGGTTGACCATTTAGGGGCTACAATACTTCCATTTGCTTTCTGTACGCATTTCGTTACATGTATTTTAAACGGGCGGTAACCCAAATCTGGTCACCGATTTTGAGCTTTCCCCTCGTCAAAAATACATTCCACTCTTAAAACTATCACTTAAAAAAACGCTTACTTTCTTCATTGGTACTTTCTACTTCTACACATATCTTCGATGAAGCTTAGTTGTGAGAATTAAGTTGATTTTGGCGAAGAATTTCGACCCCATTTTTTTGGTTGCCGTTAACTTTTTCACCGCGATCACGATAACCACACATATGTCAACTGGGTCACGTGAGTTAGGCAAAGGCTAGCGCAAGACTGAGCGAAGTGTGTGACGCTAATGCGTGACACTTGCAAAATAGCATGTGAAGGTATCAGGGAAATTTTGTAAGATTTATGTCCCTAGGATTTTTTATTCGTCAACACGCATGATTTCTCGTAACTTCCTCAAAATGGCACCCGCTAAGAGAAACTCGAGCAAACCACGGCACATTTTCATCGATTTGTTCAAGTTTTGCTGACTAAATCGTATCCAGAGTCATGGTATGTGTTAATTATAATTCCGTGTTCCTATATGTAGGGTTTATTTGATTTTATTTGCTGTATATTGAAATGAGTAACTTTTTGTGGGGATGTACTATCGCCCCTGTATGCCTGCGGCATCCAGGGCGATGTAATTGCCTAGTCTAGAGTCTAGTTAAATTATAGACAGTAAAGTGTCGATCGTGGGAATAATTTGGCCTGTGATTATTCAGATTAGAAAACATTTACGTAATATAAAGAATCATAACAGGTAACAAATTTTTTTACCAGATTTTCCCACACATTTGTAACTACTCAGCACACATATAAAGCACACTAACAGTAAATTTAAAGTTATAAATCTGCGTTGCCTCTCGTCGCTCATCGTCCTGTTTACAGATGTGGCGCAAAAATTACAAAACTATCAATTATTCCGCGATTTCCCTTTGGGGGTTCAGTTTTTTAGCTCAACCCAAAAAAGTAGAAAATTGTAGCGGATTCAATTCCATTGCAATTCCACATTATATTTTATTTCTCATTTATATTTATTTATGGCATTATTCTAAATTATTTGAAATATTTTGAGCTAAGCTAACTATTATTCTGGAACGGAAGTTGACTGCAGCTGACCGCTGACCGCAAAAGGGAAAAGTGTTTCTTGTTTATAGAACTTTCAATACGTTCATTGACAATGTCGTCGGTTAGGCTCCGATATTTGACCAGTACTCTGCTACCAGGCAACAGGAATCTCCCAAACAGCTTGAAGACACGTTTACCTTTGCCAAACTCAAGACAGATTGCAGTAGCCTCACAAATCTGCCGTGAACATTTAAAACCGGACACTCACTTTTGTGCTGCATCAAATTCTTGCTCCATTCTACATAATATTCAAATCCGAAAAATGCACCATTGCGCTAACTTTCACATGTGTTATTCTGCAAGAAGGTTAAAACTAGGTGAACATGTTTTAATACGATGTCTTGGAACTGGTTCGTGTAACGAAGTCGAAGATGGTTGTGGATCTCAGTCACCGCTTACTGATTTGGAGTTTCATCAAACTACTGATGAAACGCTAGAATCTCTCACAGAATTCTTTGAAGACATTGGTGACTCTGGTTGTTTCAGCTCAGATTTTGATGTCGAATATGCCAGCGGTGTTTTAACAGTAAGACTTGGAGGTTCAAATGGGACTTACGTGATTAATAAACAGACACCAAATAAACAAATTTGGTTGTCGTCACCGACCAGTGGACCAAAGCGCTACGATTTTTCACTCAACACTGGGCGATGGATCTACTCGCATGATGGTATTGCTCTTCATGACCTACTTACAAAGGAAGTGTCTTCTGTGGCTGGCAGACATTTGGACTTTACGAAGTGTTCATTTGGAAAAATTCTTTGAATGTATGTTGTGTCACTGACAGACACACTCAATGTAATTTCAAAATATTTGGTAAACAAGTACTGCTGTACATGCCTTTATTCAGTGTTTGGAGAGGAGACTTGATTTATCTTTTATTCACCAAATGTGAGAAATGTTGTAGATAGGCAACCATGGTATCCTCACTATTTATCCTCATTTCACAACTGACTGACTGTCACATTAAGTCAAATGATTTTTTTCCCTTTTTTGAGAAAACATCAATTAGACCATCCAATGAGCAAATGTAGAAAAATGAACAGATACTTAAATGCGTGTAGGACTCCATCCCAGATGTTGCATTTACTGGTAATCAAAGTTGCTTGTTTTGACAAGATTTATGTGACCTGAGCTGTTTGTATTTTATAATACTTAATTGCATATAACATTGAATCAGTGTTTTTTTATTCTTTTGAACAGTCCAGGTGGTGCTGCATTACATCTGTTTCTGAAATTCTATATTACAAGCCTTGGGAGTATAACAGTTCATCTGATTATTCAGAAAAGAGTAATATTCGGATGTAACATGCCTGCATTTTGTATTTTTCTCCACTGAATAGCAGACATCAAGCTGGTTCTCAAAAGGTTTTGGGTAGGCATGTTATATCCTATTATTGGTCAGAAGAGTATAATTGCACCAAGGAGAGCACATTCAACTTAATTAGGGTTGTGGAATATCTCCAAAAACTTAAAAAATTCACATTTGTAATTTAGTGACCTCAACAGTTTACCTCTAAGGTTAAACAAATATTGTTGAATCTTTGATATGGACAGGTAACTATCACTGAATGTTTTACTGGTGACCTGTGTATACTATACTTATTTATTGACCAGTAATGTTTGTGTAATGTGTCAACTACTGACAGCTACATCTTTCTGTCACTTTTCACGTCTATTCTTCAAGGAAATAAAATCCACAACTGCATACAAGTCGTGTTATAGACAAAAAACTAATTAAATTCAGTGACGAAATCAGTGATTCAAAATAAAATGAGATACAATATATACAAAGACAAAGACAAAAATATAGCTACAAAATTGGTGTTCGTGTCATGACATCTACTTCTGTTGGACTGTAATAAACAGACTTACATTATTCAGAATAGTACTCTGCCACTGAAAGGGAGGTCAAATTGTTCACCTGTTATTCTTATGGTTTGTGCATAAAAATTTTGAATTTCTGTTTATATCAAAGCGTTTTCCTTTAGTTTCAAATTTCCAAAAAACATCTGTCAACTTCTCTCACTTTTTCGATTTTTCTCCCACAAGACAAAACATATCTCCATATTTGGTATCCCAAGACGTAGATGTAACACATTTCCCTGATATGAAAAATGTGACCTTTGACTTTTGATGTGAACAAACCGTTGTCAATTTCAAGCAGCAACCAGACCGACTTCTTTGACCGCATGGGAACACGAGCCCCCCATTTGGCGAGGTGGCCAAAAAGATCCGCCTCAGAGAAACAAAAACTCCGAAAACAAGTAGAAAACGAGGCAAAGGTCCAGTAAAAAGGCAGGAACTATCAAAATTCGGCGAATGCACAATTCATAGCTCTGAACGTACACCGTGAATCCTATTAAAAGGTGCATTCTAAAAAATTCGAGCCCCATTTTTGGGCGGGGTGCGCGAATGGCTATAACCTATGTTCTGGTCCAGGTCCTGGTGTAAAGATATCAACTCTTTTCACAGACCAAGTAACACCAAATTGTTCTTATTCTTTGCTTGAACAGAAAGGGTTATAACAGTCATACTGTCTTAGTGGCTAAAACTAACCCGCCGTGACATACATGGACTGGTCTGAAGCAATCATGACCTCTCAGTTCTTCTCAAGCGTAGAAACCACTTCTAATCTCTGTAATGAACAAAATGAGATCAATTTTGTAACGATAAGTGACCGCAGAATTCAAATGATGTTTTTTGACGGAGAGTATGTTTTTCCTTTCAAAAATTATATACTTAGGGATTCAGTGTTCGTATTCTAATTCTTCGATTGGTACCGAAATGACAAAATTTTGTGGAATTTAGCCAATAATCGGGTTAAGAATCAGTGGATGCTTATGGGTCAGGCGGTGATATCAGAATAGGAGTATTGACTTGTCATGCATGAGTGTTTATTCAGCCTTTAAGAGATTTCATCCTAGTAGATAGTAAAGTGGAATTAACATTTTATGAACAATTGGATCACTGGAAAGCATTGATAGTGTTTCAAAACTGGCAGCTAGGAGTTTTTTATTTTTTGGAGTAAAATTTTGCGTAGGCGAAAAAAATCCGCGGACCATGGAAGGGTAATGATTGGCTCGTGAGACATGCATTGTTGAAATATTCATTAAAGTTTCACGGTTTGGCGTAAGAACCAGTAACAGAATAAACACGACATTGGCTTCTAATTGGTTTGGCTTTTTGATGAAAACGCAAATGTATTATCTGTTATATTGGCTCGAAGTCGTACAGTCGTTTGTGCAGAACTGCGCAGACGTGGTTTGGCTCATTAAGTGGCTCGAGACATAAGCGTATCATCAGGCTCTTGTGGTGTAGAGAAATTTGCACTGCGTTCCTCAGAAATGAGGCGAGACATTTGACACTGTGCCCACCCAGTAAGTGATCAGTGCTGCTGTTCATTCAAATACAAAAAGGTATTTCCTACAATTCACTGTCGTTTTATATATATATATGGCATTTACAAAGCATGTCGCTAACGTTTCAATGCAACGAAAGACAACGAGTTTCTCCCCCCGATAGATCACCTGTTAGACGCCAGCAAGGGGTCACAAAATAGAGAACGTTGGCTGACCCTTTGTGACCCTTCCAAACATGGACCGCAACAACTTAGAAGATGCTCTCTCAGTGCCTGTGCTAGATGGCAGAAACGGATTTCTATCACTGCAAGGAAAAAATAAGTCAAGTTTGATATGGGATTACGTAATTCTGATGATGGTCATATTTACAAGGTAGATATGAATTATCTCGCCTGTTTAACGACAGTCAACAACATCAGGGCATGAAATCAGCTAATTTTTCACATCCCAGTCTTGTCAACTCCGGGTACTGTATAACTTAAATAGGAGTGCCGAACGACTAAGTATGTGTAGCCTTCATGTTTGATATCTCTGTGAGGACTTCGTATGAGAGCTTCAGTCATAGCCCTGCTGAAATAGTTCGGTTGATTATTAGAGTTAAACCCATGGCATGTGATTAATGTTCACGTACTGTAGGTTTGAAAAGATCGAGCACTAAGACGAGAGCTTAAAGCAATCAGGAAAACACGATAAACTTGACTGTTATTTTGCACAGTGTTTACGCGCTCCCTTATCTCGTGTTAGTGTTTTATCTATTTATCTACTTAACAGTTATTTCTTGTGTGTGTAGTTATAAAACCATGTATGCTCTGCGATATTACCTTATCTTGGCCCAGCTTGCATGACACTGGATCGCGGCACCGTCTATTTGAACAGTAATTTTGCGCAGAAACAGTTTCTTATATTAAGACCGCGAATATCCCGGTGTGCCGGCATTTTCGTAATAATGCTGACGTGGCGTGCCAAGCGTCTTTTTAAGCACAGGTATGATTTTTTTCTATCACAGCTGCGGTTAAGCCAAAATCTCCTCTTTAATATTTTACTATAGAAAACAACGTTTTACCTTCTTCTGCTAACTTAAAAGTCAGCAGAAAAAGTCGAATGTCTTGGGCCCCTTTTCACACGAAAGTGACTTAAAGCGTTGTCGCACGCTTTGACTTCGCTATTGCTGAACAAAAATTGTTCTAACGTAATTAATACCACATTACAGTTTGCAATAAGGTATACAACCTGTTTACGTGGCGAGCAAATATGAGTACTTTAATTCTTAGAGACTTTGCACTTTACAGGATTGAAAGTAAATTGTGTTTAGAAAATTGTTATTTGGACCGCAAGACCCAATTTCTGACTGAAGCCGACTGTCATTTTCCGAGAAACAGGTCCCAAAAACAGTTGTCGTTGTGTTACCGTTTTCCCGCTCTTTTTGTTATCTTTCCGCTTTTGGTGATAAAGAAAGCAGACGAGAGACAATTTAAAGCTGTGCCAGTCAAATTTATTCTTGACTTAGTGTGATTGATAAAACTTACTACTACAAAGTTCTTTTTCAGATTCCAGTTCATTTCACACAATATTGGTGTACCTATCAAATTTAGGATTGGGTTTCTATGAACTTGCAACTTATTCAGTGTTTTATAACCACCGTGCAGAATGCAAGCCAAGAACATCTGCACATTATGTCGGCTTAAAACCGTTTACCAAAATTGATTACTGGTCGATATATTAATGTCAAGTAAATGTCACAGTCTTTCTACTATGAGGTCAAATTTCGACTTAGGGTCACCATGGAAACCAACATGACGATGCTGAATAAGTGTAATCTTCCCGGCGATACTGCGCTTTGTTTGATAACTTGGTGAAGTTGGAGAATATTGTAAACGACTTCGCCAGGACAGCAAAATGATGAATTCCCTTCTGAAAAGAGGTGGAATGTACAACACAATGTATTTTTCCTCGTTACCTTCTCGTGCATCTCACCCAGAAAATTGTTTTGTTTTTCTTAGAATGAACTAACGAACCTTGCTTAAAAACATTGACGTAGGCTACGACAAATGTAGGAAGTTCAAGATTTTCACCTGTGTCAAACAAAACTCTTTTGAATGGCCTATTTGAAGAAAACTATCAAAAACAAAATTTGTGGCACCTGTTTAATTTTTTTACAGTTCTTTTTCAGGTTTACTAAATGTTGTTTAACTCCAGTGTCAAATCTTTTGACATTTTGGAGTAACATTTAGCGGTAGTCCCTTAATTGTGTTTTTATATTACACTGGATATCTTTCATCCAAACGGAGACTTCAGGTCAAAACAGTGACATCACAGTAAGCAAGGCACGTGCATGTTCCGCTGATTACGGGTCATGGGTCATCGTTGTCGCGGGCCTTTTACCATGACCCACTGCAAAGTGTATTTAGAGCACGCAGAGACATTTCGATTTTTGAACGTTCGACATTTATTAGTTGATCCAGAATAAGTACTATAGTGGACGAGAGCATCTGTTGCAGAAGTCTAGTCGGATATCAGGACACGGGCAGTCAGTCCAGCATGTATAAATTCCCAATTTAGAGTGCCTGTGATAAGATAGTCGAAGATGATTCATTGATGAACAGGTGAATTTGGTGCCACACAGGGCGTTGAATGGGACACCTTGCTGGTCTCAGCCTTTTGATTGGGCAAAGAAAGAGGACCTGTTTGCAGATTAGATAAAGGCGTTTGATTACAAATCATCCTGACACGTTGTACTAATAATTCTGTACAACTTTTTCATTCGTTTTTTATTAATGTATCCATTCGCTTATGGAAAAACTTTGTAGACACTCGTTAAATTCCAGAAATTTAAACCTGTCAGCGTAGTGCTCATGCTTACGATTTTGTCTTTAAAACTAGGAAAGAAAGGAATCGTGTAACAGTGTTTGTCAAGAAATCTATTTTAGGAAATGCTTATAGTCAACATTTCATGTTCGGTAAAAATTTGCCTTGGAAAACCAATAGATGACAAATATCTTCAGTTAATTAGTTCTAAAATTATGACAACGTGGCGTTCTTTGTGGTATTTTTGGGAACGTCACACGCTTATCTAATAACAGCTGTCAAAGAGAACACGGGAAATATAACCTGCATCAAATCCTGGCGGGATGATAATGGCGCGCTATTTATTGGCCTTGTAGTGTGGCTTTTATCGTCAAACTTAGCTTCACACGTGTGTTCTCGTTTGAAAACTCACGAGAGGACACGTTCGACTTTCACCTGTATTGTTATTTTATTATTCACGAGACCTCTTCAGTATAAGGGTTGAAGACAAGCCCATGGACTACAAAATAAGTTTGACTTCACCAGATGTAACAGGTTGACTTATTCTGCGCTATAAATGCGGCCATGGCATAGACGGATCCGGGGGTGGGTCAAGGGGATACGGACCCCCCTTTCCCTTGATTTTAGCGATGTCAAGTCTAGAAATTTCCTGGAACCCCCTTTTAAAATCTTTGATCCGACCCCCCTTTTAAAAATCCTGGATCCGCACCTGCACGGTTATATTTAAAGAGTTTTTGTATGTTTGTCAAGGCTCCCTTTTCTGTTAACAGCGTTGTTTACATGAATAATCTTTAAACATGCCCAATTATGCATGAATTTGATCTGACATAATTTGATCAATTGCAATTTTTACCACCAGTATTGGAATATTCATATGTTTGCATAACTCAGAATGTATGATGACGACAATTAAATAAGAGGACATTTGGAAGGACAGAAAGTCACGTGATTTTCAAAAGTACGGCTAAAGTGACTCTAAAACGCATAAAATGAGGTAGATCATAAATTTTGTCCAGGTCATACTAGACTTAATGCTTTCTTCGTGATTCGCATAAAAGTTCTTACCACACAACATGTTTATCACGACGTCATATAAAAGTCATTTATTAGTACCGAGGGGTTTTGGTAGCGAAAAAATGTCCACTGCTTCGCGTTCGTGACATTCTCCGGATTTGTTTCGTATCACGTATGTGCCTGGTACCTTTGTGAGTTAAGCATTGTGTTTGTCTTCCTTCTTCAATGTCAAAATGCTAGGCATTGCGATAAGAACCGTTGCTTGTCAACCGCCTTATCTAAAGCGTCGAAACCATCTGTTAGCGTATTATATCAAGAGAAGGCTTATAGTTAACGGAATTGCAAGGCGGGGTGACAGCATTTATGATCCTGGCGTTGGAGGTGAATAGATGGGCCAACGAGTTTTGGAGACTGCATGATATGAATGCATGGATTCTTGAATGGTACGTAAAGCCTGGTTGTGCTGATGACTACTTGAGTTAACATTTACCTTTGCGACTATATGTACTTAACGCAACCGGAAAGTTAAGTGAAGTATTATGTCAAAGCATTCGATCTTTTTCAGTTTTGGATTTTTCATTCAAATGTTTATTGGTATTGATTTAAAATTTAATCACAGAACACATGATTATCATGGTTTTGCTCCATTTCATTTTTCTTTTTGTGCATCGCTATCAATAGTTTAGCGATCGCCCAGTGTTCATGTTTGTGATTCATGCAGTCGCATTGCGCCGGCTGTTCTCAAACGCATATAAGTGATGTTGCCGGCATTCAATCGTGTTTTTATTCGCGGCGATAGAGGTATGCACCTATTAATTCACACTACGCTGCTCTTAAACAGATACTTAATTTGGCAAACAATTGCCTTTTCACCTATTGAACGTGGCAGAAAATTAAGTGAAGTGTGCCAGACCAAGCAGCGCTCTCTATTGGTCGGTGTAGGCAGTTTTAGGCCGCTAGCACGAGCGGCTTTATATTTACCCACGTTCTATGTTTATAGCTTCTAAATGACATCTGACGACTGTAAAACATCTGTCATTTTGCGTTACTGAACTGAAAGCTAACATATTGGTATGATTTATCTGGAAACATAAGGGATAGTAGATTTATTTATATTCTCAGACAACAGAGTACATGTCACTGACCCGATGATGGCTTCACGCTGTTAGAACGTTTGTCGTATTAGCCAGTTGAATAAAAAAGAGTAACTTACCAAAATGAAGAAATTTAATACAGATCTAGCAAGAAGCCATCTAAGAAGTTGTAATCAACATACTGCTTGCGCAACTTGTGTTAACAACTTTTGTTATTTTTCTGATAAGAGTGTCAATATATTGAATAGTATGATGTTCTCGCCTCAAAATATCGGCTCAGTCCCATCTATACTTTTCTTGCTGGATTTCATTTATGGTTCCTTTATTTTGATTCCCCGGTGAAATTTCTCTTTAACTGACGCGCAATTCCATTGCTCTCATAACCTACTTATTTCTTTTGCGACCATCAATGTAACCTTACCGGGTAGCATCGCCCGAACACCGGGGACGCCACACAGGTGGTAGTACAGTCGAGGCATATCACTGTGCTTTTCACAGCACGCTCTTTGTTAGTGTTGAAGGAAGAGTTTCATAATCCCTCTCCAAATGTTTTATCAGTGATTAAGTAATGTCAACACTGTATAGCCTATAGGCGCACAAAGACAGATGACCTACATCGCGGTCTCGCAGAAAGATCCATAGTGCACGTTTCATATCCAACAATATATTACTGCGGCCGGGATTCAGTTGCGCGGAGTCCATGTGAAGGTTTGTCAAATTATTAGCTGTGTGAGGGCGTCACTTGGTTCCAATTAACATCCTCAGTGGAATCCAGGTAAGGCCTTTGTATTAAAAGATAACTATTAGACACAAAAAGAGCTTATTGTCTTTCGTTTTGTGCAGTGCAGTCCCTAACGCGGGCTCTCAGTGGCGGATTTAGAGAGGGGCCAAGGGGCGAATGTCTGAGGTCAAAATCCTGGCTAATACTCTGCCCTGCCCCCCCCTAACTAAAAATCTTGAATCTGCTCCTGCTTTTTAGAGTATCGTTTTTGTGCCGATGGTGAGACGCCAGTATTTTTTTCTAATGCTTCAACCACGTGTGATTATTGCCTTTAAAAATTGTGTAGGCAATTACCTATAGAATTCTGTTTTCGTAACTTATTGTGTGACGAAAGTCGATAGTCTTACGCACAAATGCTTTTCCCGAGTCTTCACCTGTTATTTTCAGACAATGAAAATTAAAGCATATGGTACCAGGTAGACTCCTGTGACTGTAGGAACAGAGAGCTGCAGTCCATGTTCGGCAAGCTTGGGCAGTGAAACGAATATAAGACTAAATTCCCTCGCTTTTCGTAAGTTCTCTAAAAAAGTTCTAGCATCAGATGATTTGCTTTAACGTGTACCATTATTTCTGACACAGACAATCGTAGAAAATTGAGAATTGGATACGTTGCTTTTTCTTTTCTAAACCCCAAAAACATCATCAAACAGTTTGCATAGATTGGAGTCCATGGCTTGTCAGCCACAGCCTCCTATATTGTGCGCATGCATTGTTATTAGAACAAGTGTATAGAAACCTTAATGGCACATTGAATATGATGATATTTGCAAACCCATCACCTGCACACGGCCGGTGCTCAGAATCAATAGCTCACTTTTGCAACCCAACACTTGACTACCCAATAAAAGGAAATCAGACTCGTATATTTTCCAATAGGACTTATATGGAACAAAAATAATGCCAGCAGACCTGCGTATGTAGGTCGTCTAAATATGTAATTGAGATAGCGTGGCCCATCCTCCACTTAAAGCCACGTTTATTTCGTATTTTTAGTTTATTGTAAATCGTAGGTTGAAATTGCGGAAATTGTTTTTGTACAAAACTGCAACATGGATTGCAAGATACTATGTCATTTTGTCACTGAGGTCAGCGAGGATCACATGGATAAATCAAGTGAGCAAATTGCGTGATTTTAACTAACGAATCGTATCTAATGAAATTCTACTAAAATGCTAGCGTCGATGAAAGAATGGAATTAAGCTTGTCAGGAACTGCAAACAAAAGGATTACGGCTTTGCTAAAAATATGATGCTGTTATGCTATCTTCAATGCTATTGGGATTTTGTTTATTTTAGATGCACTCGTTTACAGACTGTTAGCTCTTGCGGCACTGACCATTTGGGCGATTGAAGCGCACGACTAACGCATGCCATTTCACCGGCGACCGGGCCAAGTAAGAGTCAAACTTGTCTTGGTTTTATTTCGGGAATAGTAGCCATAATGCCGTGTTTTGTTCTGGTATTATGCTGCTATTCACGAAGTCGTCCGGGACACATCAACGCCTAGAAAGTCACGGAGAAGGACGTCATTTGTATTGGGATATCGGAACACTCAACGAAGACTAATGGCGTGTTCTGTGTTGACGTTCTGTCTAAACGATCAGTGAATAAGAGACGATTCACCACTTGCCTAGATGGACAAAGCTGGATACCATCACGCCATAAAATAAAGAATGTGTGCTGATAACCTTCCGACACGTACTGAAAGCTGCAGTCTTGGTTTTAAAAAACTGCTGAATGAGCTCTTATCTGATTGCGATTGGAGAGATTAGTCTTTAGGTTAGGGTCCTGGAAAAAGACTGTTTGCAAGAGTTTGTTGAAAACGTTTGAAAAAAATTGCCATGCTGGCTTTTCCAAGCTATTCCGTTCGTCTAGTCTTGATGACGTATGGTCAGCGATACCTAAACTTCGTGAGGCGACAGACTTCAGGGGCGGATCGAGGATTTTGAGTTGAGGGGGGGGGGGCAGGGCAGAGTATTAGCCAGGATTTTGCCCGTCAGACATTCGCAACCGCGAACTGCCAAATAGAATCTGGGAGAAGTTTAGGGGGGGGATGACCCCCCTCTAAATCCGCCACTGGACTTACTAAGGGTTTGCGCCTTTTGGTCAGTGATAACGTGTCCATGAGAGAACGGAGCAGCAGTTGGATGGCTTAACGTTGTTTCTGCTTAAGACAGTCAATATCTTTTTGAGTAGAAAGTGTAACGACCCAACTAAGTAGTTTAATACAATTTTTCGAGGGGCTCGTACTTGTAAATGGGTCTGTCTATAACTCAAATTTAAGAGTATAGTACCTTTATCCTTCTTATAGTAATTCACGATTCGCCAAACCATCCAAGAGTCGATTGATCCTCCTAATCCAGGGCAAGTTAGGCAATGAGATACACCAGCTAAGGAATCATAAACACAAAGGGTTTTTGAAAAGAGTTGACTATTTGTCGTCTGACGTTTTATACTTACACAAACACCGCGGCTGTGTTATCATGACTAGTTTTGTCATCGTTACAGGTTCATAGAGCATGCGTGTGTTTTGCGTGATTTCCCGTAGCCTTTTTAAGCAATATTTATTAAGCGAATAAATCTCATCTTCCAGATGGTTCTCACAAAAATACATAAACAAACGTGGTAATGAATAATGGTATAAACAATGAAAGGGACATGAAGATACAATGGTAACAAATTACGATTAATTTGATAATGGCAGAGCAGGAAATTTTGCATGAGAATGAAACTAATAAGTTTAAAAAATTATGTATAATTAAGTATAATCTTTCCAAATAAATAGAAGAAAGCAATGCACAAATAATTGTTGTGTTGCCGCGAGATAATTACCCATGGGAAACTAGGTCAAAATGTGGTCGCACAGAGATCGCGTATCCATTGTTCACTTGTTTTTCTTTGTTGTAAAAAAGATAATGCAAGCATTTATCGGTAGTAAGGTGCGCCCAAGGTACGATATCCGTGCGACCTATTTTGTTGTTTCCAACAAAGACGCAACAAAGGAAAACAATTGTATAGTGTCCCAAATGCGAAAACAATGCGACGGGTGTCATGAATATCGCAATACCTTGCGACCTCCATACGACGTTCGCTCGCAGGTTGCTGTACAAGCTTTTCTTAAAATGGTTAAACATAGTTACGTGTTTAGCGTGATCAGTGAGATCATTCCACGCGCTAATGGCCAAAACAAAAAAATGCCTTGCAGGAAAATCAGTCACGAGTCTAAGTACCAGAAGGTTATATTGTGAGGCAAAACGAGTATTTGCTCAATTCATGTGTGGAGCAAACTGGCACAATATTTCTGGTCAGGTATTCCAGTGCATCACCGCAGTAACAACCAAAAACCATACACAACCGTTTAAATTCATAAAATTTATCAACGATTATCCAGTTTAATTCAGTGAACACCTGACTGAAAGGAGTGTAACAGGGGACACCCAGAATGATTCTGCAGAAGCCTATTTTTGCATGGTTTTAAGCTTATTTATAAAATTGGTACGGCAATCAGACCATACAGTAGAACAATACAAAAGTAGGGGTAACACACAGCAACTAAAATACCTGAATTTGTTCTCTCGTAGAAGGTAGGAGCTAACACATCTTCACTGAAAGTCCAAGACTCTATCGAGCCCAGCTCAGAAACATTGCCATTCCGTGATAATGTAGTGTCAATCTTAACACCCAAGAATTTCTCAAAATTTGCACGTTCCAAAGAAATTTTCTCAAATTTTAAATCTAGTTTTAAATCGTGTCTGTGATGTTTTTGTTTAGAGGCGACACACGCGTATAGTTTTACTTGTACTCACAATAGTTTTATTGCCGCGACACCTGCCGACCAACACTGACCAAATCAGACTGTAAGGTGACGTTGCTAATATCTGAAACCAAAATGTTGAATCACCGGCATGCGCTAACATATCTCGGACTAAACATATAAAGGAAGACAATTGGGACATTTAAGAATTCCACCATGAGAAAATGAACACGGCAGTATAATCGAAGTTTCCAAAAGACCAAACACTGTCGCCAATAAAAAGTTTCTTATGCAAAATTGTACATAATTATAAGCTCAGGCACGGGTCGAACTTGCCTTCACCAAAAATGCCAAACTAGACTATGCCAGGGTTCTAAATATCCCTTGACGTGCATCTCCTTAAGGGGCTTTACTGAGACTAAAAATGAATATTATGTGGCCTTGAAGCAAGTTACAAATTTGACTAAAATACAGAGAAAATTATAAAAAATAATGAAACATCAAGCATCTTGTGTGGATTGCACAGTGATTCAGATACAATGAATTTACTATTATATGAGGTGAAAATTTTAAATATTGCTTCATAATCTGATGAGCACTCCCTAACGTTCGTAAAAGAATTTAGTTATGACGACAGCGGCTTCCAAATAGAGACTTAATCCAAATATTAACCTTCATCTTTATTTTTCAGAATCACGGTTCAAAGAGTTACTAAAAATGGGTACCAGAGAAATGGAACCTAATGCATTTATTTTGCCTAATTTTATTGTATTTTTTTCTGATAAAACGACACTGAATACTTTTACACGAGGAATTAAATTTTAGAAACCAAACAATTAGAGTTTTAGTCCAGAGCATAGCCCCCTATTTCAGGCCGTGTTATACACGGACGCTTGAGTTTGTCTGCTCCTCGACCACCACTGACATCAGTCACGATGTTTCTTAAATGTATATGTTAAAATATATGGTTATGAGTCATCGGCAAATTCGAGCGCCTGTGGTGTTATATTACCTTGGTAATTGTTTTCCAGCAAGGTTCGTGAAACGCGCCGAGTTACTATTATTTTTTTATTTAAAAAGGCTTGTTTTTGCTGATAATTGTGACCTATTCACTGTATTCTTTTGTCTGATGTGACCCTCCTAGTTTAAACATTCCTATACGTAAGTGAAAAGCCCAAGACACTGTTTTTTATCATTAACTACATGAACTACAAATTTCACAAATTCTTTTGTCACCAGCGTTAATGGCATACNGTTTCTTAAATGTATATGTTAAAATATATGGTTATGAGTCATCGGCAAATTCGAGCGCCTGTGGTGTTATATTACCTTGGTAATTGTTTTCCAGCAAGGTTCGTGAAACGCGCCGAGTTACTATTATTTTTTTATTTAAAAAGGCTTGTTTTTGCTGATAATTGTGACCTATTCACTGTATTCTTTTGTCTGATGTGACCCCCCTAGTTTAAACATTCCTATACCTAAGTGAAAAGCCCAAGACACTGTTTTTTATCATTAACTACATGAACTACAAATTTCACAAATTCTTTTGTCACCAGCGTTAATGGCATACTGCAAAAATGTGGAGCTTTAAACACAGGGAATTTTTAGATTTAAAAGTACACCTACGAATGCACGGTGAGGGGGGGGGGCATCAAAACAAAGCTTCCATGTCAACTTGTACTCACAACGCCAATTTGTAAAGCTCCCAGAGCACAATGCCAGGTGCTTATTGTGTGTAAACGTTCCTTCTTGGAATTGGCCTTAGAAATAAGTATCCGTTTACATGCCTGGTGGTAAGTAAACTGTTTTTTTGTCAGCCAGTCTGGCCATTGAAGAAGATGTTTGATTACAGGCATGTTCTTAGAAAATTAAAACAAATTTTCTGAAGCGCTTAGAGAAATGCATTACTTATTTTCTCACTGTGTTGAGTGATAATTCAGTAGGCTGGAGGCTATTGTTTCCTATTTGCTGAAGCCTGCATTTTTGGCCGATATGCTTGAGGTACCCCGGACAAAAAACAACAACAGACCCAATATAAAGGCAAAGAAAAGGTTTCATAGAAGGCGGGTGAAAACAGAGAAACCCGTTGCAGAAGATAATGAGATTCTCGCCTTTGTGGGACACACACCAAAAACAAGATAAATCAATACAACTCATTGCGTATACATGTAAATGTACAGGCATTTAAGTAGTCTAGTTGGCTGACAGTTGGATTCATACATAGGCGGATTTANCATTACAAAAGAAGTAGGTTTCGCTCGCAAACGCTGTGGACCATAAACAAGTAGGTCTTTTAGCAACTGAGTAGTAGTTAGATCGTGGTGGTGTAGTGGTAACGCACGCGCGCTCTTTCCGCCAGGTCGTGAGTTCGAGTCTTTGGTACTTTTCAGTTTTTCCCGTTTGACACATTCTTCGTGTTTTTATTTTGCCTTTTTTTCTTAGATAATACTTCAGGAATCAAGGAAAATGCTTGATTTTTAGAGGTAAAAACAGAAAAATTTCCTCCCGACCTCCCCCCATTCGGTGCTATGCGCATCTACAATCGTGGTTCAGTTTGCGCAAATGCTTACAGCTGGACAAAATGTTGGGTCCCCCCTTGTGATATCCTAGATCCGCCACTGTTATAAGCCAATTAGTTTTTTTGGGACGAAAAAAAATCACTTGTAAATAAATGTATGCAAAACCCATTAGGCAAAATGAGGCACCAAAAAAACGGCTTTAATTCAAGTACGGACGCATTTATTAAAATGGCAGACATATGGACTCGCGCGCGGCCTAAAGATATTTACGCACTGACCGAACGGCGGCTGTTTTGAAACGTCAATGTGCGCCACTAGGTTCGCTGTAAACAAAATCTTCCGGGTCAAAGGTTAGCTGCTAAGATCTGTGAAGATGGGTTCAGTTTCAGAACAAGATGTTGTGAACGTTCTCAACAGTTATGTTATCGTTGTTTGCTTAGTGTTAAAGTGTCCTCAGATGTACAACATATTGATGACTTCGAGTGCAAAGAGTTTGAGTTTTTCTAGTGTGTTACTAGAGTTTTACGCGTAAGTTTGTACCAGTCGCCGGTCGGGCGAGTCAATCGAGCCGTTGCGTTTTTCACTCAGCTTCCGCACAGATGCATAGTCTATCATGGTACAACTCATAGGTGTCCTCAGCTTCTGATCATCCCCAACACACTATGTAATACTACCTTGTAGTATTATATAATGTATTGGCGGACGATCAGAAGCTGGGGACACCTGTGGTACAACTCACTTAACGTCCCTGTTTGCAACTTTTAAGTTGCAAACAGGGACGTTAAGTGAGTACATTTAAAAATGTACACAACCGATTGTTCAGTTGTTGATCTTTGCGTAATTGTAAATGACTCGTAGGACTTTTTTTCTTCTTAAAATACCTCAAGTTATCAAGCTGAAAGTGCTTTTTAGGCCCACACCTAACTCGACACAATGGTAAGCAGTAGGCCTACATTTCTGAGACTGAAACTTAAAGCCCAGACACAAGAAGCCCCTTGGGGGTCATTTTGGATGCATCATCACTTCTTTCTATTTATTCATGAATTTTGCGACTTAAGAAAATACAGAACTAGTCAAAATTGCTGTCATCAGTTCATGTTTAGAAATAGAAGGTGGGGGAATTATAATTTTATATTAGTTTAACTGGTACTGTCAACAAGTTTTCTCATTCCTCAGTTAATTTTCAACAAAAATAAATGCCAAAATTGCCACTTTGCCAAGGAGACCCTTCTACAAATTTTTGCGATATTCCCAACAATGATGTACTATGACAACTGTTCACTAATATTAGCCATTGAGACAATGATCTGATCCACAATTTCATGCTTTTTTTGTTCTATGGTATTTCAAAAATACCTTTCAACCATAATATGTGTGGAAGTAATTTTAGGGCCACTCTCCTCATCATTAGCTTGCACTGTGGTCGCTCAACTTGGCCCTGTGGGCGCTGAGGTAGAAATTACACATTTGTATTAAAGGAACAAAAATACTGGATACTGTCATCAATAGCGCTTAAAAATTAACTCAAAGCTTTGAGGCCCTGTGGGTCAACTGGCCCATTTTATGTTTTTCTAATTAAAACGATCCTCGTAAGTGGTGAATACCTGAAGAATTACGGAACTATCAAAAGAAGTACTTTTGTTATGCATCTGAATACTAAGTGTCTCACGTATTTGCAACAAAGATAATGACACTTCTGAAGATTTTTAATTATGATGCTTTAAACAGTAAAAATGGTTTGCAATGTCGAACGTGGTTAGAAGTTCCAAGTTGGAAAGTTGGAAGAAAATGACTGAAACCATAGTTCCAGAATCTAATGCCAATGACATGATCCTGAAATGAAAAAAAAAACAATACATGGGGCCTTAATTAGCCGTATTACGGATTTACATATTTTGATGTTATAGCAATTCAATAACCTAATTTTTGTTGTGCGTGACTTTAAAAGCTACAACATCTCTGGAAAATCTGTTTATAACTGACTTGTGCCATAATGCTAAAATTTTCCACTCACTAGGCATAATGATTCATGGCTATTGCTTGATCATATTCAATTTTAAAATTTTCCAGCTATTCATGTTGTCTCTTATACCAGGCCGCAAAAGGCCACCCTCTGGGAACGTACTTGGAGTATGTCTTTTTATGCCTGCAAGGTAAATATTGTTGAACTTTATTAAACTCTACTCAAGTACAGAATACTACCATCTTGACCTTGACCTTGGCACTCTTATTTCGAATGTATGTAGTCATATGAACAGTTTTAGGAAAATCACCTGACAAACATTGTGATGACATTATTCCCAGGTATAGTGTTTTCTGGCAATGTCTGGGCTTAACTACAATATTTTTCATAACGGACATTATAAACAACATTATGTGTGGATGTGGCAAAAATGAAAGTGAAATTTTGTATAATTTTAAAGTTGATGTCAAACAAAAGAAGCATCTTTCCTAACTCTTGACTACTACATTCATGTGCGAATATGTACTATATCGTAACTGCAAAGGTCATATGTTTTACTTTAAACTTCAGTGAAGCATCTGATCAGTGTTTACTGGAGCTTTTAAAAGTGAAACATCTGACCTTTACACATTCTTGATCATAAATCTCATTGGCAATAATCTTGATCATAAATCTCATTGGCAATAATTTGCTTGTTTCCTTTGGATTAATAAATCTTGTGCCCAAAAACTGACATAGATTACTTTGGAATGAATTAATTATGATAATTATAGCTCATTCAACTTGACACCATTTTTGAATGACCGGTTATTTCAACTTTGCTTTGTTGATTTACTGTTTGTGACTTTACCGTCTTTTATATTTCCAGATGTGATTCTCCTGACCCTTATAGTGTATCATCAAAACCTCTTCAACTTAAAGTTAGCAGTGGCAATACCGAT
The DNA here is from genome assembly GCA_002633005.1 of Phoronis australis. Lineage (NCBI taxonomy): Eukaryota > Metazoa > Phoronida > Phoronidae > Phoronis > Phoronis australis. The sequence goes on along the minus strand of NMRA01000302.1, from coordinate 427,182 downwards.
GTATCCTTTCAGATTTGTAAATGGGTTTTACAATTTCAATAGTTAAAGAATCTATACTGTGAGAATTTCTCTGGCTAAGCTCTTTTCAATTTCTATTTAAAGATGCGCACACATGCAATCACATATACCGGTACTCTTGTTTTGCGGTAACCAAAAACTAAAAAGCAAAGGTCTGTTTCATGAAAGGTACTTAAGACTTAAGTCAGAAATTTGGTCTTACGTTTCACACTTGAAAAATAATTAAATCTTACATGAGCATGAGAATCTACATGTAACTGTGTTACTGCGGTTACCGAGGTAATTTCTATAAATTGTTTTTAAAATGTGATGCATGTACCTGGCTAAACCTTTATTCAGCGGTTTTGAAGTGATAGCGTTAGCGCAAACTTATCTTAATATACTTTTCAGGAAGCAGATCCCGGGTATGGGGTTCTTTGCTGAAGTTCAATAGACCATGATGTTTTGGGGTCAATAGACCATGACGTTTTGGGGTCAATAGACCATGATGTTTTGGGGTCAATAGACCATGATGTTTTGGGATCAATAGACCATGATGTTTTGGGGTCAAAAATAACAGTTTTCTCCATAGGAGTATATTTGCCATTTCAAAACAATGCCATCGCATTCTTATCCTTTGAATTGAATTAGATACGGTGAATCACCAGAAATTCCCTTAACAGCCTACTGTCTTGGTGACTGGCACTAACTTAACATGACAAGCCATTTAAGGACGTGGTGTGAAGTACTAATGACCTTTTAGTTCTTCAAATGGGACATTCTTATGTTGATTGTGGTGTGACACAAGACAAAGCTTCAAAATGCGGGACGGCCCCGCTTAAATGGGACTGTTGGAAAGCATGGCTCTCACTCTAATGCAATGTTCAGTGCTGAAAGATTCATTTGTGTTATTAGCACCTTTTCTCCTTAACGCTGTCAAAGATATCTTGCAGCTTTCTTTTCAGTGTTCAATGGAATCACTCCAGACTGGGTATTGGTCTTTATTGTGGTATGTTCCCTTTTGTTTCTTTAATGAAGTGTTATTCCTGGGAACAAGTTAAAAGTTGAGTGAGAATTATCTACCGGTTTGAATTTTCTCAGCTTTTGATTGAATCTTAGAGTTCTTTTATGGTTATGAAGGACCCTATAAAAATGGCCAAATTTGGCTAACTTTGGAACACTATATCTCAGAAATGGCCAATTGGATTCATTTGAAACTTTCTGATGAAATGCTTTATGCACTCTTTTAGAAATTGTTTTTAAAATGTTCCACTTTTGCCCGAGGGGCTATCAAAAATAGTACTTTCATGATTTTCATCAAACAAAAACAACAAATGATATTTTAGAAAGGTGTAAATGTGTTTTTTTGATATCTCACCATGAACATTTTATGTGTGATTGATGCCATTGTTTTGCTATCAATATACCTTTCGTTTTTGCTAAATTTTACTAAAAAAGACATGGTCACGTGACCCAGTTAATAACAGATTGGTAATTGTCAAAAATTGAATTCTATAGCCTTTCTACTTTCAGATAATGTAGTTTTCTTGATATTTTACTAAATTCACAGACTTGACGACAAGTCCTACATAACCAATCTTAAAAGTGTTTTTAATGGCAAGGTCCATTGTTAGTGTCATACAAAATTAAGAATTTTCTATGGAAAATGGTTAAATGGATTTTTTTGTGAGCCTTCCTAGAGGTAGCAATTTTGCCTGTCATTGAAATCCAAGATAGTTTCAAAACTACAATTTTTGTATAAATTTGCAACTTTTCCATCTCTCTATTAATTACTTATAATTTCAAGATTTAAACTTTACTAAGATTGGTTAGGGTCTGGTCTATTAAGTGCCCTTAACTTGTACTTTGTTATATGCAAGCCTTTTCATTTCAAAAGCGAATTATTCTTTTCCTACTTGTAGAGAAACATAGGTCCAGTGATGGTATTTAGCCGAGCCTTCCAGTGGTATGCAATCTACAAATCGGGGGATTCGGGGCAAGTTAGCCCAGTCACATGGGGCATGACGCTCTCCACCAGTATGAGTAAGTCATTAAGTTTTATGTGATTATATGATCATATTTTATTAATTATTTCCAAGACTGGAATATTTTGAAGCTCAGTTGCATAGTTATAGTCAGATTTCCATTGGGCAACAATAGATTCGGAACAACGGAATCATTAAATGCTGAGTTTTCAGTACAACCTGGTACTCGGACACTCGTGTCAGGGTTTCAATAGTAGGATAAAGGCTGACTTGTCCGTTTATTTAACCCAGGACTGTCAGTTTTTAAAATATAATTGTGCAAATTTGCACGTGGATTGCAAAACTTCTGGACATAATTTTTTTCTCAATTGTAGGTCGCTTTGCCACTAATCTGTTGGTCATTAATGACTACAGCATGATGGCCAATCAGATCTTGTCATCATCTCTGGCCCTGATTATGATGTTGACTGTTCTCTACTACAGAAAGGAAGAAAAGAAGAAATCTGCCTAAAATGTTCATGCATATTCATAGCAAAAATGGTAATAGGTTAGATCACACATTTATTGATAAGTTACATGAATTACCATGTGGTTCAGCTAGGTGTGCTGTGACAGGTTGTATTGTCTAGGCATATCCTTCACTGTTCAGTATTGAAATATAAAGGGACAATTAAGCTTCAAGTAGAATAAATTACAACAATAGTTGCAAAAGTATACACACTAGTACCTTGGTTTTTTGAATCTAGTGTCATATTATACTTTTATTTTTTGAAGTGTTTAACTTATTTCAGCCTTTAATTTAAAAACTCTTGTTTTATTGTTATAAATATCATGGCAAAAATTTCGTTTCAATCTAATCAAAACATTCCATGTTTTGTTAGGATGTCAGTCTAAGTAATTTTCTGTAGTATGTTCCCCGACAGCAAATTTTATATGTTGGAATCAAATCAGGTCACGAAAATTTTGAAGTAAATTCTTGTTTGGTCCTAGGGATCCCACAAAAAGAGGTGGCGTGGGAATAGTTAACCCTATAAATGACAGTGTGGAGTGAGCGTCCTCCTTGTATCAATACCAGACTATCAACCAGGTGTTATCCATATTTGTAATCTCTGGATGCACATTAATAAGGATCTTGTATCATTTTGTGACGCACAAAGGATTGTAGCCAATCACACGGCAGTTATTGTTGTGATGTAGGCCTACTAAGGACAGTAGCTAATCACATGGCAGTTTACAGCCGTCATGCTCAGGTCTGTTGGCATTAATAAATAATCAATGAAAATTTCTTTTTTGTACATTATCATTTTTAGTTAAAACCAACGATGGTGATGGGCACTGAAAAATAGTTTCTTGTTTCACTGATGACATGGTAAGCAACATCATCTGCTGAAACTCATGTGAAACTCATGTGGAACTCCGGCTTTAATTAAAAGGATTGGGAACCATACAAAACACAAAGCTGATTTTTTCCTCTACTTACCTGTTCCAAACCCTTCCCCATGTTTCATATTGTGCAACTTTCAATTGTTATTCCTTATATTCTGTTTTTGTTTTTAGTGTACACGGTTGGTGAAAGAATCCAAATATATACAAAACAACTGTACAGTGATATTTATGCATCCTTGAGACATGTTTTCCAATATACAATATTTGCATAGGGGTGGCTCAGTGTCTATTGTGTGTACACCTTCCTCATTACGTCGCTCTCCGTTGCTCCTAGCTTGTTCGATTCTATAGCCCAACAACAAGTTGGGAAGAACACTCCCCTAGTCAATACACGACTGATTAACCCCATTCTAGCTTTTATGGTTGGAGCTCTCTTTTGTTCGATAATTGCTCTAATCTCCAGTAAGATCATATCTAGCCTGACTGGAATGTGCTGCTAAAAATAAAAGTCAAGTTACCGGTATAATATATTTGAACATAAACCAATAGCATTTCTGAAATCCTCGTCAAATGGTGATCACGTTTTAGTTTTTGAAGTGCCAAAATCGTCCAACTACAACCGAAGTTACGACAATCTATTCTTTCCGAATGTATCAATGCGCTCTGGTTTGACTGATCACACGTGGTCTGGTAGATAATTGGCCTGCCTGATGTCATGGCATTTAACAAAGAAGCTAGATGTTTTCACACGCTCACAACCCTTTACGTCTAGTAAAGTCACTGAACGAAAAAACGCCGTCATGTTCTTGGCCACAGAAATAAGATACTTTACATGCCGTACAGTAAATAGCCTAACCTGCTTCTGTTAGTCAGTCTGGGCAAGAAGATGTTTGCTCAGCACTGAAAAAATAAAATCGCACAGGCATCTTTTTAGAAAACTTTCTTAGGGAACTAAAATTTTCTTAGAAAATTAAAACAAATTTTCAGACCTTAGAGAAGACATCGGTTTTTGTAAACATTTAAATTTTCAAACATTTCTAAGTCTGGTCAGCAAACCACGTGTGGTCCCTCACGTGGTTTATATCAGGTGTCCCAAAGAAGTGAGCGCCTTTTTGACAAGTAATTTCTCAGCAATTGACCAACCGAAGTCGTTCATTTTTTTAACAATGTATGTTCAGGGTGTCACCAACAAGTCTTCAAAGTATCTCAGAGAAATATGACAAGTTACGGAAGTACTGTGAAATTCAATACAGTAGGGTGAAAAATGATATCACTGTGACTTTCATCTTGTTCTTGCGGTGCTGGCATCTGTCAGTCAAACAAATTTCTACCTGGGTCTCAAATTCATTGTTTTTGTATTGTCAGGTCTGTATCCAAATCAGTTCTTTCCAATATTACGGTTTGTAAGGATGCCTTTGAGGGATAAACTTACTGTTTCAAGAAAGAAGGTTGGGGCGGAAGAAGAAACGCAAGGGAGTTCCCAGGAAAAGGGTGGAGTCGTTCCAATGTAAATAGACAAATGATACACAAACAGGGTCTGTTGCGCATAAAAGTGGCTGGGGGGNAGGGGGGCTATAACCCCACTTTTTTCAGTGCTGCGCCGCCCATTATTTTCAAAAAAGTAGTGGTTTCTGCTGGAGTATCTCGGGAAGGAAAACAAATGTTCACTTTATTGACACTGGTGGAGCTAAAGTCAACAGGCGACTTTATCCTGGAAACAAAATGGGGCAAGATAACCCAGGCTCATCTGGAGGGGGCCACACCAACATTTATCAAAAAGGTTAAGTGGCCTCGACTCAGTCCTGACTGCAATTAAAAAAGGACTGTGCCACATGTCACTCACTGAAGGAGAAAGTTTATCGGGGAGTGAGAGACAAATTGACTGAGCAGGAATTTAAAGACAGGATAATTTTTTCATGGAAGAAATGCTGTAAAGCAGTTCTGGTTGGAAGAAACGGCTCCCTTTAGTCGTGGAGAAAGAAAGAGGACACACTGAGCGTAGACTGAAATAAGAGAGCTTCCCTTTGATATTTTTTAGACTTGTTTTTAATTTGACAGTCGACTCGCATAATTATTCACGGATCTCTTTGATATTTTGCATATTTGTAGACGACATTCTAAGGTTTATCTGCACGAAATTTTAAAAAATTCGGTGTGTCCGTTGCTGAGAAATTACTTGACAAAAAGTGGCTCACTTTTCGGGACACCTGATATATAATATATCTATAGCAGTAAGTGAAATTAATGAGGAGAAAGATGTCGGCTAGTTCTTAGGCCTATGAAAAGCCAATAAGCGACCTAGTCATTCAACCTTCTTTTTGGGTTAGCATGATATCAGTCTAGTAGACTTGTAACACGGGTAAATGCGTAGAGGAAAGGCTGTTTCCTGGAAAATGTTGAATACTCGCGGTTTTATTGCATTGTCAAGGCTCGTAACACATCTCTCATTGTGTTGAGTGATAATTCAGCAGACTGGGACGGGCTATTGTTTCCTATTTACTGAAGCCTGCATTTTTGGCGGGAATGCTTGAGGTACCCCAAGGGGATTAAAAATAACAACAGAAGCAGTAAAAGCAAAGAAAAACTTTAAGGATCACTCGAATGAAAACAAACAAATCCAATGCAGAAGATTCGGCTGAGATTCTTGCCTTTGCGGGACGCACGCCAAAAATGAGATAAATTAATATAGCTCATTGCAGATCGTAGAATAGTTGACTGGCAGTTGGATTAGTGAAATGTTTCACGAAAAACAACCCATATAAAACTGTATGCAAAATCCATTAGGCAAAAATGAGGCACTGAAAAAAAGGCTTTAATGAGAATATGGACTCAAGGCAGACACATGGACTCGGTCTAAGGTGGCACTCAGCAGTTTTTCCCGATTTGGGGCTTGAAAAACCAAGTTTAATCATCTCCAACAGACTGTTCCACAGGATGTACAAAACTTGAAAATTTGCACTGATTTCAAAGTCAATTCCTCTTCTAGGACTACCGGAAGTGCAGCCGCCGGGCTACTTTGAAAAAAAAAAAAAAACAGGAGAAATATGACGAGTCTATAGTTTTCACCCAAAAGTCACCATTACTAAGAAGCGAGAGACAGTGCACTCAGACTGCCAAAATTCCAGATTCCGGCCGGCCAAAAATCAGGTAAAATGTGGGTGTCGACCGGCCAGATTTTTCAAAAATCCAAAGAGTCTGAATTGAACCTGAATTTCCTGCTAAATTTCTACTTCCCGCTTGCAAGCACTAAAGGTTTAAGAAAATCCGCGGCTGAGCAAAAAGTGGCTCAAGGGGTCCGTCAAGAGCTGACAATCGCTCGCTCCGAACAGATTGAAAAATCGCCAAAGGAGATGCCATTCGTAGCCTTCACATGCAGCACAGAACTTGAAATGCCCAGCCAACCCAGCAGGTGTAAATTTTTAATGAAATTGGGGGAGTCAAAGTGAACCTTGGCCCAAAAAAAGAAAAACAAAAACTATTGAGAGACACCTTACAGACTCAAGCTGTTGAGCTGGTTGTCGTGGCCCATATTTTGAAACTTCAGTGTGTGCCACCAGGTTCGCATTCGCAGAAAACAATGTTTCGGGTCAAAGGTTAGCTGCGAAGTTATGAAGATGGGTTCAATTTCAGAACTAGATGTTGTGAACGTTCTCAACAGTTATGTTATCGTTGCTTGTTTAGTGGTGAAAGGTCCTCAGATATACAACATATTGACGACTTCGAGTGCAAAGAGTTTGAGTTTTTCTAGTGTGTTACTAGAAATTTACACGTAAGTTTGTACCAGTCGCCGAATCGCGCGAGTCAATGAGAGCTCAGTTACCTTGAGACCCCAGTAGAGATGGTGAAGCTTTCCACAGGAGCTTCATACGCCAGAAGCTTTGACAAATTATGCCTCACACTGATTAAAACATCTATGTCACCGTTATTATAAGTATACCTTATGTGCATACTCAGAAGGGACTGAGGAGGCCGTTGGTGTCTTTAAAGTCCTTGTCTTAAAGGGTAATCTAGTTCAAAAACTTGAAAATATACCAGATTAAGTAATATGTAACATGGCATAACGTTTACCTCCTGTCATCAAATTAAAAGCCTTTTTGAGCTCAATCTTATACCAAGGTCGAGATCAGAAAATCATCGACTATTCCCGTCTATTTCCGTTACCCGAGTTCCCTGTGTGCATCGGGGAACGATTATATAGTGAATGACGGCTACATATGTATGTTCCTAAAAACGTATTGATATCACCATGAGCGTAAAAGCGTTGGTATTTTGTTTGGTTGCTATTGATTCTAATTTTCGTTCATTTCATGCAAATTTGAGTATTCTTTGTCCGAATTTTATCTGTTCTTAGCATATCACGCAGCCATCATTACTGAGTTTGACTTTGGTCAGCCCTGTTGCAGCACCGCGAGGGCACGTCAAATTTCAGAAGCAGGACCCACTCTGGTAATGAATTAATGGAAAAATCTTTCATTATCGGCAAATGTCTTTCGTTAATCGCCACATCATAAAACTGATGCAAATTAACCGCAGTTGGCGTGTGACTACGTGTGAGCGCATTTCTGCGTAACTTGACAGCAAATCGGCATCGGCTTTACTGGGCGTTAAAATTGTAAAGTAAAAAAAGCATCCACACACAGCGATGTTTCAACAAACAAAAACTTGTTCTCAAAACAGTACGCTCCTCACCTGAGTTGCAATAACCCGCGCCTGTTCTTCATTTTTGCTGCCTGAACACGACGGCAACCGACAAAGTAACCCCGGCAGTTTCCATGTGTTACTTTGCCGGGTAAATAATCCCTTGATAAATTGACTCAAATTTTCAATTAGACAAAACAGACTTTAAAACGTGACAAAAATTCACAATCGATACCTCCATTGTCTAAAAACTCAAACGGGAAGGAGTGTAATCAAAGTGTGATCTATGAACTGAATGTCGGCGATAGGAAAATATTGTCAGTCGTCTAAAAAGTCGCCGAGATCACCGGTATCTTAGTTATCCCCGTCTGAATTTATTTTCAATATTTTTGCAAGTTTAATTGTCATAATATTCAAACTGTATACAGATTTTACTTAACTATTATGATATTGCATGGCCGTTGTTTTGTTTATAATGTTTGCCTAAGTTAGTCACTCCCAGCTAGTAAAACACGCATAGTCCAGTCGAATAGTCGGCCTTGATATTCGATCGTTCCCAAGGAATCTCAATTCCGACTTAGCGGAAAATCTAAAATGTCGGAGTATCACTCGGTTCCAGTTCGTGACAAGTGATGATTTTTTAAATTTTTGGCGACGGATTTCGTTAGGATTAATCTGTTGGTACATGTACTTATGGCTTCGTTATATATCAGCTGTCCCAAAAAGTGAGCCACTTTTTGACAAGTAATTTCTCAGCAATCAACCAACCGAATTCGTTCTAATTTTTCACAAAGTATCTTGGAGAAATATAAAAAGCTATGAAAGTACCGTGAAATTAAAAGCATCGGGGTAAAAATGCAATATGACTTTGACTTTCATTGCGTTCATGCGGTGCTGGCAACTGTCAGTCCAAACAGTTGCCCGCATGGGGCTCAAGTCTACTGTTTTATGTTGTCAAATCTCTATCCCAATCAGTTTTGTCAAATATACCGATTTGTAAGGATGTCTTTAAGTGAAAATGATAAATTTGCAGTTGAAACCTGTATCAAGGAGAAAGGGTGGAGCGGAAGAAGAATCGTAAGGGAGTTCCCAGAAAAAGGATGGAGTTGTGCGACTGTAAATAGCCTATAGGCTTATTGCTAAAGTAAGCAACACAAGGTTTGTTGCGCGTAAATATGGCAGTGGGAAGCCCCAGACTGCATGTTCGAAAGAAAACGAGGGTCTTGTTGAGGAACTGATTCAATCCCAGGAGAACAACCCGGGGAATCGCAAATCTTTGAGAGAAGTTGCAAAGTATTTACAAGTAAGCAAGTCTTCTGTGCAAAGAATGGCAAAAAAAAAAATGGAGTTAAAACCCTTCAAAAGAATGTGGGTATCGCGGAGAGACCAAAATGTTAGAAGGAAAAGTAAAAAGTCTATACAGTTACTTGCATGACCGCTATTGATGTGAAAAGTATCATTATGTCTGGTGATGAAGACTTTACGCTAGAAATCGGTAAATCGCCAAAACGATCGTGTTAATTGAAAACAAAAACGAGAAATTTATTCTTCTCCACTCTATCATGAAACTTCCAGATTTTTCAAAAAGTAATGGTTTCCGCTGGAGTATCTTGGGAAGGAAAAACATTCATTTTGTTGACACTGATAGAGACAAAGTTAACAATCAACCATAAATGCAGTTATTGCACGAAAACGTTCTCTTCGATTGCAGGCGACTTTTTCGTGGAAACAATTACGTGTTTCAGCAAGATCAGGCAGGATAACTCAGGCTCATATGGAGGAAGCCACACCTAAATTCATCAAAAAGGATGAGTGGCCTCCGCTCAGTCCTGACTGCAATTCGTAAAAAAAGGACTGTGCCATATGAGACTCTCTGAAGGAGAAAGTTTGCCGAGGAATGAAAGGCAAATTTACCGAGCGGGAGTTAAAAGACAAGATAATTATGTCATGGGAGGAAATTTCGATTCGATGGAAGAAATACACATTTATGGTTGGAAGCAACTGCTCCATTTAGTCGCGGAGGAAGATGGAGGCCACATTGAGCATAGACTGAAATAAGCGACCTTCCCTTTGATATTTTATTTTTTGACCTGATGTTTTTAATTTAACAGTACTCGCACAATTGGACATAGGTCTCTTTGATATTTTATACATTTGTTGACGGTATTCTAAGATTTTTATTTAAGAATTTGAAAAAAAAATCGATTAATCCGTTGCTGAGAAATTACTTGTCAAAAAGTGGCTCACTTTCTTGAGACTCCTCAGTGATATGTATGTTGTAACAACCTCATGAGGTGTGCTATTAGGTTTTTAATTCCTTCCAACTCGAACAAATACTCCCGTAATCAATTTTTTTTCGTCGAGTAGTCCTTCGTTCAGTTGCCCAAATCGTCAACTGGCCATTATTACACTGCGCGCGCTCCTATTTTTACGGAGCTCGCCAGCCAGAGACGGTGGTCAGTGTCTAATTTAGACTGTGCCACAGTCTCTACTGGCCCCAATAGGGATGGTGATGCTCCTATAGGCGCTTCATACGCCGGAAGCTTTTGGCGGATTATGCCTCGGTGCTGCGCCACCCCTGTTTACAACTTAAATTAACGGAGTATAGCCCACCTGTTGGTCTTGTTGAGCATTGCATAACCGTAAATGACTATCGTTGGGCTGTTTTTCTTCTTGAAATATCATATTATTATACGTCACACCTGGTGCTGTAAGCAACTTTGCTTATTCAACAGTTAGTTTTCAACAACAATAAAACGTCAAAACTGACACTTTACCAAGGAGTAATTTATTACCTCCTACAAATTATTGAGATACACCCTGGAGACAATGATGTGCTATTGACAACTGGTCGCGTAATACGAGCCATTCAAACAATGGTTCACATTTTCTTATTGCTTTTTGTTCCACGATATTTCACACAGCCTTTTCAACTATACTATGTGCTGAGATAATTTTTGGACCAAACTCCTCGTCATTGCGTGCACTGTGATCTCTCTCTTGGCCCTGTAGGAGCTGAGGTTGCAATTATAACACATTTGTCTAAAAGGAACAAAAACACTGGATAATGTTATCAATAGCGCTTAAAAATTAACTCAAAGCTTTGAGGCCCTGTGGGTCAACTGGCCCATCATTATGTTTTTCTAATTAAAACGATCCTCGTAAGTGATGACTACCTGAAAAATTACGGAACTATAAAAAGAAGTACTTTCGTTATGCTTCTGTCTCTCGCCTGTGCAACAAAGATAATGACACTTCTGAAGAGTTTTACTTTAAAGAATAAAACATCGTTTGGAACGTCGAACATGGTTAGAGGTTCCAATTTGGAACGTTTGAAGAAAAAGAAACCATTGCCCGGTTTCATGAAACAGTCCCAAACAGGGACTCAGCTAAGTTCCCTAAATCTACTTCTTATTTGCGGGCTTGTGAAAACACTGATTGTCCTACCTTATGCTGTTTGGGTATCATTACTAAGTCAATGTTTGGCTTTGAAACAAATCGACAGTGAAGTCTACATTGAATTCTCAATATTATTGAAAATAAGTAGGGAACTTTTAATGCAACACCCCCAATTTAAGGACTAAGTCCCTAATTATTTTGATTGAATTAAGGGCTCAATTTTTAGTTATATGATTAGAAAATGCCATTATTCAAAGAAGAGCTCATGATAAAGATAAAATTATAGAAAAATGTTACCCCAGCGCCTAAAGAGCGAAACAAATACGAAAAAGATTTAGGGAACTTAGTTGAGTCCCTATTTGGGACTGTTTCATGCAACCGATCACATAGTTCCAGACGCTATAACGCCACAGGACCCTGAAATGAAAAAAATACATGGGCCCCATAAGTTTACGTACGTTGATATTATGGCAATTCTATAAGCTAATTGTTTTTGTGTGTGACTTTAAATGCTACAACATTTCTGGAAACTCTGTAACTGACTTGTGCCGTAATGTTAAATTTTGTCTTTTGACGAAGATGCTTCTAAGGTATAGTGATTCGTGGCTGTTGTTTCTAATTCGTGTTCATTTCCAGCTGTTCGTGTTGTCTCTTATACCAGGCCGCAAAAGGCCACCCTCTGGGCGCCTACTTGGAGCATGTGTTTTTATCCTTGCAAGGTAAATATTGCTGAACTTTATTGAACTCTACTTAAGTACAAAATACTTTCGTCTTGACCTTGACCCGGGCAGTTTACCACTCTTATTTCGAAGCTGTGTAGTTTTAGGAAAATCATTTGGCAAACATTGTGATAACACTACACCCAGATATAATACTTTCTGGCGATGTCTGAGTTACATTATTTTTCATAACGGACATTATAAACAACACCACATGTCAATGTGTCAAAAATGAAGCTGAAATGTTCAAAATTTCAAATTCAATTTCAAACATCAGATACGCCTTTCATAACTTTTGACTGCCAGATTCATATGCAAGTATGCACTGTACCATAATTACAATGGTCAGGTATTTTACATTAAACTTCAGTGAGGCATCTGATCAGTGTTTAATGAAGTTTTTCAAAGTGAGACATCTGACCTTTGCATATTCCTGAACATAAATCTCATCGTCAAAAGTTTGCTTGTTTCCTTTGCAGTAAAAATTGTGCCCAAATGAATTATTTATTATAATTACAGTTTATGTAAGTTGACAACATTTTTGAAGAACCGTTTATTTGAACCTTGATTTGTTGATTTACTGTTTGCGACTTTAACGTCTCATGCATTTTCAGGTGCCATTCTTCTGTTCCTTATAGTGTATCATCAAAACCTTTTCAACCTAAAGTTAGCAGTGGCAATAGCAATGTATCCTTTCAGATGTGAAAATAGGCTTTAAATAGTTCACGTAAGTTAAGCTTTTCAATTTCTGTTAAAAGTTGCGTACACATGCACGCACATGTACTCTTGTTTTGCGGTAACAAAAGCTAAAAAAACGAGGTCTGTTTCATGAAAAATTTCTTAAGACTTAAGTCAAAAATTTGGTCTTGCGTTCCGCACATCTATTTTTGAAAAATAATCAGATCTCACGTGTGGGGAGAACAGACTGAGTGCTAATGCTAAATACTGAACTTGATAAGTTAATCTTTTTGATAGTCATTTTATTTACCAAAAGTATAGTTGACAACTTTTGAAAACGAGAAAGCGGCAGACATGAATCTAGGCCGCACCCAAAGAGCAGGTGTCTACTGCAACACCCAGAAACAACCGATGTGGTTTTTTTCTTGTTTTCTGTGCCAATGAAATAGGGATTAATTGTTTGGAAAAGCACAAAAAACACACGGTAATGCGGGAATTTTGGGTTATATGTCAAAAGCTTGGCATTATATTGGCGACTGTGTAGGATAAAGCTTCAAAGTGCGGGACGTTCCCGCAAAAGAGAGACAATTGGCAACTAAATGTATGTTAAGTACTGTCGCTTCTACTAATTAAATTCCGAAACATTAGATTGTGCAATTAGTACCTAGTCTCCTTAACACTGTGAAAGATATCTTGCAGCTTTTTTTTCAGTGTTAAATGGAATCACACCAGACTGGGTATTGGTCTTTTTAGTGGTATGTTCCTTTTTTTCTTTAGTGAAGTGTTAATCCTGGAAACAAGTTTGAAGTTCTCAGTTTTTGGTTATATGATAAAGTTATTTAAGGTGTTTTCTTTTATTGAAATACTTCTGCAGTTTCCGACACCTTTAATTTGTATTTTTCAATGGCCGTTGTTAGTGTCATGCAAATTTAAGAATTTCCTTTGGTAACTAGTTAAATGGAAACTTCTTCTTGTGAGCCTTCTTAAAGGTAACAATTTTGCCTGTCAATAAAACCCAAAAAAGTTTCAAAACTACAGTTTTCACATTTGCAAAATTCCAGCTTACAATTAATCACTTCACTTCCGGTTCCAAATTAGTTCTAAATTCGAGCGTTAACTATGGTTGGTTTGGGTCTGATCTATTAAGTGCCATTAACCTGTACTTTAAGTTATATGGAAACTTTTTCATTTTTAATGCGAATTATTATTCTTTCCCCAACTCGTAGAGAAACATAGGTCCAGTGTTGCTATTTAGTCGAGCCTTCCAGTGGTATGCAATCTACAAATCGGGGGATTCGGGGCAAGTTAGCCCAGTCACATGGGGCATGACGTTCACCACGAGTATGAGTAAGTTTTATTTGATTATGTAATCGTATATTATTAATTATTTCCAAACTGTGGAATATTTTGAAGCTCATTTGCATAATTTTAGCCAGATTTCTGTTGGACGACAATGGATTGGCGGGTACAATAGTATCATGATTAAATGATGGGTTTTCAGTAAAGTCGCGACCCCAACACTTCTGTCGGGTTCCAACGTAAGGTGAAAGCCGACTTGTCAGTTTATTTAACTCGGGACCTTCAGTTTTTATATTACGATTGTGCAAATTTGCTTGTGGATTTCGGTACTCTTGAACATGATTTTTTTCTCAATTGTAGGTCGCTTTGCCACTAATCTGTTGGCCATTAACGACTACAGCATGATGGCCAATCAGATCTTGTCATCCTCTCTGGCCCTGATTATGATGTTGACTGTTCTCTACTACAGAAAGGAAGAAAAGAAGAAATCTTCCTAAAATATTCATGCATATTCATAGCAAAATGGTGATGTGATAGTTAGACTACACTTTTATTGATAAGGCATAATGATGAATCACCATGTCTTGTGACAAATTGCATTATCTAGAGTTGTCGTTCAATGTAATGTCATTCAAAGTCCTATAACAGGACAACTAAGGTCCAAATAGAAAAAAATCATAACAATAGTTGCTATAAGTACTCAATGAATCTAACTTGAACCATAATTTAGGAATGCTAACTCGCCATCTTGCTGAACTACTAGAAGATTTACAAGTCTTAAAAGTTGCAGGTCGATGATACACACCAAGACCGTGGTTTTTGAATCCGGTGTCTTTGTACAGCTTCATTATCATACCAAAATTTAATTTCAGTCTGAACAACATCCACGTTGTGTTTGAAAATCATTCCAAGCAATTTGCTGTAGTCTGTAAAGGACAGCAATTTTGAATATTGGAATCAAATCAGGCCAGGAAAATGTAGGTTACTTTTGGATTGGATATAGATCTCACAAAACAGGTGCCGTTGGAATTCGTTACGCACTAAGGATTGTAACCAATCACAAGTTGTTGTTGTGACGCACAATTACAGTAGCCAATCACACGCCAGTTGTGATGCTCTAAGGCGAGTTGGAAATCACGCGCAACACTTTTCGGCCATCTTTCTCAGGTCTAGTGGGTCCAATAAATATTTAATAAGAATCGTTTCTTCGTACTTGTCATTTTTAGGGGAAAATTATATTTTATTCGACGATTGTGAGAGAGCATTGAATGATAGTTACCTGTCCACTGACATCATGGTAAACCATACAAAACACAACACTGATCGTTTCCTCTTTGTACTCACCCGTTCCAAATCTTTTCCATGTTTCATGTTATGCAACTTTCAATTGTTATTCCTTCTTGTCCGTCTTTGTTTACAGTTTACATGACCAAAACCACACCGTTGGTAAAAGAAACCAAATATAAACAAAACAACACAGTGATATTTATCCATCCTTTATTTAAGTATGTAGACATATTTTCTATAATTTACAATATTTGCAGGAGTGTAGCCACAACACACACTGGCAAGCATCGCACAATACTGAATGTTATGGACTCCTCAATGTCATGCACTAAGTTTTGATACACAATAGTACTTGTATGTCTACTACACGAGCACACCCACTGTGACTAAGATATCAACTTCATAACTGGCACAAGTACACCTCGTTCTGAGGCGTGTATCTACAAGAAGTCACTGCGCATGTATTAGATTAAAGCGGCCTCTTTGCCTGCCTTCCGTGCACAAGGACAACTTTTGATTTAGACGACTTTCTGCTATAAAACTGAACTTTACGTGTTGAAATTGAGATGGGATTTCTGGGTTTGCAAAGAAGTGTCGGACAGTCGTTCGTCATTCCTCGAAACCATGCTTGACGCATAAAAAGATACGCCGTGACAAGTCAACTTGAAGAGTCTAGTATCAAGCACTAACCAACTGTTAATTCTTTTTTAAAGTCCTTAAAATGACTTGAAATCATCACAAATTTGATACATTAACGTCTTTCGTCTATTTTGTGACCGTTACTGGTCTAAAACAAAACACATTGTACCAGACGTGCGCAGGCCGCGCACGTGGGCCAATTTCACTGATCACCTGGAACTATTTTTGTGCTTTATTAATATATAGATAAAACCGGGCTGAGGAGCCAGAAATCTGACTCAAGGGTCTAGCAGTGTGGCCCAGTGGGCCTTGAACGCACGACCTCAAGTAAAGAAGGCGGTCACCTGTCACACCAGGCCACACTGTCTCCTCTAATCAGTAACTCAATAATTAGATTACTCTTTTTGACACACCCTGTAATACGGTTCAGCGTTCTGCTCAGCGGGAGGCGATGTAGCTTAATAAGAGTCCATGAAAAGAACACAAAACGTGAAGAACTCGTGCTTGGCCATCTCCTGCAAAACAGTGGACTGCAGATAGTATTTAGAATAGATTTTGAGTTTATTTTTTTATAAAATTATCTTTAACTCGTGTTGGAATGTGCACATCTTTGAATAAGTTCTTGCAGTTTTATGTAATAAGTCTAAACGCTTTGTAAGCTCAAATAAAATACAATTCAAATCAATTTAGATTTAAACACACAGGACTCCGCGAATTTGAAGATCTGAATTCTGCAGGTTAGGAGCTTAATTGAACATCTATTCAGTAAATTCAGTCTTGCATAAGCCTTTAAGCAACACAGGTGTGATTTAAGTACAGGCAATTCTTAACCTTAACAAACCATGCCCATCAGATCCCTAGCAAATCCACTTAGTAATAATGTTAATCTGACAATAGGACAGACGGGGGTAAACTACCACACGAGACACATCAGTACACCTGGTGTGGGTTGCATGAAATCTTTTCCATGGAAAATAATGTTTAACAATTGGCCCTTTCTGGAACTAAATGGACATCTCCTATGTACAATGGATTGAGAGAAATTCCCCTACCATCGCAGAAAAACACATTATATGTCCAGTCAGTCAGACTACATTCCATGGACTGCAAGCTAGTTTCTTGCACTTGTGGCAAAAATCTTTGATTGTGGAATGGAAGTGATGAATTTACGCTGATAATTCACCAATTCTATCACATAATTCAACCAAACAACCTCACTGACCAATCACTTCAGTGGCCGCCATTTTTCTAGGTTACACTAGTGAACTCCAGATACACTAGCCTTCCACTCTCACGATTTTGTGAGGTCTTGATTTTCTTGCAAGAACCATAGTTTACGGAACGCTCTCTGGGTGGAAGCAAAGAGGGATATCCCACAATTCTCTGACCCCGAAAGTGCACATATCGCCTTAAACTGTCCACAAAAGGTTAAAAGCAACAGGACTACCAAAAAGACGATATTAAAGTTGTTATCCAGCATCTATAAATTTTACACAACAGAACCCTATACTTCGTTCCACTACAGGAGAATAAGGTGTAAAAGGAATACATTCTATAGTTTTGATACTTTCTGGTTGTTAACATTAAATACTACTTCTTTAAACACAACAATTGCACAGGTTGGTAAAACTGGGCAGTGAACACGCCAACAAAAAATTTTGGTAACACGGATCAAGGTGTGAAAAACCAAACACCAAACCTAGAATTTGTATTCACCATCCACCACTAAGAATTTAAAGAACAAATTAAACCTGAAACCCTTAAACGCAACATGGGAGACGAGTAAGTATGGATATGTTCAGCCAGAAATATGGACCTTCAAACTGTTGTAATCTCAACAGACAAAACTCATGATGCATATATAGCGCAGTGCCAATAGGTCACATTCTAAATTCAACTCTCCTGCTTTATGGAGGAAGAAATTCTGCAATTCGGGATGAAAATAATTGTTAGAATTGCCACTTTTCTATTTTTGGAAGCTTACTACATTGTGGCAAATGGTCAAAATGTTACCACTTAATGTTCGGAAAAATCCAGACCGCACAACCCATGCTAAAAGCAAATTTTCCTGAAATTTGTTTTGTTCATAAATTTGACAAAATGAAATTTTCATCTGTCCACCATATTGTACCAACTAAACAATTTTACATTAGGCTTAAAATTGCAGCACTACACAGATGGAACTGAACAGTGACAGCAAGGCGTACACTATTGTTTTTCTCCTGCGTATCAAATAACATTTTCTACTTTCATTACAACAGACATTCAGTGGTATTAAATATATTACATCAATTATATCTACACTGCCTTGCTTTACACATATCACAATCATATCTAACATATTACTATTTTCACGTGTATAGAGGTTTAGAGCCAGATGCCTCAAACTCTGTCCAAGCATCGCTTAGTTCCATGAATATTAAGCGAGCAAGATTCTCCTGTGGCGTCCCGCCGAGCTGAAACGACAAGAAATGATGGAACATTGAACATTTTTCTAATGCGGCAGAAAAAAATTTGAAACAAAATAAGACATGCAACTACGCAATCGAACAAAATTACAAACAACGGAATTATTGTTTACTGACAATTAAGGTGTAAATTACAATTAAGCTTGTTTCCAATTGTGCACAGCATTCACGTGTCACTTTTTGACCTGTTCAAGCCACAATGCCTAGCAGACGTCCACCAACCGCATCAGGGTGTAACCACAACACAGCCTTCCTGTACCACTTCTTGACCTGTTCAGGCCACACTCCCAGTCAGACGTCCACTTACCTTATCAGGGTGTACCGACAACACAGCCTTCCTGTACCACTTCTTGACCTGTTCAGGCTGCACAAGTTGATGCATGCCAACCACCTTCCAGCGCTCCTCGCCGTCCCACAGCACCTTGTGCAGTGAACAGAGCAGTGTGCGGATGTTACGCTCCTTCCCCTCTGTCCACTCACGTACCTGCATTGAAGAAGCACGCCAAACTATTGATGGTAAAATATCACCACTTTACGACACAATATGGCCGACATTTTAGTCCACGAAAGATATACTGCACCATATTAATGCTCTAGATGCTTATACTTCTATACCAAAGCTGCCATCTGTGAACGCTTGTAGAAAACTTGTTCTCTGTGTATAAGGCCTAATACGCTGGATAAGCAATTATCCAGCGTATAACTTTAAGTTTAGTGCAACCCAAATTTATATGCTGGATAAATATCCGGTGTATAAATCTGATCTGCCGTATAAGGTCTTATCAGCTGGATAGTTGTACAGACTTATGCAATTGGGCCCAGATGTTTTTAAAAAAACATGACCACTCACAGCAATGTTATATGCACTTCAAAATGACACAATGCCCTGACATATGCGATCAAATAACCATTTTGAAAAATTGTCATTTTGACTAAGATCACTTCAACGTCCACAAATATGAAAATGTTGGTACAAACTTGGGGCATCTGCTTTTGCTTTCTCAAACTATGATACAAGCATCAGAGACTGACTAATGATTCAAACATTTTAGTCTATTAGCACAATCTGGAACACTAAACATTTTCATAGAGTGTCAGAGCACTCATTTCTGACAACCAAGTTCACAGTTAAAAGGCATAATAATGCTAACACGAACACTCTTGGCTGAGGTCTTCTTACACTCCAATGCACCTACAAGTATCTCCATCTAGTGTTAGAGTATGGAACCAATTTATTCCCTTTGACTTACAGCCACAATTGTTTAGACTGCACAGCTGGGTTCATAGATCAACCCCTGTGAATTGTGACCAATTGAATTGCGGCAAGTGGTCAAACACAAGGTGATTGGCCCTTTTGTGTACCTTGAGCACTTCTGGGTCTACATCTTCCAACAGCTGTTCTTTCTTCATCTCTTTGATGGTCTTAGGTTCGTTCTTACTGGATGATGACGGTGTGAAGCTGTGCGTGCCAAGAAGGTCTTCAAATGCATTCTGGGACACTTTTGCACCGGCAGCTGACCAATATGAAGAAACGGTGAGAAGCAAGAAATACACACTCAAAATTGAACTCAAAATTGTTTCTGACCTTGTCAATTCCACTTTTGTGCAAAGTTAAGATGTGTGTCCATTATTTTGTGGTAGAGTAAATATTGTGGTTTACTAGGATGACTGTGTAATCCTAGTTTGCAAACGACGACCCAAGCATTAAAGCTATAACTTTGAGTCTGAATTTGAAATTTTGAGTTTTCACCAGTTTGTATCGCAAATCTAGTGGTCATTAGGTGCGAAATTGGACTAGACACAAATCTGCTTAGAACGTAATATACTCGAGCACATAAAAATAGACCCTTATCTTGAGTTCTTGAGTAGATGAGAGGATATAAACAAACAATTTCGAGTTCGATTTTAAGTACACAGATTAGACCCCGAGATAAAATCCAAAGAAACATGGCATTCACAAAACGATCTCATGCTATCGATGAAACGGTTCCCTTACATCTGAACAGAATAAGAACAGAGAGCAATCCATATGTGTGAAGGCAAACATCAACAAAACGGTAAATTTAAATTCAGTAATATATAGCAGTATATATTTTCTGAAAGTAGAAACCCTGCAGAATTTGATTTTCTAATTTGTATCAATCTACCAAAATGAGTCACATGACTGCCCTTTTAGTAAAATCCACAAAAAAAGAAATTGACAATGAAACAACGGTATCAATAACGTGACAAAATTTAGTTTCCTATAACATTCAACAAATCTCAAAAATTCTGTTAGTTTCCTATAAATATCATTTTACTTTAAATTTGTTTTACGCAAAATTTTCATGAAAATCTGAAAAGCCTCTCAATTCCTGTAAGAATGGAACACTTTAAAAATATTTCCCGACAATATTTTAAAGAACATTGTATAAAGCGTAGCATCTGGAAATTTCACATGAATTTGATTGGCCATTTCAGAAATATGACATTCCATATTTAGCCAAATTTAGACATTTTTCAGGGATTCCTCCATAACATTGTCTTCCAAGTTTTACTTTTTAACAGGACGAGACATGGCAATCAAATCTTACTCATGAATGGTCGTCGAGGACCTCTCTCTTCTCGTCCGCCAATCACGCTGTTGAAACCGCCCACATAGTAGTTGGGTTTGGGCGGGGCTTGTGATTGAGTGGGCGGGGCCTGCGGCCGGGATGCCTGCTGCGCCATTCCTGGTTGGGCAGAGTGCTTGGGTGAAGACTGCCACTGACTGGCGGAACCCATTCCTTAAAATACACTCACAATTTTGTACAAACATGAAATTACATGTAACAATACACGAGTGTTTTTACAAGTTTCAGCAAAAGAGAAAATGCATTTTATTGTTCTTTGTATGAAAGTAATCATAATAAAGGCAGGATGTATAACGTTACAGCCTTAACTCCCAAAATTGCTTTCACGATACAAGTTTATACTACAAATCCTGTTTATCCTCACAGGGACCCCAGACTTTGAGAACCAGTTTTGTGTGGGATATTCAGTAGAGAAAACTGGTTCTCAAAACGTGGGGCCCCTGTATTACTAAGTGAATATTACCCAAATGACAATAGTCTATCTGTCATTCCCTTTACATCTAGTTAGGTACTCACCTGTCCACTTGTGCAAATGTTCCAGTTCATAAATTGGTGTAAATTTCAGATAATCTGTCATTACTACACCCTACACCATTAGTGTGTTTAAGAGGAGGCACTGTGGCCTAGTGAGTTGAGTGTCCGCTTCCTGCTCTCACGGCTGCAGGCTCAGATCTCACTGAAGCCCAGTACTAGATCCTCACGGTTGCAGGATCAGATCTCACTGGAGCCCAGTACTAGATCCTTGGATCAGGCATCTAGTTCCTCTGCTGGGTCTTAATTTGTGTATGTGTGTTATGTTGATGGACAAAAACTGGTTTCAGGCGTTTTGTGCAATGGTCCTGGGGTAAGCGAACTGTGCACGTCTGATGCAACGTGTATCAGACCACCTCCACTATTATTTAATGCGTTTAATCATCTCCAAATCTAAGTGTCCTTTAGCTCATGCCCGTGAGTTACACAATATGTTATGCAACAAGAGAAGACTGTCACATAAAGTACTCCACAGCAATGATAGGAACTTCTCCATCTTATAACAGATAGCCCGTGGTTACCACAGCTTTTTAAATAGGAAATTCGTGTGCGTACCTGGATGCATTTTTTGTTGACTCGTTTGTTGCTGACTTAGTGGGCTGTTGTTCGCTGTGGGCTTTCCAAAACTTCCTGTAAAACAGAAAAGTAAACAAATGAACAGCCAGTGAAGGAAAACAATTTTTTACCATGTAACAGTGGGCACTTGACATGGAACTCTACAGTGATATGGCAGACCTAAAGTACCACCCGCTTGATACAGTGTCAATTTTTTGCAAAACAAGCCAAGGTTTTATGAAGGACTGACCTAAAAGTATTCAGACAAAATGATCTAGAATGACAGCTGGGCAAAAGCCGAATACATCAGAATTTTTTTCATGACAAAAAATTAAGGGAAATCAACAGGAAAGTTAGCAAGTTGACACAGCCATCCTGTAATTGTAATATTTTGCCCATATAATAATTTTTAGCAACAAATTTTGCTGTTAACAGAAGTAGCCGTCGTAACGGGAAACGGTATTTTGTCTGATGATTACATTTGTCTTGAACTGCATATATCCACATGTAAGCCATTTTCAACAATAATTGTACCAGGTGAAGCATATAATGACTGAATTCACACTTGACTTCAAGACTCAAAATTTAATCGAACACGCAGCAAGATTTGAGTATAATTTTGCAACTTCAGTCAAAAACCTGACAGGCAGTAGGTCAGTTTTTGAGCCGGGTTCTGAGTACAGAGATTACAGTAAAAAGTCTTCAATTTGAGACCCAAATAATTGCTAAAATTACCATACACACGCACACGCACACGCACACGCACATAAATTTCAGAGGTATACCACATCATTGAAGATGCTTAACACCTCACCAACTGTTGTTTGGTCTGCTACA
Organism: Phoronis australis; assembly: GCA_002633005.1. NCBI lineage: Eukaryota > Metazoa > Phoronida > Phoronidae > Phoronis > Phoronis australis. The sequence continues at coordinate 404,152 of NMRA01000302.1, read as the reverse complement.
CCATGTAAACCATGCTAAGAGCAAAGTAAACTTTCCTGAAAAAATTATTTTTGCTGAGAAAATTGGCAATATAAATTTTGCTTGTTGGCAAACACAAACTGAAAAAAATTGACAGTAGGCAACTGGCCCTGAATTCTTTCTTTCTTGCACCCAATACACACTCGTGCACTGCCAGTTAAAAAAACCCAAATAGTTCAAATCAATCTTATCTATAGGGACACATACCCAAATCAGCAAACGGATCTGCTTTGGACTTCTGTGGACTAGCTAGGTTAGGGTTACTATTGGCACTTCTCTGCATTCCACCAGATGGAGCTCCGTTCAGCCTGGCAATGTTTGGATTGCTGAAGTTCCTCGGCATGGTTGTCTCGGGCGTTTTAAGATTGTGTGTATCCCAGCTGCCCATGAGGTCAGGTTCTTGGCTGGAGGTGTCTGCAGGACTCTCCATAAAAGCCAGGAAATCATCTTGATTAGATTTTGGCTTATTTGCTGTGCCAGTTGTACTGGGCATTGTGTTTGACTGGAACGGATCAAACGTGTTCTGATTCACTTGAACACTAGGCTGAGGTGGACTGGCGAAACTATCAAACGGGTCGAATGTATTTTGCGAAGGTGGAGGAGCTTGTTTCGTTTCTGCCGCCTGTGGAGCGGACTGGAATGCTTCGAAACCGCCCCCAAGCAAGTCTGACGTCGAGTTCTGCTGACTCTCCGTAGGTGGTGCAGATGTGCCACTGAGCAGGTCAAAGTTCGAGGGTTCGTTGTCCTGCATGTTCAACAAGTCAAAACCTTGAATGTTCCCGTTTTGCTTGTTACTGTCAGGTGCACTGCTTTCCGCGGACAAACCAAGCAAATCAATGTGTTGATTTTCGATTGTCCCTGCTGATTGACCTGCGACCTCATCATCATCGTCATCGTCATCATCATCATCACTCACACCAATCAAATTTTCACCCTCCTCTTTGGCACCAGCACGAGCTTTTGACAAGCTTTCAAAATCATCATCAAATGTATTACTTCCCTCCACAGTGCTGTTGGATTGGTTTGTGTCCTGCCAATCAAGCGAAGTGAAGAAATTCGACTGCGCTGATTGACGCTGCGAATCTTTGATGACATCAGGAGCTGGGGGTCGAGGGGGCGGAGCATTTGCTTTGCTTACGTGAATTGGAGACACGTCATCTGCTGAAGTGGAAGCACTGTCGTCAGAGCGGGGCTCATTTGAGTTCAAACTGGACCCCCTACTCAACTGGTCCCCAAACAACGCACCTGAAAGGAAATGGACATTAATCACTCATTGGTTACAAAAAAACACAACAACTATAGCAAAAAATATGCAGCACCAAATCTTTTTTCTTCGCACATCAAAATTAGAAAAATTTGATAGCAGTGTTTCCTGTAGACATCATTAGAATGATTTGGATTTTGGAAGTAGTGCCTCATGTAAACTAAATTAGAATCATTTGGCAGCAGCGCCTCCTGTAGGCAAAATTTGTTGAACACACAACATTGTCCAAGCTACAGAGAGCTCGAGAGAATATCGTTGAAAATTATCAATCGCAAACGTTGTACGCACAACAAACTTTGTATTCACGAAGAACACGATTTCCCCTGTCAACTGAGGACGGAAAACGTGACAGTGACACAAGAAATGTTATTTTAGCACTTTTTTGTTACTACAAGATGGTCAGACAATTCAAGGAGCGTAACATGCCATGTATTTGAACGTATCACCACAGTGCTGCCTAGAATAACTGAAATACTTTCATACAAAAATACTTTTAGCTTATTAATCAAAATGTTACGACTTTATCTCTCTTTGTTTCAGTGTGCCAAATTAAAAAGACCATAGAAAAATCGGTAAATTTCCACAATAGTTTGCGTACTCACCAAATTCTGATACAGCATCTTCGTGTTCACCTTTGTTTTTGAAAAGCAGTTTTGGACGAAGACTTTTTGAGCTGAAGTTCTCCCAGGGTGCTGACTGATCGACCCGGGGTCGTTCCCTTGGTGAAACCACGATGTCAAAGCTGGCATGGAATAGCTCAGGATATTTGTCAGGCGTATCCAAAAGATCCATGTCTCGTCTTCGTAATTGTTAAAATAAAATAAATTAAATTTAATATCGGCAATTCAGGAAAAGTTTGGAATATATCAGGCATTCCAATAAGTTTTATGTCACAAAGACGCAGATTTAAGAACGGTGGACTCCTGAGGCATTAGGGAAATCAGTTATTATAGTAGTGTAACAGTTGCAACTGAGAAATTTTCAAGATCCACTTAAAAGTTTTATTTTGACGGAGACTCCAGC
>NMRA01000302.1:257759-400703 GCA_002633005.1 Phoronis australis | reverse complement strand
GACCGGCCATGTCATACCAAATCATTGAGCCTGGTGTCAACCAATAGCCAACAGACTGGCCATGTCATACCAAATCATTGAGCCTGGTGTCAACCAATAGCCAACAGACCGGCCATGTCATACCAAATCATTGAGCCTGGTGTCAAGCAATAGCCAACTGCCAGTTCTCCTTTAACTCAGAAGTCACCTCCAATCTAAGTAAGGAACAAGTTGAGACTGATTTTATAATAATATGGTAAGTGCCTATTTCTTGACAGAATACCGGTTCATGGCAACTTTAACACAACAAAAAAACAGAATGCCGGTTCATGGCAGCTTTAACACAACAAAAAAACTCACTTGGCAAATTTGATATACTTCAGTGTGGGATTGATGAAACCAGTGTGAAATTGTATTTGGAACATTTTCATAGAGGTTATCTAAAAAATAAAAAACATTAAAAGGACATTGTTAGACATGGATCATACACTGTGACATTACTGCAGTAATGCTCAATTAACTGTTGAAATATTGGCAATAGTCACGTACAGGGTCCCTGATTCTGAGAACCATTTTGATGCTGGTTATTCAGTGGAGAAAACTGGTTCTCACAATGCGGTACCCCAGTAATAGACTTATTACTAAAACATCATCAGACAAGCTGCAGCCCTGTCCAGTCGTCTGGGACTTGACATGTGGTTCAACAGCCTACTTGCAGATTTTCCCATAGCTAGTGGCATAACCAGGCTTAAGATCAAAAGGGCGACCTCAGAGGGGAATTCAACCGCTTTTGATGGTACGTTTAGAAAAACTACAGATACCTGGTTATCTTAAAGGTACATTATGCAGGCATTTACTATCCAAGGAACTATAGAATGTGAGGTGAATGTCCCAACAAAGGTCCGTGTCTTGGCGCAGTACTCAATTCCATTGAAGAAATGTAACATCCACCACAGTATTAACACCACTTGTGTCCATCATTTGTGTTATTTACTCAACAGAATTAGAATGCAGAATCAAGATGCTGGCCGTTTGCTGGGCACTTTCATACAAAGTACACCAAGGGAATTAACTGAATAAAAATGCCTCTCCCAGACAACCAAAGATTTTGATTTTTACTAAAGGTCACATCATAGTGGATTACATTTCCCTTTAAAATATTGTTTGTTTCCACTTAACCTACCCTCACTCCTCTCAGACCAGTCATTAAGATACTAAATTTTCTACTTTAAATTAGCAGGGTGCACTTTTTCATTGCTAAAATATTGGCATTGTTTTTTACAGCTGAAAGATAATATATCTTTTCTCAGACTGCAAACAAAATGCTTCAGAGTCAGCGCAATATTTTACGGTTGGTCGCATGAAGGAAAATAAATCAATTTCAATCAGAGGAAATCTGCACTGCAAAACAACAAGTGAAATTTAATCACGAAACGAGATAGTGTACCTTTCCTTGAACCTTCCCGCCAAATGTGGAGCGAGCGTGGAATGCAGCAATGGTGACATCTCCTGTCACTGAGATATTCAGTGGAATCACAACCTTGCCGTCTTCAATTGTGAACGGTCTAAAATGGTCAAAATGTATTTGCTAGACTTCTACAAACAGCGTAGTTCACAATTTTTTTAACGGCGGGTAACAAAGAAGTGACCCTGGACGTCCAGAGGATGACAAGAGGTCGTGTAACACTCAGCATGGCAATTCATAAATTCGTCTTGTAGACTTACGTCTGTACCCGTATGACAAAATATTCACGTATCATACTCTGACTAGACAACTGACATTACTTAACAAATTGTTAGCATACAAGCCTGGCATATGCACATGCAAAGTGGAAATTTAGACAACGTATTTACATACAATTCCTTTAACAGATAAAAGCTTATCTATTCCGGAAACGAACTGAAAATAAACCGTTTAAAAGATGTAAACAAACAAAAACATACCGCATTCTCTCATACGCCTGTGACGTAGACAGTATTCTATCCTCCTCAACATATATCTCAATGAATGGCGTACATCCATTCCTGAAAACAGACACAAGCTTGTGAGCAGAGTAAAACGCAACCACCAACTCAGTGAAGAGCACTCAAATGAATTTAAATGTTCGGGGTGCTGAAATAAATATCCTGAAATTATATTTATTACTTAAACAGGTTCCGTCTTGTTCCCCAGGCTTGATAATTAAGAACACACCAATGCGGTTTCCTTCAACCTAGCGTCAGAAATTTTAAAAATAAATGCAGATTTACATTTTATTTTTATATGAATTGTCAACAATGTGACAATCACCTCTTCAAAATTTCTGGCTTACACCAACAGTTAAAATATAATGCCATGTTGAAAGTTCATTACTTTGAAAAAAGGCAGTTTGTAAAACGCGCTGAAGTTCTGATGAGATTTAAAAAAATGACACAGAAATAAAGACACTATAACCAGCACAGTCGTAATTAGTTACGTAATTCTACGTGACTGCGACAGTTACTTCCCATACTCACTTGTTTTTATTGAAGAGAGGTACAGGGGCTAGCGTGATTTGAGACAGCATGACAGGACGGTTGTGAGGCAACACTGGCGGGCTCTTCACCATGTCACAAATGTACTCCACGTATCTGTGAACACACAAAGCACGGTGACAACTTTAGAGCTTCAAAACAGCCTTGAAACCCGCGATGAATGTTTTGGATTCAAAACGACTTTCAAGTTAGTGTAGTTTTGACAATTAGCCAAAAACCACCAAACACTAGCATTTGGTTGAATGATTCTCTAATGATAAAGTTGATGCCATCAAGTCTGAACTAGTATTAAAAATAAAGTGTACGGCAGTGAATTTATTAGCTGAAGCATTCAATGGACTTACTCGGTACACATTGTGTAGAATATTAAAAATAGATTAGTACAATATATCAAAAAATACAACTACAAACCAGAGGCTTTTAAATCCCAATGTTGCGTCCATCATCTTACAAAACATTGTTCTGGTTCACGTTTTGGGGCGAAACCCGTTTGTTTTTTGATACGGTTAATTACATGCGCAAAATAAAGCAATTAATCAAATTAAGATCATTGATTGCTCCAAGGAAAACATTCATGCTACTAACTTGATTTATTCCAATTCTAAAATTATCCACAACTTCGGCTCGACCTAATTAGCACTGCTGGGGACACCAAATACGGTAATGCTCAAACCACATTTTATATGTACAAATTAGCTAACAGTTTTCGGTGCAACGATAACCAACATGACCCACCTTTTCTGCGACGGACTTATTCCCGGATTCATTCTCTTCACTGTGAACATGTGCATCGGGCCCTTGGAGTTGTCAAAGAGCCGGCAGAAACAGGTGAATGCTGCCACCACTGTGGCCGAGACAGCTTTACCATCCTGGGTGTGAAACGGTTGACAATGAACAACGACTCGGCAATTTATGCTCAACTCAAAGAGCAGTGATCCAAGGACCCGATTCGTTACAACTGCAATTTATTACCTCTGTAATAAACCATGATTTGGGGACTTTCTCTGTAACTTATGACCTCTTTAATGGACAATGGTCAAAGGATTATTTTGTTTCAACACGACTGTGACTGATGACCTGTGTAATAAACAGTGAAGCAGAGACCTGCTGCATCAAGCCAGAGATTAAAATTGAGACTCAATATCATAGCCAATATGGCAGTAAACAGAACTACCCATGACGTAAACATTCACATTTCACTATCAGAGATGAGCTTTGCTTGTAGGACTAAAACCTTCAAAAATCCCAGTGCAGGATGGCGTCAATTTACCTTGAATGAAAAGAAGTGCCTAATCCACTTACCAAGCAGTGAACTATACAGACATTCTGAGGACTCTGTCGTAACCACAGCTGCATATTCTTGCAAATGGCAAACAGATTATGCAGGGTAGGGGCCTTCTTGGGAGGCCAGCCACACTCAGAGACCTGCCGAAAAGGAAGCACAATGAAATAACCAAGATACCATAAATACTTACTAGTTTAAAACAAAAAGTTGAATGGTCTGGTCGTGAAAACTGTTGTCAGTTGTTTTGGGTAGAATACTTCCTTTTGTTTTTTAACACTGTGAGTTAGCCTTTATGATTGCATGATATAATGAAAGACCGAGGGGAGTTTGCGTCAACGCAAAGATTTACCACCATTAACTTCATTAACTCAAGCATGACGTTCCTGGCCATGACTTGACGTAATTAGCACAGCAGGGACTTTGAAATGAGATTATGCATACAGAACCCAGACTTACGACTAACGTGACTATTACATTGGAGTCTAATTTCAAAATTACACAAGAACTTACTCTGTTCTGAAACTTTGCGTTCCTGTAGGACCGCTGAGACAAGTTATAGACGGCGTAGGCGTTGGGGTGACGAGAGTCGAGCATCATCCTCACTTCATCAATGTTGTTCTTGAATGCGGCTTCCATACCTTCAGCAGGGAACGACATAACTGTAAAAGAGACCAGACGTTTAACGTCATGTACCAACCACCTATATTTTGGTGCGGAATCAGTTTTTAAATTATATTGTTCTAAATTCATATATTATTACCTGAAATGACGTTTTTTTCAATGACATTTTTACTCATTGTTTTGGATCTTCACTTATAGGGCAAGAAGCTGAACAGATACCAAGTGCTTTTTTGAAAATGATACGTTTTCAACCACTCTTAATTCTTTTCATTCAATATTGATTGACTGTTAAACTGAAATCACATCATCATCAAACATTTTGAAATGGATAAGTTGCACTCACGAAATATTTTTGGAAATTTGCCGATTGGTGTGACTCATTGTGTTTCATATAAAGGTGCACAGGGAAAATTCTGGATAAAGGCGCGCTGCAAAGGCATAACTAATGCACAATTGCATACAGTAGAGTTCTTCAATATGAGTTGGCATCACTAATTTCACACTATGAACCGAATGGAATTCAGCGACTGCATTTTGTGTGACACAATAAAGGCAATGTTATTAAAGCAATGCTATCCACCAAATGGATGCTTGTGTTAACGTAAACATCTAACACAATAAAACAAGACTATCTAGACCACATTTACCTGCTATCCTGGAGGTGATGTAGGAGAAATCCATGTCTTGCTTGTTCATTCTGAAAAAGGGCATAACAGATTTTGTAAGAAACAGAGCCAAGAGTCCAAACTCTCACACACTACAGTAAATTGCTGTCATGTTTCCTATTTGAACTGACTCCAGCTCTTGAACTCGTAAACATTTCTAATTTTATAGTAAACCACCACTCTGACAATTACGCTGGTCAGTTACTAAATACAGAACACAGAAGATGACAGAACGGAACATACGCTGAGACAGTCTCCACGACTCTGGCCGATGCATCTTTGATGTTTTTCATGAGGTTGCCAGCGCCACCTTTTATCGAGTTGAGAAAGTAACTACCACTGCCTGAGGTGTCACTGGCAGCTTGGTGCTGTGGTGGTTGTCTCTGTGGACTAGAGCGAGCTGAAAGGAGCACAATGATGAATGACCAATGCAAAATGAGCTTTCACAAAAATCAGTTTAAACTGCGAATGGACTATATTTCCAACAATCAAACTCTTTTGTCACAGAAAGCTTAAGAAGGGCCTCTAATATTAAAAACAGCTTTATATAGATGTAGCTCATGTTGGATAATGATGGTTAGTTAAGGATTACTCTCTGGAGGTGACAAAGGTCACAGCTACGGTATACTAGAGAACGCACCACTGGAGACTAGTTACCTTGAGTCTGGGCAGAGGTGACAAGTTCATGGGCAAATGTCAGCGACAGCTTGGGATTGACGTTCCTGGAGGCAGCTATCTCTGTTAGCTGAGCTACTAGTTCAGTACTTGGGGGTCTGTTACGGGGGTCCACTTGTAACATGGCTCCTACACGAACACAAAGCTATCAATCAAACAGAAGGCTTACTGGTCAATTAAAGAGATAATATGCTTATCAATATCAAATACAGTTCCTGTCAATGACTTCTGTGAGATCACACTGTGAGACTTTCACTATATAGACACTTTAAATGTTTTGAGATTTTCTTCAATCGACTAAAACAGTGTGCATGTAATTATTACAATTCTTCTCTCAGAAAATAAACAAAAACTAAAAAGAGTGGATATCTGTATTGTGAATTGGCAAGAAATGTTAGAAATTTCACGAAGTAACCTGGAGGTGGATAATTCCTACAGTAAACATCAGCTTTTGTAGCTCTGGCATCCCAGAGTACCCCAGGAATCATATTAATTGAACATAATTAGAACAAATGTCATATTATGCTCATCTGGGTCAAAAGGTCAGATAGAACGCACTTGTATATAATGCATAAGCTTGTAAAAATAAACTCGCTCATCACTAGAAACCACACAAATGGCCCTGAAAATTTGGCATGGACCTCTGGCGGCTCATAGGTCTTTACGGAGCCCAATTTTCTGACATTCACTGAACCAACTATTTCGTAAATTTTCTGATAAACTCACTTAACAGATCGTGGAAAACTACATATTTGTTATCGGAGGCGGGTATGTTGTAGTTAGCGTTGATGATCCTCAGCTTGGCCGAATCCTCAAATGGATGCTCCCTGAAGCACAGCATGAACAAGACACAGCCCAGGGCCCAAATGTCTTGCTGCTCGTTGATTGGATAGTTGGAATACAGGTCAAGCATCTCTGGGGCTCTATACATAGGGGTCGTATTCTTTGCAATCTAAGCACAAGAAAAACAACATTAGCAAGGTGTCGTGGTTTGAAGATGGAGTTGTGATACATTCAAGTTGAGCTGTGACAACATGACTTTGACGCATGGTGTCTACAGACGGAAACTAGAGTCCCACATGTGCTGACTTTGCTTGCCCAGTGTAACAAAGCAAGTCTCCAGTGAACACCAAAAATGTGTATTTCACCTCGTCACAATTATAACTAAATAAGAATATCAATGAGCGTACAGTTACTAACGTCCCGTCACATTCTCCCCCCTAGCAGAAAATGTCGTCCCGACATCATTAACATACAATATGAAAACAAAGCGCAGTGAAACAAAGGATAATGGAAAACATTCAGTTTCCTCATACCACAGACATCATAACGCAAATCTCACTTCCAGCACGGCAATGCCTGGCGCGCTCGCAACAGCAGCAGGAGAGAGAGAAAAAACTAGAGATGAACCAAGTCCCTACCATCCAAGATCTCTGACCTATTCACAGTTTTAATGGTTCCGGCATCATCTGCTGCTCGTACTGAGATTTCATTGTTTCTCCGAGAGACAATACGATAAGGAACTGAACCAAATACATTCTGAATTTTATTCCTCCCCGTGATACTGTGATCTCTCAGAAATACCGTAGCACCAACCGGACGGGATTGGGCGAACGCATGGGTATCATTTCTAGCTTTATTTCTATCATTCGAAGTGTCAGTAAAATACTGAGCACGCTGCCAAGCGTTTTTCATTTTATCTGCTGTTAACTTTGCATACTCGTCTGTGCAACCATGTGTATTTCACCTCGTCATGCTTATATTTCAGTACAGTTACACATGATAACTCTCAATTCCATACAGGCAAAGGAAGGAAACACCCTTCTCCGAAGCCTGTCGGTAGCGAAGTGCCCGACACATACCGTCGCGCCCGCATGCTCACGTAACAAAGGCGCACTGAGATGCAACAAAGACATTAGCATAAGAATAACTGAACAATTATAACTAAATAAGAATAACAATAAGCGTATAGTTAATAACGTCCAGTCACACAAGGAAAGTATTTCAAAGAAATATGGAATATTCCACCTCCACAGTTGTTAAAAAACATCCTCAGTTCTATTCACTGCTTGCACACTTGGTGGCGGTGCAAAAATGATTGTCGTGCATTGCTGTTTAGGGCACAATGCCTAATTTTAGCATCAGTTTTAACAACACAACATAAAGGCACGAGTCTCACAAACATGCAGAGCCTTTTTAGTTTGGACACAACACCTTGTTTTCAAGCATCATGGAGAATTTGTGCAATAAGTGAATTCACAAGAACTTCACAAGAATTTGCAGGTCCAAAAATCAACTCTGCTGTCTATTTCCACTAGCAAAAGGCTCGACGACTGGCTTCGTTTCTAAATATGGCTCACACAAGTAATAACTAAATCAGGTGTCTGTCATGAAAATAATTTGAATTTGATTGAATCAAATTTGACATTGTTTCTCAAATCAAGACATAATTTTTTTGTAGAGGCACATTTGATAAAATGACTTTGAGAAGAAAAGATTTGTGAGGAACACGTTGATATTTCTGCACATACTAATGACTTCATTGATCACCTGATTTTTTCTATGTTAATTAACAACCAGAGCTGCGTCTTCAGTTAGTGTTTGGATTTACAAATTTTTGTGCTCCAAAAGATTTCTACTTAAAGCAACACAGCTGAAAATACTTATTACCAGAACATTTCTGTGTCCGGGCGTGTACAGTAGCTAAAGTAAAGCCTGTTTTTTTCCAGATTACTGTTATTAGAAACACACTTCACTGAATCGTCACAGGGAAATGCACTTTAAAATTTGCATATTCATGTCTGATCAATATGTGATAACCACTCAAGCTCTGACAAACAACACGCTGTTACTGAGCAGTGCACACTCTGAAAGGATAGCAGTAATACAGTTGACCCATTCTATATTGATGAGCTGGCACTAAGCTTCTAGATATATCATAAAGACATAGCTATCCAGTAGCAGTCGTTATTAAGTGCTCACATCTTACACACCACTGACAGGGTTTAGCTTGGCACAGTAATCACGGGCATCAGGCAACATTACAATGTGAAACACGGACACTGTAATCTGAAGATATCTTGCAAGACGAGCCGAGTGATGTAAAACGGAAATCAAATGAAGTTAACAAATGGTCAGTAAACAGCACCCACAAACATACAAATCTCAAACAGGAAACCACGGGTAAAAATTTAAGAGATAACCGCAGACTTCCGCTTGAACAATAAGAATTGAAAACACTAAAAGCAGCAACAGATGAACTTCAGTGACAGCTATCAATCTTAATGCATGCCAATCAATCTGTCATCAGTCACTAATGATGATTTATTAATATCTGATAATAGTCAGGCATCCAAGGAAAATGGGTATATAGGACAAGTTATCACAAATGAGAGCTACTGCATACAACTCTCATTTCCCTTGGTGTGAATTAAATAAAACAGCAGTGAATGCGTCAGTGAATGAATACCTGATCACTTAAACTAAGTCAAGCTAACACTTAAAGTTGATAAATGTTATGAATTCCTATTACCTTGCATTTACAATTTGGTTTTTGAAAATTAGAAACAAAAAAGCCGTGACAACTCGTGAGCACCGATGACTTTTGACACACGTAGCTTATATTGTATTCAAGCATGTCAATACACCTACCTCGTCTTCCACCAGGCTGCGCTGTATGGCCGACCAGGTGACGTCAGGATAGTGAGACTCTGTGGTGGCACTGCCAAAGTCACAAAGTTTGATCACTCCCGTCATAGACAGTAGTAAATTCTCGATCTATAAAAAGGAAATGATTATTTTAGCACAGGTATGCCATTCACTGGACACGGACCTCGCTAACTTGAGGGAAAAGGTGCCCATGCCTTCTGAGGAGAAAATTTCTCCCCATCCCTTATCACCACCAATTCCAACCCCCCCCATCACCACCCCTCATTGGCAATGCCTCAAGTTTTGCATAACAAAATGATTCTAACACCGAGTGTAACATTTTAATCATTTGAGTGTAATTTTGGTATCTGACGAGGGGAATTTCTCATGATTTTTAAATATTTTTCATAGGGTAATGGGGCCAATATTAGTCCCCAAAATTAAGGCATCGAGGACCCTGCTAGACAGCATTCACCATGCGATTAAGAGACGACATTAGGATTCAGGATGATTACTTAGAACGAGATTTTATGATGCTACAAGATGAGAGTGCTTATGATAAACATGTGACAAGATACATGTGAAAAGTATTCAGACAAAATAACCCAACCTTCACATCATGACGCCATTTTCATAAATTTTGAAGCATTTAGATGCCTCAGGATGGCCACTAAGTAAACAGAAACTTTATCAACCTAATGCGACGAGGTGACCTTTGACCCACCTTGAGATCTCTGTGTATTATGGCCGGTTTCTGCTTATGCATATGTTGCACAGCCCTGCAAGTCTGGTAGAACACTTGAACGACCTCATCACAAGTTAACGAGCCTCGCGACTGCATCACATCGACAAACTGGCCTGCAACGGCGACGAAAGGTTGTCTTCTTCACATGACAATAATGCAATAATGAGCAGGCTTACAGTGGCTGAATGTGAAGTATGGCATTTACTGAACTGTACTCAACCAATGGACACGTGACTGCGTTTAATGAACAGAACTCAACACCCATTACATGTAGACCATTTTCTTAGTGAAAGTGACTAAGTACCAGACAGTGAGCGTGTATAAGCAGACAAGACAAGGCAAGACATCCAGACTAGGCATGGCACAGGAAATGGTGATGCCCTGCAGTTGAGAGCATAAGTAACTTGGCAGGTGGAATTTTAGACTTCTAAGCAAATTACGCTAAAAACATACTAGCCTCATTTTGGAGATCTCACATCAAACTGCTTCTGTCACAAGTCATAGTATACAAAATACTTTCACTTTAAGACCCATGCAGCGTTAATTTGGCCGAGTCGAAGTTGCAAACTTCAAACTTGATTAAAACAAGACAGCAACAAGTTAAAGCATTCAGTCAACTTTATTCTGTCTACGATTTTATTGCGTGAAATAAGGAACTCTTACTCGCCATATGAACATGTTGACCCACCTGCACATAGCTCTGTCAACAACAAGTACTCATGCTGTCCATGATCAGACTCATCCTTCCCTATGGACGCAGCTGCCATGAACTGCACTATGTTGGGATGATTGCATAGCTTTTTCTGTGACCAGTTAAGGAATCATGCATTACAAGTGCTATGTTCACGATAAGACAGGCCTACAATTCTGTTTCATGAAAATTTTCAACCAAAGTTATTCTTAATATGGATGGTTCCTTGGCAAGCATACATTTGATAAATTTATTTATGAAAGTATGTAGCAATGAAATTAGGCTTCGCAAAATGTAGACAAAAGGCACTTTTAGAAGTCCTTTTTGTCCTAAATAGAAGCACTGTACTGGAACAAAAACCAAGTAACTTTATCATGACTCTGTTTCAAAGTTGCAGTTATTTGGGCAATAGTCACCCGGGTTTTCAGAACCAGTTTGATACTTGTTATTCAGTGGAGAAAACTGGTTCTCAAAATACAGAGCAATAATGTTATTTTGTCTTGGGAATAAGAGAGATAACCCCTGCTACACAACATCTTCCAACACTTTTTCAGGGTCCAACATGGGAGAAGTGACTTGCTTTTGGTTAGTTCAAGTTTGTTCAAAGTAAAAACAAAACAACAGATTGAAACTCTTTTCATGAAAACAAGTACAGCCTAAAAATGTTTACATTTGGATAAAATAATTCATAAAATACCTTTTCCAAACATCTTTTCTGCACTTTGACACAAATATCAAGCGTTAAATAGTCTCAAGAGTTAAGGATACAAGAAACCGTATCTCTTTTAACACAGCATCATTCTTCTCTTTGTCACTTGCAAGTAACCTCTAGAAGATACGCAAAGAAATGTCATGGAGAAATAAGTTAATACATGAGCAATATAAGCACAACTAGGGAACTCATCAGTGGGAAGTGAATCGTCAGTTATTCCTGTTGTATTGATCATTCCTAAACACACAGAAACATGTGGGAGAGAAATCAATGGCATTAATTATCATTTCATTCCAATGGAACTAATCTCAACAATTTCACAGTCTTCACAGTCAGTGGCATCATTACTGAGACAGTTGAGCATGCAAAAGAAGACATTTTAATAAAAGAGCACCAAGAAAATGTAAGAGAATGGCAATCACTACCGATTAGTCTTAATCCTGGAAAATGAACTTGAAAAAAGACAAAACCTGAACTTACTTTTAAAGCATATTCTTTGGATGTTGACTGATCTTGTGCCACATAAACAAAGGCAAATCCACCTGAAAAGATTAGAAAATCAGTTAAACTACACGATTAAAAATCAGGATTTTCCATACCATCGTTTCTGGACGTAAATATCGATCCCACAGCAACTGGAAAAACTAGACTTGCCTTCCGCGATGACTCGTTTCACACGCAGTTTTAGGTCACCTAACTCTACATTCTGACCCACAAAGTCATTATCGCTTCTACTGACGCCACTCCCGAGATATCCGAGAGCAGATTTGAAGAAATCTGACATGACTTTCTATCTATGTTAGCTGAATTTCTCTAAAATCATTCTGAATGCTGACTGATACACTCCCCCGAAAACTTTAAATGGCGAAACGGAAGTTGTCTTCCGAATTCAACCGATTGTTGCCGGGACTCTTGATTGTAGCGACATCTTTTGTGTGTCAGCTGATGACTCCGGCAGACACCTCTGTGAACTGAGCCAAGCAAGCAGCGTACAATGAACAGCATTGGCTAAAGGCGAGCGTCCCAATCCCCAGCAAGTAGCCTACACATTGCGGGGAAAGTACAGAGGCTTTAGGGCATCTGAAAATTTATAACTCCATAAAAAAATTCATTGTTGTCTGCGCTCGAAGGTGCTCCACAAGGTTCAATTGAACTCTAACTGCTGTTTTATAGGTGGAACTCGTTTTTTCTTTTATCTTGCCAACCCCGGCCGGTGCCGCTGTGATGTCTAGTGTACACCGACGGTGTACCAAATGTGATTTTGGCCTAATGCAAGACATCGAAATACGCTTTCCCATTCAATTCCCTGAAACAAAATAATCTTCTATCACGAACAATCCTCAAATCGGAGGGAAATTTGAAGTCTACTAAAACGGCCAAACCTAACCTACGCTTTTAGCGAAAGTTACAACGCAACTGTGGGGAAATACTACCCACCAAGAGCTACAATATCCTATCTATTAAATAGGGAGGAAAAAGTTTTAATTTATTGCTATTTTTTCAAAACTGACGCCAGGTGACTGAAGGAGGATAGGCTGAAATCGTCACAAACAGTGCTTAGCATATCCTTTTAAAGAAACAGCAGCACATTACCCGTACAAAAGCTTACATTTTCCGACAAAATAGTAAGTCTCTTTGCCTTTCTAAATATTTTCAAGAATTCCATGTAAGTTCAGGGGTGTGGAGGTATCTTTCTTTAAAGTCGCTAATCCAAATAACTACACTGTACATATACCCTTTTAGAATGGAAATATATACGTGAAACGACACAATTCTATGGGCACGATAATGCTCATAGGAGGCGTGTAGCTTATGCATACATCCGGGTTTTGCCTTTCTTTCTTCACAATCTAATACAATAATTTGACTTTAATTTCGCAATTTTAAGGCGGCACGGCCGCGCAGTGAGAATACAAATTGATAATAGGCATGCATGTGTTTTTTACGTGACTGTGTCGTGCCTGCAGTGTTTCAAGAGTTGAATAGTGTCCTACATGTACACATTGTTGA
The DNA here is from genome assembly GCA_002633005.1 of Phoronis australis. Classification (NCBI taxonomy): domain Eukaryota; kingdom Metazoa; phylum Phoronida; family Phoronidae; genus Phoronis; species Phoronis australis. Next base: position 387,158 of record NMRA01000302.1, on the reverse strand, counting down.
GAGACATGTATCAGTTTTGCGTAATAAAATCTTAAATCTCAATAAGAAATATTACAGCAGGACATCAATTTATGCTTCAATCAGAACAAAAACTGAGAACATATGAAACGTCTTGAGAGAATGACCTGTACATTCATTGCTATACAGTGTACATTAATCTCATCAATCAAAATATATGTCTTGGAGCCCAAAACTGTTATGAATGGACGTAGTTTGTACGTTTTGTACCATTTAAAACTACCACAAGGGCGAAGTTGGGCGAATTTAAGGTGAAGTTGCCTGACACGCCATATCAGAAATTGTCACTTATCAATAAGTCCGGATTTTCGTCAAATTTTAATTGTCTGTCTTGAAGCTCGACAATTAAGTTCAAGTAAGAGCTTTTAGCTGTGATGTTGATGACATATCACGGTAGAGGAAGGTACTCTTCGCCATACTGAACAATACCGTTGACCTTTTCACGAATACACGAAAACTGATGCGTGCGCATCCCAGGGAGGAGAATTGCGGTAAACCATTTATTCTCACAATCTGGATAAAGTTCAATAATTGTCTGGCGTCGAGAAAACTCTAGCCAAAATCACGTGGTCTCATTGAAAATACATGGCGATATCTACTGGAGTTTCGTGAGAACGTGCTTTTCTTGCGAGGTATCAGCGTTATTGAATGCTATACCGGTGACTTGACAACAGAGTGCAAATAGTTTATCCAAAGTTCTGAAGGAAATGATTGAATTTTAATAGAATCAAGGTACTTCAAAGTTAACTGATGAGCATCCTTCGTCACTCATAACAGTAAAAATGACAAAGTCATTTGACTCATACTTGCTACAGTAGCAAATCTGTGTCCACAACGAACATAAGCCATAGTTATGTCTGCTTTTCAACAAACTCTGGGATGCCTTGTGTCGGAGTAGCGAGCAATGACTGCTCCGCCTGGCAATGAGAAAGGTCGATTAACAATGTCTTGAAATTTGTCTTTTGTTATCGCCATTTTTACGAAGTTAAAAGCTTACGATATCGGCAAACTTTAAACTTTTCCTTCCCACTTCGTATCTTCACACTGCTGGTGAAGTGGCCATACTTATGAGCCGTCTCTCTAACGTATCCACACAACGACCGTTTTCCGCATGCACAATTTATGATTAAAAGAATTTGTAAGCTTTCACGGGGGTCAACGTGGCTGTTACTGAAACCAAAAAGTTGAACCAACTAATGGCATATTTTCCAGCTACTCAACACGGATGGCCATGGTCACATTTTCCAAAGTGGAGCCCACTCGCACTCTCGGAAACTTCGGAGAATGCGGATTTGTTGATTATGAGCAAGTTTACGTCGAAAGACAAGTTAAGGTACCTTTGAGGAAACTGCGCTTCGAAAACATTGGCCATGATGTGTAGGTTACCTCACGTACATACTACTTCCATATCCTATCGAGAATTCATTTATCTTCGGTCTCGTTAGGACATTTCCAGATTAAATGAATTCGAGATACTAGGATCGTTGTAGCAGTATTCGTATAACTTATTTATCCCATATATATATGTATTTTTATACTACAATATTAGCGTCAAATGGCAGATACAACCGTGTAATAACCCATAAAGTTATCTCACTAGTGAGATAACGATTTGGCGGGAAACCGAGGACGGAGTCGAACCCGGTACCATTAGTTTGCTGGTCGCCGACCTTAACCACTACACCACGCAGCGGCTGACGTCATCAAGAGTGAAAATAGAATACTTAAATGAGCACGCGCAATAATCGCACGTTCAACAAATCGCATTGTACTGTACTTATACGCTACGAAAAATAAGACACAAAATTTCCATAAAAATGATATCTTAATTCAGTGAAATTTTTCTCTCATGTCCTCTTACTCGTAAATCACCGATCTCCAGTTTGAATGCGGGTATCGTGTCGTCAGGATTTTTGACTTGAGAATTATATTCAGTTACCAGTGGTAACCAACTTTAGCAGACGATAATTTCCCGGTCGAAGCTTAGCGTGAAAAAAACGTGTTTTAAGCTATAATAGTTGGTAAACCTTAATTTATTAATTCAGTTTATTTCTATTATATTTAAGTTTTCAATTGGTTTTGAGTAAAAGCATTATTTGACAAAAATAGCACGGCTTTTCTTAAAAGGTCACGACCTCCGACCCAGGGTCTCTGACATAGAAAGTAGTTACAAAGCCGTGGAGAGTCAGAAAAGGTAAATCGATTCATTGCAATGTTTCTCGTTTAATTGTGGTATAAATAGATTATTACATGTTCTCAGACGTTATCCCCCTTATCTAGAGCCCTCGTGGATTTTGGAGAATTATCACCCTCGGGGCTAACGCCCCTCGGGCGATAATTCTCCAAAATCCACTCGGGCTCTAGATAACGGGGGATAACGACTTCGCCATGTAATAATCTATATGCATCACGGCGCTTTGGCTTGTTGTTACATGACGTCATACATATGCCAATTAAGCTTACTTGCTTTTTGCCATTACGTCACCTGCGCCGTGTCACGAGCGTGCTGTTTTTGAAACGGACGACACACTTCTTTGTTACAAAAGGCGGCAAAGTATGATACCAAATGACGTTAAGGCCCCCATCCCGCCCTTTGGTGCACTTCCTATAGACCATGGGCGGTGCAGCACTGAATATAGTGGAGGCTATAGCCCCTTGCCCCCTTTGGTGCGCCGCCCATGTTTAGCAGTTCACACTGAAATCAACGTTATAGGTCTCCTAACTCTACTCTACTCCACAAAGTCGTTTTTGCTTCTATTGACGCCATATCCGAGATGTACGTGAGCTGATTTGAAAAAATCTGACACGACTTTCTATCTTTATTTGCTGAATTTCTTTAAAATTGGTACCGGGACTGTTGATTGTGACGACATCTTTTGTGCGACAGCTTATAGCACTGAAAAAAGTGGGAGGCTATAGCCCTCCCCCAGCCCCCTATGGTGCACGCCCATGTATTATAAGTTTTCTTGTTTGTTTCATGTCTAGGTAACACCCCTGAAGCATTTTAGTTGGTTGGTAACTATGGCAACCTTGAGCATTACTTTAAATGCCATCATGCAAAATTCTATTTTTGGTTTTAACTTCCTTATCACGTACTGCAGGTAGATTATTGTAATGTTTCACCTATGTTTGTATGGTCAGTCAGTTTTATGAGGCCACTTTAGAGGTGGATGCATCGAAAATTTGCACAAATTATGCAGACCAAGGCAGCCAAGATTGAAAATTCTTTTTGCGCTTATTGCTGCTGGTATCAGGCAACACATGCTAATTATATTGACATTTCCACCCAATAATGTCTGACTGACTGTCGACATTTGAAACATTTAGGGGAAGCTGGGCCTGTATGGTGGACGTGTTTAAAGACTTCAAAAAACATTGACAGCTGTACCGAGCATATAATATAGTGAGTGGCATTCGCCTTTGGTGGCGCTTACTCCAGTGCTGACACAGTTGAAGTAACATTTCCTTTGCACAGAATGGGGCTAAACAGGTGGATCCGTGGAATCCGGCATTTCCGGCGAAACTTTGGATTTATTCTTTGTTGTGGCATCCTTGGTCTAGTATACTTTATGTTCAAACCTAATCCACTGGATGTTAAAACAACGGCACTACTGAAAAGAACCATGCGCGTGGGCAACGAAAGCAAGCGGACGCCAGCACCAAATCAACAAACGACAACGACGAAACCGGGGATTCCTCAATTCTGTCGCTAATTTATATTTAAGATGCTGGGCCAGACAGCTTGAAAAAGAAACACACCTGAAGAACGTGGCAGAATAACTTGATAACTATATGGGTTATTATACCACAATATTAGCCTCGTGTAATAACCCATAAAGTTATCTCACTAGTGAGATAACATTTTGGCGGGAAACAGAGGCCGGATTCGAACACGGGCCTCAACAGTTGCGAGTCACCGACCACTGCACCACTCAGAGGATGACGTCATCGAACGTGAAAATAGAATACTTTTAAGTATGGCATTGCACCGACATTTAAACGCTATGACAAATAAAAAGCATAATTTCCATAAAAACGATATTTTAATTCAGTGAAAATTTTCTCTCGTGTTCTCTCACTTGTAAATCACCGATCTCCAATTTGAATGCAGGTGTCGTGTGGTCGGAATCCTTTGACTTGAGCATTATAGTCAGTTACTAGTGGTAACCTATTTTAGCAGACGATATACATGTACATGTAGTCCCGGTCGAAGCTTAGTGTGATAAAATGTGTAGTAAGCTATTATAGTTGCTAAACCTTAATTTATAGATTTACTTTATTTCTATTCTGTTTTATTTTTCAATTGGTTTTGAGTAAAAGCATTATTTTACAAAAATATCTCGGCTTTTCTTAAAAGATCACGACCTCCGACCCCGGGCCTCTGTGTCACGTTTTTCCCCGTGTGTGGGTGGGCGCAGGTTGTTACAGACCGGTGCTAATAGCTTTCGGTGCGAAGATTGACTGAAGACTGGTTCGAGTTAATCCTTTATTAATCCCGACTGTACGTTCACAAGCCTACTCAAACAAAACGTCCGACGTAATGTCTGTTCATGCTCCAGCCAGTGCTGCGAAGCCTTGACTTGTATTGAACTTCTGAGATATTTCCAGCAACTGTTACACTCGTTGATTCAATAACCTGCTGTCTCTGTAGCTGGCTCTCTATTGACTATCGCTGTAACTGCTGATTCTCTTCACTGCAACTCAACTGTAGTTCTCTTGATTAAATTGCTTGAACTTACTTGATCTTCTCTTGATCTCCCGACTTGATCTTCTTGGACTCAGCTAACTTAATCTTTAACTCAACTGACTTAATCACCTTGGACTCAAGTCCCTAACACAAACCAGTGCTTGTGTATTTATAGCCTAATGCATTGTTCTAGAACTTTTCATCAATTCAAGCACATACCAGAACTTTCTGGAACCTACCCAATCATTCTACAAACATGTACTAGTCTCTAGAATAATCCAGACTGCATTAATCACTGTCATGCTAGAGTCTTCTAGAAAGTTCCACAATAGTAGTAAACAAATTACATCATCGCTGTTCTGACCTCAGTCTTCTAGAAAGTTCCACACTATTTTGTAGTAAACAAATTACATCATCACTGTACTTAACTCAGGGGTCATGCCAATCAAACAGAATAACAAAACAAAACAATGCAACTAAAAATACTGTCAGATTATATTCTGACACTCTGACATAGAAAGTAGTTACAAAGCCGAGGCGAGTCGAGAAAGGTAGATCGATTCATTGCAATGTTTCTCGCTCAGTATGTGGTATAAATAGTGGATTATGCAGAATTATCACCTTTGGGGCTAGCGCCCCTCGGGCGATAATTCTCCAAAATCCACTCGGGCTCTAGATAACGGGGTATAACGACTTCGCCATGTAATAATCTAAATTTATCATAAACGCGTGATTGTATGGCCATAAAATACGGATCGTATTTTGAGGTTTTTTAATGAAGAACTACTTTTCCATATTCAACGCGCATTAAATATGGAATTTCAGTATTCAACGCACGTTGAATACGGATGCCTTCTTTCTCGCCAAAGTTCCGTCCTGTGCACACAATACACTACAAGTAGCTGTAACATGATTATATATATAGCATCACTTTGGGTTCAGCTCCGTGCGCAATAATTTCACGTCCATACTATGATATGACTTCTGAGAACTAAACAAAAAAGTGAAATAAAAATGTTGTTGACAATGTTTCTTAATATACCGTGAAATTTTGCACTGACGCAGAACACTTAAATCACAAAAAAATCTCGAACTTGCCACAATACTGTATGTTTGGGCTTAGGAAAGCAATATACATTACCACTGCATGCCTGCTTTTAGTCATCTATTGCACTACACTAGTTGATGATATTTACGGTCAAATGTGAGTTCTAAATTTGTTCTCATAACAATCAAAATACGTCGAGCCCAAAAACAAAACTGCAACTTCTGTAAGCACTGTATTTTTTGTCAATTTTACGATAAATTTCAGAATACTTTCTACCTAAAAATGATAAGAACCGCGCGCAAGGAGCATTTTAAAGAAGCTTCTGAACGTGCATCAGCCACAACGTCTGGGTGTCTTGCACAGATATTACTCAACAAAGTCAAGAAAAATCGTCAGAAATGTAAGCAAACTTTAACTTAGAAATAGATTTAGCTAAATGCAAACTTTGACGAAAATACTGAAAATCGCAGATATGCACATGGCCCCAAGCCTGTAGCTGGTGTAAAATACAACTTGACTACCGTGACGTGCAATCGCTGCAAAAAATTCATTCATAAAAATTGCGTGCACGTATACGTGTCACGCGAGCTGCGACCATCATTGAGAAAAGATGACAATCGACACCACGACAAGCGGAGCAATCTGTGTAAACCCGCTTCTTTAAAGAATCCTCAGTAGGGCGCATAGGATAAATAGATTATACAACATACGTGTTTGTAGCAGTGTGTTATTATATCTCGATTCGTGATATGCAGAAGTATTTGAACGAGGGCGAATACTTTTGCATATCACGAATCTCGATATACTAACACACTGATACAAACAAGTACATTGTATAACCTATATATATTGATAGGAAATTACTGTGTTATTTGGGCAGGCGATTTTAATCTTGCTTTCGATTAGTCTGAAGACAAGCTTAATTATCGCCAGCTTAATAACCCGAAGTCGCGGATGAAGTTGATGGAGATTTGTTCAGGACTGTATATTGCTGATGTTTGGTGGGAACTCAACTTAGCGTAGGATTGACTCTTATTGTTAATTCCTATCGGCGCGGTGTACTTGGAAGCAGGACAACTTTTTATGGGAAAACAATCGTAGCGAGTAAAGAAGACTGTTTGAATCAACCTTTGTGATATAATAGTAACTTGGGTATCGGAGGCAGAAGTATTTTATGAGTCTTATAAAAGGCTTAAGATTTATCAGAAATGTGTATACCTTTGATGGCGATTTCGTTAGATTAGACGTACGATAAACGGTTTCGATTTGTAGAGTATAGTGGTGTTGTTCTATGCTAAGAAGGTTTCAAAAAAGTCTATTTCAAAGTAAATTTAAAGTTAATCTATTCTCCTTACACGCGTCTAGAAATTACTTACGGAGGAATGTGAAAGATTGAAGACATATTTGTTCCATATTAAACGACATCAAGAAATCTTCCATGTCAGAGTGTAAATGGGAAATAGATAAAAGATGTTAAGGTTGGAAGAAAATATACGAATTGCTTTAAACATTTGTCCCAACATTAGATGGTTCAAATTGAGAATATTACATAGGATTATTGTGACAAATATTTTTTAGTCAAAATCCAAATTAAGGATTCTAAACACTTCATTTTGTAATAAAGTCCCAGAGACACTGTCACACCCTGTTTGGGAATGTCGCCCTGCAGACGATTTTTGTTAGGAATTCAGAAAACTGCTTCAAAAGTCTCTAATTCTGGTTCGCAACTGTTTCTCGTACTGGCAAATGTGTTATTCTTAGACTTAAAGAGACGCATGATGTTCTACTTACATTTGGCTATTACCAGCCAAATAGTACATTTACAACGAGAGGTGTCCCATAAGTATACTTAATATTCACATTGATGACATTTTTATGATATGGACCCATGGTCCACAAAAATTCGATGTATTTTTAGAAAATATTAACAAATTTCACCCTACTATAAAGTTCACTCATGACATTTCTCAAAATAAAGTCTCATTTTTAGATGTAACTATCACTCTTAATAATGATAAACTAGAAACTGACTTATTCTGTAAAGAAACTGACAAACACCAGTATCTGTCATATCACTCGTGTCATCCCTTTCATTGCAAGAAAAGCCTTCCATATAGCCTTGCCCTAAGAATTCGACGCATTTGTTCAGAAGAAACTTCCTTTAATAACCGTTTAAAAGAACTCAAGTACTATCTAATTCAACGTCATTTCCCCTTACATCTTATACACAAACAGTTTGACAAAGTCCGCTCAATTACTCGAAATGAATCTTTAAGAACTAAAACTAAAGGCAATACTACTAATAGAATACCTTTCATAACTATGTTCAATCCATGTTTAAACGGAATTAGCCACGTCTTCAAAAAACATCTTTCTACACTGCATATTTCCCCTCAAATGAAAAACCTATTTCCTCATCCCCCTATAATTTCTTGGAGAAAATGTAAAAATCTAAAAAATTATTTAGTTAAAGCTAATATCGACAATATACACCAAACTGACAAACCTATTGGCAACACACAATGTAACAAAACTAGGTGTAAAATGTGTAACTTCATCAACGATAGCACTTTTTTCCAGTCTTCCCAAACCAATGAAAACTTTGAAATAAAACATTATTCTGATTGCACCACCAACAATATTATTTACCTTATAACTTGTAAAAAATGTTCTATCCAATACGTAGGACAAACTCAACATAATCTACAAACTCGGTTTCGTAATCATATATTTAACATAATACATAAAAACATTTTTGATACTATAGGTAATCATTTCAATTCCAAAAACCATAATATTCAAAATCTTCCTGTACAAATAATAGAAAAACTCCTACACCCCAGTACCCCTCACAGACTTAAAAGAGAACAATATTGAATAGACAAACTGAATATAATAGAACCTCATGGATTGAACATAAAAACTTCTTAAAATATGTCATTTAATTTTTTACGCAAAAATGTATCATTTTCATTACACCATATCTTATATGTCAATTGTCATTTTGTGTTTGATTTTACTTTATTTCTGTTTTTGTTGATAAAGGAAGTTGTTACATCCGAAAATTTCAAATTTCAGTTGATCCATTCTTGTTGTTTTATTTACCGATTAATATTCACAAGTTTGTAAAAAATATTTGACAGTTTCTCGAGATACGAGAATTACCATTCCTGACGTGTGCATGCGTGTATGAATGGATGTGCTTGTTTGTGTATTTTGTACTTGTTTACTTATGCTAATAATTTATACAGAAACTGCAAGTGACGGATCGTGATTGCATGAGCACGTGTCAATCTCGAAAATAAAGTTTCGTGCATGATTTCGATTGTACGCTAAAACCAAGACCAGCGTGCATTTTGAAAAATACCAGTGCAATGTTCGCGGATTACATCAAAAGTAGGTAATGGACTTTTAGCGCACGTTTAGAAATCCGTTACTAAAAAGTCGTGAGAATCAGATAGAAGCAAGCTTCATTTGCCTGATCGTAGAAAGTCAATGCGAAACATAGATAACAACATGGCTACCTTTACGTTATTCTTTCCATATGGTTGGCTACAATATCTCCCGAAAGCGACATTCTGCAAGGTTTTTGCGACGAAAAAATTGTAACATCTGGGCATGACATATAAACCTGCAGAGCTAACGACAAGACGGGATACATGCATAATTCCCAGGCGCTTGAGTTTATCTGTTCGTCGATCACCATTGATGTCACTCACTATTAAAACATAAAGCTTGGACACTAAACTTCTGTTTAAAAATAGCTAAAACTAAAGATCACAGAATGTTAACGCGAGACTTATGCACGTTGTTTCACATCTTGTTTCAGTTGTGTTTCCGTTACACATTGCCATCTGCAGCCTCATTTCTCTGGCCAGGGGAGGTAAGAATACAGTGTGTCACGTACAGTGTGTCACAGGGCTATCGTTATCAGGAAGTGCAGCATTGAACAATTCATCTCATTTCAGCAAGCTATTTGTTAATCGGTTCAAATGCTGGCTAAAACGCTGGCTAAAAATTTTGCATAGTACTGCAGATAACATAAAAACGCCAGTAACGTGAACGATGATAAGAATCGCTTCTGCTGGAGATTTGAGTTACCCCTAAACTACAGGCGTTTTCGCCATCGCTGTTGCATCCAGACAGCTTACTTCAAAGGACACACTTGCGCAGGGGTAAGAGGCATTTGTTCTATAGTCACGTCATTCAAAGTTGAAGGCAGAGAGCGAACGTACCAATTTGACATCAAATTTCGCCTTAAGAGAGACTCGAGTGGTATGGAAATAAATTTACCGTTTGCGAAACTTACCCCTCCGCGGAGAACTATCTTGTTTGGCTATTTACTGTAAAACGCTAGAGTTTTCGCCACTGGTGTGAACCTTAACATTTCAATAATTGGGCTTTATTATAACTCTGAAATAGTGACGTGGTAGCCTAACGGGTCTCAGACGATTATGGGCAGTAGAATTAAGTCATTTTTAGAACGCAATTCGATTGCAGAGATGTGCCAAATCGACAAATATTTTGGCTACAAACCATCTCGCACGGGACAGGTCGCGAAGGGTGTGAAGATCACGCACGATTGTATATTTGGCCTGAAATTCAACGGTGACGACGAGAGCAAAGATAATGCCATCGAAGCGACGTGCATGGGCAACAACAAGTGGGACAAATTTGACAACGAGAAACACAAGTGCAAATGTACGATGACGTCAGGTCGTTCGATTACCATGCAGTAGTTTTGGAAATTAGTTTAAATGTTTTTCAACTAGAAAAGGGTTTGCTCACTTTAATTCGTTTGCTCAGCACTGATAAGTCATTGGATGACTATCTACAGACAGAATAGAGGTTCCCTTTTGGGTAGAGACAAGCCGGATTGTCCTTCGGGTTCATCAAACATTGCTTGATTTTAAAGGCCTATTGTCCGAGTTATAGACAAAATACCCCTTAACGCCGTTTTAGCCGTTTTTTTGGTATGACTTAAAGTTCAAAAGGTTAGAATTAACTTTGAACACGAGCAAAAAAACGAAGAAATCGCTTTTAATACTGCGAACGAATGAGATATTTACAAGGAATAAAAAGGATAATCATTAAAATAAAATGATAGTACACAACAACGGATGCACAGCCACAGAAGTTAACAAAAATACAAATGGTGGAGACTGGTAGTGTACGGCCGAGGGCGAAACGCGGTCGTCCTGCTCAACGAGATTCGGAAAAAAGACGAGTTAGTCAGTACAAAAAGTGGCATTACCAACAAACCGTGTACCTAAGCGACTTGTTCGAAACATGACGTCGACATCCCGTTGCTCCCAACTTGTTCGATTCTATAGCCCAACAAGTTGGGAAGTTTACCCCCCTAGCCAATATCTTACACGACTGATTAACTCCAGTCTGTCACTTATGGTTGGAGGGCCTGCGCTCTTTTGTTCGATAATTGCTCTAATCCCCAATCAGATCATATCTAGCCTGACTGGGCTGGGCTGATAAAAACGAAAGTTAAGTTATAACATATTTGCGCTTAAACCAATAGCATTTCTGAATTCCTCGTCAAATGCTGATCATGTTAAGTTTTTGAACCACCAAAATCGCCCAACTACAAGAGAATTTAAGAAATCTATTCCGTCCAAACGGATTACCAACGCACTTGGTTTGACTGTGTTCTGAATACGCGTTCGGCAATAGCGTGCAACCACCATACGTTTCCTTTGAAGCCTGGGAGATAATTTGCCTGCTTCTTATCATACGGAACAAAAGACTGAGTTGGGCAGTTAACAAAAGAGCCAGATGTTATCGCACGTTCAGCACCCCTCTCGTCTGAACTACAGAATGTAATGAGGTGGGAAACAATGAGGGCAAGATTGTATGTTAGAGCTCGTGAAGATTTGCAAGGCTTTCGATGGGCAAGTAAGTGTGCAATTTTTAAAATATTCAGTGACTTCTATACACCCTTAGAGTATTCAATGGGTAACTGATCTCAGTCGGAGGAGTCCCAATTGGGATATTGTATGGCCAAGAACAGGCTTCATAAAGAATTATTTTCACTGCACTTGCGGTGTCAATTCCAAAAGGCCCATTGTGTGTGCACATGACACCCTTGATTTATAACCATCAGCATAACTGAAAGCCGGTATTTTGACTGGTTCTCATTCCAAGTTCATAATGAGACCCGAGCCCCTTCGTCTCCCCTGAATTCGCCTTTGTATGATTCCATCTGTCGATTCAATGTCAATGTTTCAGATTCATATATGCAGATCTGAGTTTTCAGTATAGGGTCCTCAGAATGAATTTTAAACTGAATGTCTTCTTACAAATATCACTATTGTCATCTTGCAGGGATTCAGATCTGCTGCTTGTCCTTAACTTCTTTATCACCTACAGCCGTCCTCACAATCTGCATCAAAGGTTTGTGTCTGCTCGTGTAAAGAGTCTATGTTCTATTGGAATTTAAGGTAGCCATAAACCTGCCTTCTGACACGAAAACCAACGTTTCGTTAGTATGAAATTGATCTCGAATTGTTTCTCGATAAAAATAGGTGTGAATTTGGGGCTTGAAAATTTCCAATGATTTGTTACTACTTGAGACAGTCTCTTTAGGTTGACTTGCTACAGCATGACATTTCATTCATTTGACATGGTCTCAACCATGATGAACAGCCAGTTCTTTGGAAGACCAAAAATTATTTTATCATTTCAATAAGGAAAAAACAGAGATTGGTTTGATACTGGTAAGTGGTTAAAATCAAAAGCTAAGTTGTGTAGGGTTTTATAGTCACAGTAATTGTTCTGCAAAAAATAGAACTTTATCGTCTATGAATGATGTTTTTTATTACCTGCTGATCGACGATGATAGTACGAACCTAGTATGAGATTGATAAAACAGTTATGTGGTAGCTTCATAGTCATGCAACTGCTACTGAGTAGCACTTGGGACATAACCATATTGTTCTGGGTTCAATTTCCAGTCTTAGAGCTCTAGGAGCCATGTAAACTATAAAGTGTTTTGTAATGGCCATCAAAAGTTATGATGCGATGAAGATTTATACCAAGAGTCAAATGGCAATGCGTGCGTTAGTTTTTGCATCATCTTTTTAACTTACAGTACAACCTATCGCACGTGTTGACATTAGCATTGGCAGTGGCATGGGTACGATTGTTCATTAATTGTACTCAATGGTGGTTTTGTTTGCCATGAATCGTTGATTAGTGTTTCCGGCAGTGATCAATTATATTGTAACTTTTTACAATTCGTTTACACGTACAGATGTACAGGCTACACAGGCAGTTCAGTGAGAAATCCAAGGAGTCTGCAGTAAAAGGCTAAGAAAGGTCTATACGCCACTTCCTCTGGCGTCCATACTGATTAGCAGATACTTGAGAGAAGAAAAATGGGTGCACAAACTTGGCACATGATTTCCAGGGGCCACCCTGTGCACTGCCGTGAGGTCAATGTTCTTGCAATGGCAACAAATGTTAATTGATCTATCAAAAGAGACTATCACTGCTTCAGTGAACACTTGACACTATTTTTAAAGTTACTTATGCACAGTAGCTTGGCGGGGATATAGACTATAGTCAATACAACAGGACATGACAATATTTTAACCTTATCTGTTTACTGTGCAGCATAAAAGTCTGACATTTTACTTTTATGAAAGTAAACCAACACTACTTGATCACTGTTTGCCTACTTGTGACTCCAAAACACTGATATGGTATCTGCTTTGTAACTGAAATGTTCATGTAACTTGGTTAAGGTTGATTCTATCAGCTAGCATCATCTGCCTTTGTTGAACCACGTGGTGGTAAGAATTGACTACGTAATACGTGTCCATGACTTCCAACCTTTTTCCGATTTATCCCATACGCGTTGAATCAGTCGAGTGCAATGCGGCCACGTACATGTAATAATGTTTTCTGTATTCCCTTTCCGCACTACTTGAACAGTGACATCTAAAATGGAAAGGTCAAAGGGTAGGTCAATGTCTACTCGACGTCGTTAGCCAGTTCAAGTATCAAACGAAAATAGTTTAAAGTAATACAATTGCAGCAGTGTAAATAACACTCAACATACAATCAGGTCTCAGTTGGATGCACCTGGAACAGGACTGTTAATTAAATGACAGTTCTGTCTCATTCAATTGCTAAACATTATATCGTCTGCAACTCAGGCGCTGATTCCTTGGTAACTTCAATATCAAATATTGTTGACTATTTTCAGGAAATGTCACAAATTCAATGCACAGTTATTTTTGTTTTCATCTTTTTTATCTCTTCAAGTAATAAATCGTTACATTTAAAATGGTTTCTGTTACTAGAGAAAGTTGCAACTTATCGCGCAAGTACATACATATAGGATCCGCCAAGTGAAGTATTTAAGAATTTGCTGAAAAATGAAAGAAACTTAGGAATTCGAAGCGTATATGGGATAAATACAAAACGTACCGAGAGTGGCGTGTATGAAGAAATATCAAGGGGTGCACAAACTTGACACATGATTTCCAGGGGCCACCTTCGGTCTCGGTCAATACGCGGAATAATGTCTCGTGGGATATTACGTCTTCTACGGTACGTTTTGCGTATTTATTATGTCATGCAGCAACTATTGTGTGCATTTGCATTTATGTTATGTTGAGAATTACTTCAGTGAAATGCATTTGATGTTGTGCAGGGTTAAACCTTGGCAGTGAAAATACATTCTGTTCCTTAATGTGATTACGTCATTGCTGTTAAAGCTGCTATAAACCTGCCTTCCTTCAACTAAACCCCTCTTGGTTTTGACTATTAATTGAATCGACCTATTCCTTACTCAAAGTGCAGGTGATTCCTTGAATTTGAAAGAACTGACAGTTCGTTATAGACCGAGCCTCAGCTATGAAGTTGGCTTGAAACATCATGTCATTTTTTCTAGGTGGGTAAAGAAACTTACTGAAAGGAGGTTTGATGCAGAAAATGATTTAAATGAAAAGTTAGGTTTACTATTGATGGAATGTGGGTTGGTAGCAGCTTTAATAATTCGGTTGCATTGCATTTAAGTCCTCATACGATTTTCATTATGAAACTAGGAAATGATATCGGGCATAAATTCTGTTTATTAGTACCATAAAGAAATCACATTTATCCGAGTACTAAGTAGCAGGAAAAACGAATACATGCATTAGACACGTTAAGTACTGAGTCTGAGTAAAATATCATTTGCTTGACTCTTGACTCCAAGCAAAGTAGATAAAGCGGCACAATATGTGACCAAACCCTTGTATTGCGGAAATATGTTGGGGTAGACGCCCGTTGTTGTGGTCAGTATATTTGTATAAGGCCAGCATATAACAACAGTAGACTCTTGCGAATTCCTCATTTATGATAAAGAAACCAAAAGTGATGAATCAAAAAAAAAATGAAATAAAATAAAATTTTCTTCACTGCAATATATACGAGAAAAACACCTTTCATTGCCTAGTGTACTTCAACAGCTGAAGACTTGATAGAATGTGCTGTTGGCAATACATTGTCATGGCTGTTTCAGTATTTATACTTAATTTTCAGACAAACATTATACAAAACTGTCAAATAATGAATTTGTTTTATTGTGCTTTGTTTAGTTTGCCAAAACCCGTACCTTATTATGAACCTGCCAATAATACAGCCTTTAATGAACATTCATGTCAGAGGCATACAGTGAAGCCGTAATAATGTTTTCACTTCACAGTTGCAAGGTTTAGTCCTGTAACCATCAATACACAATAGCCTGGAAATAATTTGTACAAATTTTATCAATAAGAAAGATTTATGAGTATATTTTCAGATAATTTATATTTATTTTCTAAAGTGAGTGGATTGCAAGACCAAATCTCTGTCTTAAGTCAATTTTCATGAAAGACACCCCTGTGGCGCCAACACTTAATTTCCGTCGTCACAATTATCGTACTGCCGCTCTCCCTCAGCGGTCACCACCACTTTCGAGATGCACCTAAAGCGACGAAGCGGACCCTGTTTCGTGTAAGGCCCTAAGCGTATCTTATTTCGGTCAGTTGATTCTCTGGTTGCAACAACTTTTGAATTACTTCGCGAGGACAAGATGTAGACCATATTTTGCGCAGGGCCAAAACAGTTGATTATTTAGCTAAATGGATAATAAGGACTACATACAGTGCTAAACATGAATAAATATATCAACAGCCCTGTCAATATTCCCAAATAGCACACTCTCAGCCCATGCAAATTCGCTTTTTTATAATTCTGTTCAACTGACACACAAGAAAAATGACTCGGTTTGTCACAATTCAGTTTTAGACATTTGTACAGAATGCTCACTGTTACAAATCAAGGGCGCATTAACAACACTAAGCAGCATTACGAAGTGAAATAACGTTCTGACGCAGACTGCACACATGGGGATCTGGGATTTTGCGGGGGGTAGACAGGGCTTTGGAAGGAACATGATAAAGGTCATTCCAAACGTCATGTCAGCAGTGTTTTCTTTCACAGAGTCACATGAATGCATAGTGAGTGTGCTTAACTGAATTTCCAAAACTGTCTTTATACGAAATACTCACAGGCATGAGCAAAATACAGGTGACAGGTCGCTTTTTATAGACCTGTGGCCTGTTCCTAGACGCTGACTTAAGTTCATTTTTGACTTAAGTTTAAGATTTGTCTTAAAACTTCCAGACTTTGAAACTTCCACGTTTAGTAAGTTAGTTAAAATCAATAGAAAACTTATGTCAAACACTTAACTCAAACTTAAGATCTGTTTCTTGAAAGGGTTTTTAGACAACGCCAGTAGACAAACAAACACCAAAGTGCAGCCAAATATGTAACTGTATTTAAACGCAAGCTCGTGACACAAAAGCGGAAGAAGTAGACAACTCGACAGGGGTCGCACAAACGTACATGTATATGCCACAACAATAATAAACTAATAACTGGCGCAAATTTAACTTTTATTTTCAAATTTACTAAGATTTAAGATTTGTCTTCGCTAAGTTAGGTTTTTGGAACGGGCCCCTTTTCACTGTAATGGACTATTCTCAGCATCTGCCACAGGCACAGCATCATGACTATCACAGCTCCGCTGGTTATACCCACCATCACCCAGTGAGCATGGGCACATCAACTTGTGTACAATGCCCTCATCCTCAGATATACGTATGTGAGGCTGGAAAACACAAATCACATTATTTTTGAGTTCAGTGTAAACGTGACCTCAACATGAAAGGGAATGTTGTTTTCAAAAACATCCTTGTTGGTGTCAGTATAGCTGCAATCTCGTGCTGTTCTTCAAAAATCCAGTGGTGCTTTCTTAATGAAGATTTATGTCAGTATAATTTTCAGCATTTCATGTGGCATATTTTTAGTAATACTTAGCAAATGTAATTTATTAGAGGTTTTAAGTTACTTATTATAAACTTGTGAGATTACTAATGAAAGAAAACAACAAGGACATGATAACACAAAAGTTATGTAGAAACCGGTTCTATTGTGTTTCTTGCCTTGAATTCAAAGCATAATTGTTTGATATTCACTCGTCTTGTTTGATAACTGTTTGCCTAGCTCGAGCGTAGACATAGCAATAGTTTTTCAAAAAAATATATCAAATACAAAATAAAAACAACAACAATAAAGTTTGCTTTGGTTTGTGCTATGTATAACTTGAAAGTGATTTTTTTGGTTCCCATGGGTCATAAACTCTGATGAATCTTCGGCATGTTTATGGTACCATTCTTGTTGCGGTGTGCTTAATCAAACGCATACTATTCGGTTGGCCTATAGAGATTTGATCCAGGGGACGAGCACTTATTTCAGGGTTACCCCGCATTTCGAAGTTATCGTCAAGTGGCTGGAACAGTAAAAAGAACGGTGAAAAATTGACGATCGTCTGTAGAGTCCATTTTATGAAAGGCCAGGCTGACTTCAGTGCAGGTAAGAAAATGGAGACTTGTCATAGGCTCTCAAAATACACTCACACACACTCTCACTTGCGCGCACACACACTCTCACTTGCGCGCACACACACACACACACACACACACACACACACACACGCAAACGCACACACACATAAACACACACACAGATATGCAGATATTTGACTTGCTGTACTTGGGCAGCACGTTTTGCATGGTGCAAAACTTGTTAAAGGCACAATACTTGTTGTTAACGGGCTGTCTCCTTCGCGCGCGTGTGTGGGTGCGCGCGCGCGTGTGTATATGTGTATGCATATGTACATATATACATGTATATCGCGTTTCTTTCTTCGCTGCCTGTCTCCCTTTCCCTTTCTCCGCCCCTCCCTTCCTCTCTCTGTGTCTTTCTCCGTCCTGCTGGCTTTTTCCCTTCTCTCCCGCTCCCTTACTGCCTCACTCCACTTTATCTCAGTTTTGAATGGCTGTTTTAACATTGGGTAATTAAATTTTAGCTCCGTCTGCAGAAAAGATTAGAAGATTCACAAACACTTGAAGAAAATCGGGCATTCCAAAATGGCTACATAGTCTAAGTAGATCAAAGTATTTTAATTTCGCTAGAACTGAGCCGAATTTGAGCTTTTTGGTTGGCTTCAACAGAAAGGTAAAAGATCAAACTCCATATAAGGAATGAGAGAAATATGTATGCTGTCTCGTAAACTATTACCACCAGTGAGCGGCAGGGAAGTTTTGTACATTTTTTCAATTAAGTCTGCGCGCAACTTAGGTGACAATGCAGAGTTTAATGGGGTTTTTAAAGAAACCACATCTTCGGTAAAGATCCTCTTACTTGTGTGCAAACATCCAATTGGTGTGTGGTTGACATTGGTCAGGTTCAACTGGNAATCGGATCCAAGATGGCGGCTGTGGCGGCCATTTTGTTTCCATTTAAAGGTTCAAATGCTTCTGGAGGCTACAATTTTTTACGTAAAAGGCTAAGAATCGGCACAGTAAATGGACCGGAAGCTTGCTACAAGTATACCGGAAATTGTTTACTTCCGGCTAAAGATGACGGAAATATCGGCGATCGCGCATGCGCACCTCGATTTTGGCTTGAAAACGTTTTCTCCTCTAGAGGGCGCATTATCAGACCAATTCCTTCGAATTTTTACAGGTATTAGTTTCTTGTAACATGCTATTATACAAAACCAAAAACCGGAAGTTTCCTCCAAGATGGCGGATATGGCGCATGTTGACCCATTTTCAGTCGTCTGGAGTGCGATTTTAAACGGGAAGAGAAAAAGACGTGATTTTTTGCATGTAGATTCTTTAAAGTATTACCTTTCAAATAGTTTGTAACAATTTTTTTTCAGACTTAGCGTTTTTGAGTTAATTGACTTTGAAATTCTTAAAAAAAAAACGCAAAATTTCATTTTTTTCTAAAAATTTACGGAATTAAGCGATACCATCAATTTAGATAGAACTTTGAACGGGCTTTCAGAAGATGCTTTCCATTTTTCTCTACGACGTCTACTTTTTGAGTTATTTGAGATTTTGTGATCACGCTGCTCCTTTGTTGAGCGCTCTTGCTGCATTCAGGTTGGTTTAGCTTCTATTGAACTAGACTGCAGCCTATTTCTTAATGATTTATGACATCTAAATTCGTCATATGAATGTTACGATGTTCTTCATCATGGCCACCACCATCATCATATTCGTCATCTTCATCATCATCTCCGACGTCGTCTTTTCTTCAGTTAATTTCGCCAAGTGTCGCTCAAGACTGTAGCCTATGTCTTAGTGATTTCTGACCTCTACGTTCGTCATATGAATGATATCATAACTAGTGCTGTCCATTATCGCCACCATCGTCGTCATAGCTGTCATCTTCGTCATCATCTCTGTCGTCGTCTTTTCTCGTCCTCTCGAACGTGTTTTTTTGGTTAATTTCGCCAAGTTTCGCTCCTCAGAGCGCTTTCATTTTTTTGTTTGTCTGTTCGCACGTTACAGGTCGCAATTTTTGTCCGATCATCACGAAATTTACACATAACCCGTAGTTTCGGAAGTCCTGGAAGCCTATTGTTTTTCGTCATAATCGGATCCAAGGTGACGAATATGGCAGCCATTTTGTTTCCATTTTAAGATTCAAATACTCCTGGAGGCTATAATTTTGTACGTACGGCACTGAGAATAGATACAATTACTGAAGAGGGCGGAAATTGTTAACTTCCGGTTAAAGATGGCGGAAATATCGGCAATCGCGCATGCGCATCTCGATTTTGGGACAAAAACGTTTTCTCTTGTAGAGGGCGCATTATAGGGGCAATTCCTCCAAATTTTTGCAGGTGTTAGTTTCTTGTGACATTCTATTATTTACATCTAAAAAACCGGAAATTGCTTCCAAGATAGCGGATTTGGCTTATGTTGATCTATTTTCAGTCATACTGGAGTGCCATTTTAAACGGGAAGAGAGAATGACGTGAATTTTTGCATGTGGATTCTTTAAAGTATAGCCTTTCATATGACCTGGAACAATTTTTTCTCAAACTTACCTTTTTCAAGTAATTTGACTTTGAAATTCTTAAAAAGAACGCAAAATTTCATTTTTCAAAAAATTTACGGAATTAAGCTATATCATCAGTCTACATAAAGTTTTAAACGGGCTTTCAGAAGATGTTTTCCATTTTTCGCTAGGACGTCTACTTTTTGAATTATTTGAGATTTCCTGATAGCGCTGCTCCGTTGTTGAGCGCTCTTGCTGCATTGATGTTTGTTTAGTTTCTATTGGGCAAGAGTGTAGCCTATTTCTTGCTGATTTATGACATCTAAGTGCTTCATATGAATTTTATGATGTTGTTCAGCATCATCATCATCGTCATCATATTCATTTTCTTCGTCATCATCTCCGTAGTCGTCTTTTCAGTTAATTTCGCCAAGTGTCGTTCAAGACTGTAGCCTATATGATGTCTGGCCTCTACGTTCGTCTTGTGAATGTTATCCTTACTTGAATTGTTCATCATCGCCACCATCGTCGTCATAGTCGTCCTCTTTGTCATCATCTCTATCGTCGTCTTTCCTGTTAATTTCGCCAAGTGTTGCTCCTCGGAGCGCTTTCATTTAAGTTTTGCCGGTCAGGGTTTTTTTTGGTAATAGAAAAAGTTATTTCCAGATAAACTGGGAACCAAGTCCAGTATTGGCCAAGCAACAGATATTCCAAACGACCTTCCGTGCCAGTTCTCTGAAACAAAAATATTGCTCTGTAACCATCGACAACCCTCAAAAGTTTGGAGCAAAATTTGAAATCTCATTTCAAAGTTTGCTAAATGGACAAGCGTGACCCAAGCTTTACGCAAGATACACTGATTACCCGCCAAGAACCCCGATACCCAACCTGTGGCATGGGGAGTATGCATTTTTGGTTTAAGCCTCACTCAAATGATAAATTAGCAGGTGACAGAACGAGTCTTAGTAGACTGACGAAAACTAGGTTTTATATCCCGTTAAACGATCGGGATATCTGCTATCTGATCTACGGAATGTTCTCCGACACCTTTTAACCCTATTGTCTCAAATTCACCGATGCTTGCATTTGTCTTAACATACAGAAAAGTGTCCGAGGAAAATGTCATCAGAAGGTGTTTGTTTACAACATGAGAACGATCTTGGTCTATTGGTCAGTGACGCAACTTTGATTGACACCTGGCGTGCTTTAGTCCGTAGACGTGAGGACCTGAGCCTCCTGAAATTGCAAGTTCACATAAAACTGCGATATATTTCCACTCTGTAATAAACGATGACGAGATCTCTTTAACTTCTTTCGCTAAATTTTTGCAGTTCCGGAACGACAGTCAAGTCGAGTGACTCAAGGTTTCTTTTCAGGACCAAGATCCGTGAGTCTGTACGAAACAGATGGTTATTTTAAAAACATCAGGCTTATTCACGAAGTGAAGCTACTCAGTTATAAAGGGACCGACATCATATCCAAGGAAACCACATACAAAGAGGGAAATAATTATAGGTACGGTTTTATGCTGTGTTATGAAGACGTGGACTGTTGCCTGACTGTAATCTCACATGTCTTTCATTAACAATGAGTAAAAATGTCCTGCACGTCTGAATAATGCCTGGCGCTTAGCTGTTGAAAAAAATTATTTGACTTTATAGCTTGGCAACACGTATTCAGTTTTCGTAAATGATATCGATGACTTCAAAGTGCGTTAAATGATATTTTGCCACCAACTCCTTGATCCAACGAGACGGTGTCAAAACTGTGTTGAAATAGAAATTACTTACATTTTGAACTCAACATGTTCTATCATAAGTAGACATTTTCTACACCTGACCTTAAAAGAGTTAACATGTAACATTAATAACAATAACAAAAAACAACAACAACAACAACAAAACAGTTCAACTTATTAACAAAAAGTACCATCTCGCCAATTCATCAAATACTCAAAAATTCGCTCTTAATTACAATTGCTTCTTGAATGAAGGATGTTGTATTACTTAAAGCGAAATAGAATCTGAACCTAAGAGTGCTTTAATGTTTCTATCTCCAAGAATACATTGTGGCAATAGATATTTCCGTAGGTCTGCAAGGATAGGACAATCAAATAAAACGTGTGCATCTGTTTCAATTTCATCAGTGTTACAAGCTTTACAAATTCTTTCTGGTCAAGGTACATTGTTTCCCCTACTCAACTCAGTCATAAGATGATGCGTCGAACACCTCAAATTTGCTATAACTAATACTTTATGTAATGACATTCTACTACATAAATACTTTTCGCATGTTAATTCAGATTTATTTGAACGGTGAAAATTTCATTTATCCGTATTTGCAAGTGAAAACGACCACAATTGAAAATTTATATCCCTATGTCTTTACTTAAAAAATTTTAAAAATCATTTCATCACCAGCCCCTTGTTGCAACCAAACACAGTCAAATCCAGTTGTGAATGATAAATTTTACTAAGGTAAACCAGTTCTTTTGACCTTTCAAATCGTTTTCACGCTGCATTATGTAACATCGTCTTGGCAATCTATCGTCATTCATGTTTAAGAATTTCAAATAGTACTTAATGAGTTTGCACATATGTGTCACACTCAAATCAAACGCCCAAATTCACCTTTTGCATTGCAATGACACTTGTTGTCTTTTTTAATGGTATAAAGAACATAAATACTAAGACAAAAATGCAAGCCATTCTCATTTTGAAGACACACACATGGACGCATGCACCCGCCACCCTCAACATACCCACGCACTTTTAGTAGGATGTTGTCAGGAAAAATATGGTTAACCAGTTTCTCCAGGTTGCCTGGTATTCATCTAAATTACGATTATTTAATAATAAAAATTCTTCTTAAGTATAAAATTATCTTTCTAATATTTTAACAAAATGGCGGAAATTTGAGATAATTTTTACACATAGATACGTAAATAAATATTTTATTTGCAAAAAAATTCAGTTTAAAACTTTATTTCAGTTACTTATGGGCAAGCCGAAAATCATTGTTTTTGTCAATAATGAAATTGATACTTTTTACCGACAACACCCAACGGCGTAATTGTTCCATCAATGTTTTTATATTATTGCATTCGAAAAGGATGTGATCTACTGTTTCAGTTTGTGACTGGCAGAAAATACATATATCAGATTCCACCACGTTATTTTTTAGAAAAGAGTTGGTTACAAGAATTCTATGTAATAGTTTAAACTGCAGTGTACATAACGTGAAATCGTACTTTCAAATGACAATGAATATTATTTTTCCCGTCATCACTTTCAAAGCTAAAAGCTTCCTCTTGATATCTTTTTTGGGCAATAGGCAAAATTTTATATTGGCAAATAATTTCATATATCATTTTACATACTGACGTGCACTTTAAGCCACGGATATAAAAAGGTATTATTGGTCAATATATCTTAATGAAGTGCACTTGTAATGGTGTTCTTTTCAGAAACGACATAATAAACTCGATCAGAGATCAATATTCCAAAAAGTGTGCCGGTATTTTTGAGATATTTTTATGTTCAATAAATAAGTAAAACCTGTTATTTTCATCAAGTAGGTCATTAATAAAAAGAACATCACCACTAGCGTACTTACTAAAGTAGATAGATTTTTTGTCTATTAGCATTTCATCAATATGCCATAAACCTGTTTAGAGTAAACCGTTTGCATCATTACGGGGATCTTAATATATGAGAAAAGATCAGTTACTTAGAATTTCGTTCTAAAAGGATTGGTTACTTCAGTATGAGTTTTAATATAATCATTTCCAAAACTGTAATATTTGACTTCGCAATGCCTGTTTCAAGTTCAAATAACTTCACCTATTTTTGATTCAAAGGTAAGTAGTCTTTTTATCCAAAGGCATGGAATTTTTATAGCCTTGTTAAAGAATCATGATCATCATTTTCACTGTACCCATCATCGTCAGAATTATTTAATACATCTCTCTTCACTCTCTCACCTTTGTTATTCCAAATATACTTAAATTCTTTGCCTTAAATTCAGTCATAATAATTCCTGATGGAGTACGCAGTGTTGTCATTATGTGAATAATTTTGCCACCATCATTTGAATTTATCAATCCTCTCAATGTAGTTGATGTCAATCATTTTCTTAGGTTACCACTGAAATTGATACCTAGTATCTTAAATTGTGATATGCTCCATTCTAACTTCCACCTTGCATTGTGAAAAACATCTTTATAGATTTTTTACTGCCCATTCAAATAATAGTTGTTTTGGAGTCAAACCAGAAATTTCTGCATATTTACTCAAGACTTCCATAGTAGCTTCCAAACTACGCCGAGAACCATCTAAGAAAAACGTTGTATCATCAACATACTGAGTAAGTATACATTCATCATTTCTTATTTGAATGCCTTTAATTTTCATACCTTGTTTCGTCACCATAATACATGTATTTCAGCACACGAGATGAAAACACGTGGACAAAGAGAGTCAGCTTGTCTACAGCCCCTGTTCAGAGTAAAACTTCTGGACAGAAAACCGTTTTGAACAATGTATGACACCGGACAAAAGTTTTAATCCTACGCTTAATTGAGGCTTTAAAATTAACAATATCCAAAACGTTATTTATGAAGCTATCGAAAGCTTTTTTCAAAATCTACTTGTAATAACAGCCCCTGTATACCATTTGTTCACTACATTCATAATTTCATTTGTAAATCTACTGTTTTCACCCATCATCTCCTTTTATAAATCCCGTCTGATCCGGGGAAATTACACACGTGTAGCAAAAATCCGGATGCCAACTTGTAAACACTGCTGAGCAAAGTTATTGGTCTCCAATTTTTATGAATTTTTAGCCTTATCTGACTTCGGAATTGAAATTATAACCCCCGTTTTTTGCGTGTTTAACATTCCGATTTTTCATAATTTTCGTTTATGTGACTTAAAGAAAATAGTCTAAATTTGTCCAGAACAACTTGAAAAGTTCATTTGTGAAACCATCTGACCAGCGGCTTTTTCATTTTTCGAACTTTTCAATCTATACCAGAGTTCTTAATGTGTTATGTGTGCCTCAAGCTCCATAGCAAAATTATCGGGAAGCTTATTTAAAACACTAAAGTTCCCTATTTCACTTTTTTCAGAAGAACTCTTGTCAGAGTAATGTTCCCCGACTGTGGTTGTTTTTCACAACAATGTTGGCAAGCAGCGTTAGACACACGGAATACTCTCTCTCCCGAAGGTTGTCCGTATATTTGCCGGATGGGTTCATTCAAGACCATTTTTAAAGTCCTTCTTGCAAACTGCCCATGTGGTTCCAGTATCCGAAAATACTTACTACATAAATTCTTATTTTCGACACCCTTTCTATATATTCTTTTTGCCTTTCTTGCCAAAAGCGATTTTTTAACAGTATTTGACCTTTCTCTCTGAGCGTATGATTACCGGTTGTCATCGGTTATTTCCGTACCCACATTTCCGGCTCATCAGTTCAGGAACTTGTCCTGAACGCCGCCATTTTTTCCTTGTAACTGAATGTGCTATGGCTTGCTCGAAAAGTCTTCATTATTTTTTGTTTTATTAGTAATATATCGTGATTCGTTTGCATATGTAGTGTATTTATAGTTTGTAGTTAGTGGTCGTTGATTTTTTTTGGAATGTTACGCGTACTTAGTATGTTAAAATAGCATTGGTGGTTAGTTCCTTACGTAGGCGGTTCGAACCTAGGAACCAATATGGGTCGAACCAATTTTTTTCGGCTTTATTTTGTCCTCGTTTTGAAAAAGTACTTTGCTATCATCGGAAAAGTAGTACATTCTACTCAGTAAAAATCGAAAAAATATCAAAATCGGGGCAAGCACTGTAAAGTTATTGCAAGTTTTGTGGCGAAATTTGGGTCACTTTGTTTGGATCGCGTCGGCCATATTGGAGGACAGCGGGATGAGTTACGAGTTTAAAACTTTGTGTAAATTGTTTTCGCCAACAAATTACGGTGAAATTTAGTTAGACATATCTTTACTTACTATTCTGCACGATTTAGCAGTGTTCACCAAATTTCAGCCTCGCAGTTGTTACTCATTAAGTGATAAATGTGCTCACAATTCCCGTTGGACTTCGTCTCATTTCTGGCGGCACCTACAATGTCGACTTTTGCTGAACTGAAAGGCATGTTCAATCGGCTACTTTGTAATTTGTGAAGATTTAACGTTGATACATTTTGACAAACGTTGCTACAAAAAAGAAACTTTGTTCAATTTTCGTGTTTTTTGTGTTTGTGGCCAGCGACCAGTTAGGCCTAAGGGTAGTCTTGGCGCAAAGCTGGCGTGCGTTCAGTAGACGCTAGGACCTACGCTAGGACCTTGCAAAATCCTAGTCAAAGTCACATGTTCTCATTTAAAATACACGGCAATATCTCACGTAATCTCGCGAAGTCTTGCTTCTTAGCGAGGTCCTAGCGCTACTGAACGGGAGGCTGTCTAGGCCTACTAACAAGCTGTATTTTGACTATAGTCTTCACTGGTAGCTGGTGACTGAGGCTAACTAAGGTCTGCCGCGGCAGTGTGACACAGGACTAACCAGCCCGTAATTTCATGCAAGTGTCTGAAACTACCCTTGAATATATGCAGCATTTATCATTTGACCATTTTACTTCGACAAAACAGCTTGCAACCGCATGCATTTACCGTTCGCCAGTGTCTGGTCTCGATCCGCACCGGGTCCGATAGGCTGCGGTCCCGAGTCTGGCAAAATAATTTCTGTCAAAATTTATTCGCCACATTTCTTCAGCAAATTCCATAAAATTGTCCGTAGTTTGATTTTATCAAAATTAAGGCGCGCTGTCGATTTTTTTTTATCCCCGTTTGCTGGCTGGTAACAGTACAGGCACTGCTCCAGTCGCACTGGCGGCGTTTTCTCGGCCTGGGTTCCTGAATGAATTGTACCTCCGGGTTCGCGGCAAGTTCAAAAAAGCGGTGTTTCTTCGGGTGCGAATCGTGAGTGGCACGTTCATTTAAACTGTTTTCGAGTACGGATCGTGTATTAGTTATGGGGTAGGTACTTCTTGGATCCTTATAACATCTTCTAACCATGCAATAAGGGTTAACAACGCGTGAGAGAAGGACTTTAAGCCAGCGCACGAGTTCTTTTGTGTGTCTGCTGATATAGCACTACCCTCTGACACAGCACCACCTATAATGGAAAGTGGCCTTGTGGAAACATGATGAACGACACACTGAATTCCGTGTGTGGGCATCAATGCGCATGCTTGGTCGGAAGTTTATGGATCACGTCGCCACCACTTGCACACGCCTTCAATACATTGTACTTGCTTGGGCTTAGCCACGGAATCGGGGTTTCCTTGATTTTGTTTACTTCGATCACTGCCCGTTTTAATAAATTGCAACTATTCAAGTCAAAGGTGATCGCCATACTACGGTACAGTAAACTGAAAGGGTTTCCCGTATTTCAACCAATGGGAATGACTGAAAGTTATGACGTCGGTTTCATCACTTTAACCAATGAGAAGCCATGATAAACAACACCACAGTGCTACCTTTTGTAGCATTGTGATAGAGTATAGTAAGTATTTGATATGACATGAGCAAATCACAAAGTACTGTAAAGAAGAAATCCATACGTCATGCAGTTTATCGTCTGCAAAACACTAAAACAATCAAACGCGCGCCAACCAAACCATCGGAATTTTGTAAAGGTGACAAGGTTATGATTGACAAATTGGGTGACGCAACTGTACGTACTCCCAGATGGAAAGACATGCAAACAAGTTCTTAAACGGATCCATCTTCGACAGCGAATTCCATATGCACGTTCATTCAAACGGAGACGAGCCCCACCTCAAGAAACGCGGCTAGACTCTAGCAGCCGATTTCATAAAGGTGATTTAACAAAACCAAGTTCAAGTCTTAAACCTGGTCTTCCTAAACCCAGTCTTATTTGAAACCTAACTTGCATTTCACCAGCCTATTTTAAAAGTCTGAGAGCCTGGTTTTATTAGACCAGAGAGCAGGTTTAGTAAAACCAGGTTTAAAGTATCCAAACCACCCTACTGTGTCGACCTGGATTAACCCAACAAAGAAACTATTGAAGTGCTTCAAAGAAACCTTGATCACATAAGTATACAATGACACACAGTAGTAGACATTTCCGAAAAATGTCTAAAAATGTTCCCTCCTGGAACAAGAAGACTAGTGCCAAATCAAGTCAACCTAAGCAGCCGACTTAGAGAGATATTGGTCCAGACTGGCTGCAGTTACCAAAATCGGATAAATGCAGCGACAAACAGTTAAAGGGTATCACTGAAAAATCAAGGCAAGGAAGAAAGTTTCATCATTAATAAAATTTCAAAGAAAAACGGTGACGGTCCCAGTGGCGAATTTACGGGGGAGGGGCATTTAAGCCATGCCCCTCTGAAATTATCCCATATTCCATTTGACAGCTTGGAGGTGCAAATGTCTGACGGGTAAAACTCTGGCTATTACTCTGCCCTGCCTCCCCCACTAACTCAAAATCCTGGATCCGCCTCAGGGACACAATGTCAGATATAGGGTATCATGAGGGGACATTTTTAATTTTGTAATGTCTGTGCCCACCACACGCACACGCATTAAAGTACATGCTCACGATTAACCGCAACATAATTGAGAAAATTCATTTTCGTCTCATTTTAGTGCTGTTTTGCGGCCAAGGGAGGGGAGGCAGGACCCCTGCCTGCAACCTAAAATTGGGGACCATTATTGGAGTAGTACTCACACATAAGAATCAGAAGATGCCGTCTTCAGTCAGACCCTTAGCGCTTGCGGCGATCAGGCGCTGATCCAACAGTCGTATTCTGAGGAGTCCAAAGTAAACCCTGCAACATGTACAGGTCCAGTGGATCAAGGGATCCGGACCCCCTTTTCCCTTGATTTTAGTGATATCAAATTTATAACTTTCAAGTTGTTGACTTGGACCACCTTTTAAAAAAATCCTTGATCCGATCCCCCTCCCTTAAAAATCCTGGATACGCACCTACTACGTTTATTTTATTAATCTTGTGCTGTAATACTGAAAATTGAAAATACTCCATTCTCTTAAACTGCGTCGTAAATGGACGTCGTAGAATCCTTCAGTTGCATCTATACCGTACATGTCTGACATATTTAACTGTATTAAACCTGGGTCTGACCAAGTCTAAAGTTAAACTTGGTTTAAATTCATAATACAGGTGAAATGGTGAAATGAAAACTGACTTAGATCAGGTCTAACCTGGAATTAAACCACGTTTTACTAGACCACTGCTCTAAGAGTTAAACCTCCTTCATGAAGTGCGGGTTATCCAGTTTAAACCAGGTTTAACTTTAAAACCACCCTTATGAAATCGGTTGTAGCTGTGCAGTTTTAAGGTTAATGCAGTGTTCACGCACGAGCAAGCCTTCCCGATTGTTATTTATAAATATCTTTTAAGTTTTAATATTACGACTTTAAAGATTATTTATTAGATTCTAACTTTAGTATACTTGCTACTAAAGCTGAATGCAATTTACAAATGTTAAGCTTAAACTAAAAATATTAACAAAAAGTAACTGAGTCACTTTACATTGCGTAAGCGTGTTTTTACAAAAGTTGGTGATTGAAAGTTTTAGACACGTCGAGTTTTTCAGCAAAAGATATTGTTTTTACGGTTCATGTGAGAAAACAAATCCTACACTCGTCTCAGGTTATGACATAGGCAAAATCTGTTGGAAATTTCGTCAAAGTCCCTCGGAAAGCTTCGGGATTTCCAAGAGGTTTTGCCCATGTCATAACATAAGACTTGTGTAGGATTCTCTATTTACTTTGTAACTGTACACCTGGGCCCACTTGCATGAAAGTTATACGCCGAATAGCAACAATCAAACTTATCCAGCGCATCGTTTTAAAGTTTTATGCAACCCAACCCTGATGATTGCAAACTGTTCTAAGAATGCGAACAAGCGTTGTGAAGCTATCTGAGTGCAGTCGTGTTTTAATCAAGAGAGCAGATACAATGAATATCTGTTCCTGCATATTTTACCACGGCTTCCCCGCTGTCAAGAATGCCCGGAACTAACAACTTGCTCTTCATTTTGTTTGTCACAGATTTACTATTTTTCTTCTTTACTGATCAAATTTTTAGGGTCGTTTTTTGTCAACTTTTTCATCATTGAAATATTTTTCCATTTAGATGTGTAGCCGAGGAACACTTAAAGGGAGGCTACGGATTCAAATTGCGCTCAAACTTGTGTGGTGTTCGCCAGGGTGTAATCGAGACACTCAAAACAACAAAACCTCCACATTCTCCACCGGAACGCACCAAGAACC
Organism: Phoronis australis; assembly: GCA_002633005.1. Taxonomy (NCBI): domain Eukaryota; kingdom Metazoa; phylum Phoronida; family Phoronidae; genus Phoronis; species Phoronis australis. The sequence goes on along the minus strand of NMRA01000302.1, from coordinate 356,677 downwards.
CACCGCCCCCTGTTGGCAAGAACGGACGTTTTTGTGAGTTCTTGAAGAAAGCAACCAGGGCCTTAAATTCAATTTCTTATATCGAACGCGAAAACCATTCAAAATTTGATAAGTTCCGGCAAGAGGCGAAGTTCGATCTACTGTAGATCACCCAATGAAATAGCATTGGTCTCAACTTAATCCTGCCCAGGTGGCAAGGGAATCGCTTGCGATGATACTCGACGCGTAAAAAAGAGACGAGCGTTGACAGGCCTACTTGTAGGGCCTGAATTGCATCAAAAACGAAGTTGTTTCGAAGGACAAAAATTGATTGCAATTTGTATAAGAAACAATCCGAGACCAATTCCATAACAGTAAGCGGTCTTGATCAAAAGTTGCTTTGTATCCGCTTCACGAATGAACGGAAGACGTGCAGCATGGTTTTGCAGTTGCGGATTAGTGAAGTAAGGGCTTGACTGCCCGCGCACAGTAGATACAAGCTATGAGACTAGCTTTTGAGACATTAAAAATCGACCTCAATTTTATTTGACATGTAGCTGTAAGATAAGAAAGTCTCGAAATTCACGCATTGCTCCCCCCATTGCCATCAACTTCTAAATGTCTCTGTAGTTAGTGTTTTGTACCTCTTAAAATCGTTTCCGCAAGGGTGAACTTAGCGCATTTAAGGTGAAGTTGCCCGATCCCCTGGAATTCAGTTGCCGTCAGAATTTGTCAGTTATCAAAAATTCCGCATTATTGTCAAATTTTACTCGCTTGTTTTGAAGCTCGACAATTACGTTCAAAGAAATTCGTAGCTGTGATGTTGGAGTCGCGAAATACGACCCTGGATTGGTTAGTTATCTACATGTACGTCACTCTCAATGCACTGTATCACAAGTCCAGGCGGTCTATAATCATAATTTTTTAGTTCTAACTCCAGTCCGAGGACTAGCTTTTAGACTATAATCTGATAATGTCGTTATCGAACAGTTGATGCGCCCCATCTCACTCAGGAAAAGTCACGTGTAGCAGTTTTTTTCAAAAATTCCTACTTTTTTGCAAAACTTCCAAGCTTGAAGGCGAACTCGAATCTCTCCAGATTTTTTTTACTTTAGCATGAACTGACGATGTCTTTTCTTTGGATTAGCATGTTGTGGCCTGTACACATGAGAACTAGTCTGCACTTGATAAAGTTAAGGTCATACTTCAAAATTTCGACTTCATTTTGAATTTGTAAATTTAGGTTGAGAGCCATCAAGTGCGAGCCTAGATTAGGCTGCAAACATAATAAAAATTCAAAGACACTTTACTTGAGCACATTTTGAATAAGCAATCAAAGAAAGACGACTTTCGCTTCCAACAGAATTAAGTCACACCATCACACAACCGATTAGATAACGTCAGGGCAAATCTAGTCATCTTGCATTGATTGAAAACTATCGGCAAATTGCAATTGTCCAAGTCGTACGTCCTATATATCAAGAGTTTGGAAGAGCTAAGAAATGAAGACACCAGATTCTTGCATTGCTCTCTGTTAGCTTTGAAAACTGGTTTTCGTATGTTTGAGCGTGTGGTTAAATGTTGGTTTCTCATGAGTTCAAAATTGTGTAGTTAAATTCATATAATTTGTCAAGTTCGTCTAAGATATTGTTGCAAGGATATGCTAAGCTTACATGTACATTGCTTCAGGGAGCTAATCCCCATAGATTAGCTATAGCCAATTCCGGCTGTAACACTTATCGCTAAACACGATATTGTTACATTGCAGTGGCACCGAAAAGAATGCAACTCGACGGCATCAACGGCAAAACATTGGAATACGGATCGACGGTCCCCATTTCATGTAGCGCTCTGATCGGATTTGTCTCGACAGAGGAAGGTATTTTCCGCCATACTGAACAATACTGTTGACCTATTTACGAATATACGTGCGCATCACAGGGAAGAGAATTGTGGTATTCCATTTATTCCCACGACTTGGATAGAGTTCAATAACTGTCTCGCGTCGAGAAAAATTTAGACAAAAACAAATAGTCTCATTTAAAATACAGGGCAATATCTCGCGGAATCTCGCGAGAACTTGCTTTTTTGTGCGGTATCAGCGTTATTGAACGCTATCCTGTTGAGAGAGTACAAATATTTTAACCACAAATCAGGTGGAAAATAAATAAATTTAATGCAATCAATGTGCTTCAAAACCGTGACGAATTTAACTCATATCATTTTCTCTGAACACCCTTCATCACTCGTAACAATCTAAATAACAAAGTAATTTGTCTCGTACTTGTCTCAGTAGCAAATCTGTGTCCACGCCAAATATAAGTGATGGTTTAATCTGCTTTTCAACAAACACTGCAATGTGTCGGAGTACCGAGCAGTGACTGATCAATCTGGTCATGAGAAAGGTCAAGCAACAATGACTTGAACTTTGTCTTCTGTTATATCCAGTTTCATGGAGTTAAAAGCTTACGATATGGCAAACTTTAAACTTTGTCTTCCTACTGCGTATCTCCCAACTACTGTTGAAATGGCAATACTTATGAGTCGTCTTTCTAACGTATCCAAACAACGACTGCTTTAGGAATACGTAATTTATGCTTAAAAGACTTTTGTAAGCTTTCACCGATGTCAACGCGGCTACCAAAAAGTAACCTTCTGATTTGTATTGCACCAACAAATGTCTTATATTTTCCAGCTTTACGGATGGTCATGATCACATTCACTAAAGTGGGACCCACGCAATCCCGGAAATTTCAGCTAACAACGAGGCTATCCTATGACCCGAGCACTGGACGAATTACAGGGAAAGCTGATTTATTAGTTATGAGCAAGTTTACATCGAAAGACAAGTTAAGGTACCTTTGAGGAAACTGTGCTTCGAGAACATTCGCCATGATGCATAGCTTATTCCACGTACATACTACTCCAAAATTCATTTCATATTCGATCTTGTTAGGACATTACAAGATGAAATGAGTTCGAGATACTGTTATGTCGCAGCAGTATTGCTATGTTTGTAGGATAACCTATTTATCCCATATTTGCATCGCGGCCATATCTTGTTGCCATGCGCTTTGGATTGTTGTTATATGTATATGAGGTTATATATATGCCAAGTGTACCCGCGCCGGTTATCTGTGATGTGAAATAACTAGTTAAGTTTTATTCCATATTAAAATTATAAAAAATTCAGTATATATGCAAGGTAAAACAATGAACCATTCAAAAGATTAAAATTTCGTCGGACACTTAGAAATAATTCACCTGGAAATATAAACATATGTGCATTCAGGATAATGTACTCTCTCCCTAAATTTAGTAGAGCGGAGCCATTTGTAGGCGCTCGTGGATTATTTCCATGACAACGATAGCACGCTCATAGTCCGCTGTATCAGATCATGCTCTTTCGTCACTCTCTGTTTTGAACCACCAGACTAGAGCCAGAGCTGATCTGCGTGTAGGAAGTGGCCGCAGGTCGTGGGTCAAGGGGGGTTGTGGGGGTAGTGGGCCGGTAAAAGGGTTCGTGGATTCAGGGGATTGTTGGGTGTGGGGTCGAGTGGTTTTAGAACATTACGACTTTTTGGTCACAAGTCGTGAGGCCTGTACTTCCAACCTGAACCCTATCGGCACCCACTTACCACTAATCAAAACAGACAATACCGATCGGGCGAACCCTTATGAATAGCAGTGTTGTCACTGAAGGGCCGCCTATATATTAAACACCAAAATATTTTTTTAAACCTACTCCACCTGCTAAACAATATTCTTATCAGTCACTAACGTCCTGTCGTAACTCTTGCGTACCCTCTGCCTAAGTAGGTCCGCCCCACTCGACAAACCAGCTGGGGCTGAAAGGGCCGGGGGTCGAGGAAGAACAGCTGTCTGTGAACAGTAATCGTTCTTATTGAGTCTCTCGTCTCCTCCTCGATATTTGAACGGTCGGAATCATACGAATAGTCCGCTTAATCATCCCTGTACCGTTCAAACTACTCTTCATCCATACTTCTATGCTCATCTGATGCTATATTTATTCTTTTTCTACACTACGTCACAGATGTATAACAAACAAAAATGGGGGTGTTTGTATTTTCGGTTACAACATGGCGTTACAACACCGCGGCACTTAAATATGTAAGTAACTGCGCATAGCGAGGGGAAATTCGGTTAATGTTAAGAATACGGCATTTATAATAATAAATATAAACAACAATTTAGAGAATATTGTTGTTTAGATTGATGGGGACCTTGTAAATTTCTTTGTAAGATTATATAAAACCTTATTTAGTGGCCTCCATTCTAACTTGCTCATCAGAATAACAGGCATCGTCAACTAGTCAAAGTATTTATAATCTTATTGCTATTACATCAACATCTTATTTGAGTCACAATTTCTTTTTTAGTGGGGAACATTCATAGCAAAATGACCAGTCGGTGGAGTTTTATGAAATCTCTTTCAAACAAAAGTTTCACCAGTTTCTTGATTGGTCTTTTAAATTGGTTTCTATGACAAATCAACTCGCAAAACGTAAGATATTGCTGTAAAATAGCAGTCGTATACGTCTTTGTTACATTACCCAAAAACTAGGCCTTCATATTGAAAATCCTCACAGCGTTTTTTAAAATCTGCAGAATATTGTTTCTCTGTACAAGGTACATGTATATATTTCGTATTTGAAGTTCCCCGAGAATGAAGATGAAAAAGTATTTTGCTGGACATATTTAAAATATTGTAAAAACGGAAAATGTTTTGTGGTTAGAGTTATCCTTAACTGACTTTTACTATTACGCGACTCTGGTGTAAATGTTTGTGTTTGATCCTCGTGTTAAATCACTGAAAGTGTTGTTCACTGCCTCTGATGTTGTTCCTTTTACTGCCAGTGAAATCATTTAGTTGCTCTTGGATATGGCCGCACTGCATTAGTGGTACTTTATTGGGGACAAATAAAACAACAAGAATAACATATATTTTAGATTGTATTTGGAATTTCAGGGTCACAGCTTTACAATTGAATATTTCACAGAAGGAACCAGATGGGTTTCTTAATTACAAGAGATAACACACACATTTCCGATACCCAATGTGTAATTGAGTATGGGATACTAAGTGGCACAGGTTAGCATAGTACCAAATGGGTACACAATCCAAAATGGGTATTGGCCGATTGCCTGCCAAGTGGGTCGAGCAAAACGGCAAATTCAATAACAAGTACCAAGTGGGTACAAAATGCCAAATGTGCAAATATATAAAGTACCAAGTGGGTACACCAAACAGCCAACTGGGCTATAACAAACTTCAAAGCAAGTTCTGGACAAGCTGAGTGAGCAGACCAGCCAGAGAGATAAAAAGAGACATTGTAAGGAACGTGGTGGGCAGGGCTGTTCATGGATGAACAATCCTGTCATGTGGTACCAATCGCCACGAATCGTGTCAAATGTCGTTTAAATACAATGTACGTTTTGCTAATTTTTGATTTATCATTATCAGTTTTTTCATTTCACAGGTTAGTTTTTATTGTTTTGTATATTTTTATTGTTTCTTTATTTTATGCCACAATATTAGCCTCGAATGGCAGATACAAGTGTGTAATAACCCATAAAGTTATCTCACTAGTGAGATAACACTTTGGCGGGAAACCGAGGCCTGTTTCGAACCCGGGCCACCAGTACCTCTGGAGCCTGGGTCACACACTTGTCAACCGCTGACACTAACGCATTCTACATGGGTACCCGGACCCTAACTATGCTTCACTCCTTGTTAAGGCTTAAAATAGCTTTAGGTTACAATACACGGACACGAAAAGCTACACCACAACAAGAAATTTGATATCGGCAACTCACCCATCCCAACAGGCGTGGGACAAACTCAACCTTGGCAGCATGGCAGGTCCCTTGCCTATCCGACCCATTGATAACCTTTCTACCTCGCCGCTGGGTCTCCTCCAAAACCAGACGCATGATATCCCACTTATACCCAGGGGAGTGGTTGTTTGGAACCAGGGCCAAGTGAGGAAGCGTTATTGGGGACTGAGGGGATTGGTTTGGGTTTGAGGGGCATTAGAATCCAAAGAAATCGGCCGTTAGAAAAGCCATCTGTGGCTAAAAGTAATAAATGCGTGAAGTAACTTTTGTCCAGGACAATTAACGCCGAACAGGAAGGAGTCTACTAGGTATCAAATTAGGATAACTTACAAGTGAACGTACTGTTGCTTTTGGCTGGGCCAACAGGAAGCTGAAGAGAAAGAACACACAGCGTTACCATCGGACTTGGTAGGAACTACATGTAACTAGGATTATGGACATGAAGCATGAACGGCTGTAGAATGTTATTTTCCCAAACAATAGAATTTATGTCAAAGTGCCATAAATCTCATTATTTGGAATCAATTCAAACACATATTTCTTTCCCTACCCCTGGTTCCCTACTAACTTTGTACCATACTTTGTGATACCAATAGAATAGACTGTCGTTAAAGCTATCTTCCATTTGTAACAGTTGCAAAGTGACGGTACCAGATGACACCATGGGATTCGTATCGAATACAGTGACCTCAAACAATTTCAAGCTCGGTGGTAAGTTGTTTTGTTGCAACATAAGACCGGGATTTGACGCATTTTATTCAGCTATAACTTAGGCAAACGTATCTTTAAGTAATTGTATGTGCATCCCCACAAAACGGGATTTTGAGCAAGTCACACATTTTCAATGTACAATTTACATTTTGCCATTGGAATTTTGAACAAAAATCGTGTTTTCAGTTTTTGTTTTGGATATTTCAAGTTGTACTTCAATCAAACAGTGACGCCGGATGTCCTACATGTACTTACGTTCACATATTGAAAATTGAACCACCCAAATGTGTCATAATTTAATTGAGTGGGTTGTCGCAATGGACGTTAGTTGTACTGCTCAACAGAACAACTGCATTTGCCAGGTAGTGCACGCACGAGCTTTCAGATCAGAGTTCGTCGCGCTATCACGCCCTGGGCTAAGCTCAAGACGTAGCTGAATTGACATCAACTTGGCTCAGCGAATCGGTTTATTGTATTGCCGCGTCATCAGGTCCATGGGGGTCTGTGCGGAACTGTGCTAATATGCGAACTTTGGCGCACGCGCCAATATCTGAACTACTTGGGCAAAACTAGGTGGTCATCATTTCGGATATAAGTCCATGAGCCAAAGTTGTTCATGAAAAGCAAGTCAATTTATTAAATAGAAAACGTCTGCGCCTATATGCGAATTAATGTATGGACCTGTAGAAGGGACATCACCTGGACTTATATGCGAAACGTAGGCAGACGCACCAATAATACATGCTAAGCACTTGGGTAAAAAGAGGCCGCGAAAAAGCCATTATTTCGGATATAGCCTCGTGTTCCTGATGTAGTGGCAATACTGCAGTCGACGGTCGACCAATGGCCAAAACCAAAAAGGGAACCGTTATTGCTTCCCGACAGAGCTCAGAACTCAATATGATTAGCGGCCTGACTTGGACTACCTTTACAACGAGAAGCTGTACAAATCAAGAGCTGGGGCCTGTTCCAAGAAAAATGATTTAGCTAAGACAAATCTTAAATTTCCGTCAATTTCAAAACAAAACTTCAAATTATCTCAAATCTGTTTCAAGAAAGAGATCATAAGTTTGACTTAATTTTTTAACTTTAGTTTTCTCTTAATTTTGACTATCTTAGTGGGTGGAGAAGTTTCAAAGTTTGGAAGTTGAGCCAAATCTTAGACTTAAGTCAAAAATGAACTTAAGTCAGTCTCTTGGAACGGGCCCCTGGCGTTTTTAGCACAAACATGGTTCGCACTAACTTGACTATTACGTAACAAAGGACATTTAGTGCTCATCTACAAGTGCAACATTCATTTTCACCATTTTTTGAAACACAAGTCTTGTTCAAATGTTTTCAGAGAAAGTCGAAGGAAAGTTTGTGGTAGACGCGGAAAAGGAAGCGGAACACTACGCCGACTTCCAAGAAATGGACGCAAGTATAGAGAACGTAGGCTCCAAGGCAAAGATGACCAGACCAGCAATGCTTGCTTTGACTTTGGCCGCAACGATATTTTTCCATTAATGCACATATCAGGGAAGTCACGAACTTTCGAGTCGAGTCTGAATACAAGTAAAGTTTTGTGGTCATTGACAAAAAACCAAGTAAACAACAAGTGCATAGCAAAACGTGTAACACAAAATAGACAATAAACAGTCTCAATTTGCTTGAGCCGACCTCTTTTGACACTACACTAATCCAGCAAAACTTTTGAAGTGGATGTTTCACGTGAAAGTTTCTTCTGGGGAATGTCTTCATACAGAATTACGTAAAATTTGCAAACAAGTCAAACGTTTCACGCACTCCAAAATGTAGTGGAAGACTACCTATCTGGGAAACTGTGTCCTCGTCTCCCCTTGAGGGAGATTCCTTCATTTCAAAGTAATCACTTTGATAAACACTGATGTTGAAGAAACAAAACTAACAAGATTTAGCAAGATAACCGGTACACAACTTAAACCTTTTAAAGATTAAACGAAGTTGTTGTTAGAAAAAAACTTTAGGTAATTTTTTTACTGTAAAGTTTAGGTGCACGCGCTATTTCGCTGCCATGCCGATAAGAAGCTGTTCTGTTGAAGGGTTCAGGGAGTGTTTGGTGGTTGGGGAGGGAAGCGAGTACCCACGGAATGTTCTTTTGGAGTCACTCTAGCAGCGCGTGCTTCGTCTAGTGACTCAATAGTAGGAGAGGGAGTGGTCTTCTATCGTGTCTAACAATTTAAACATTTCCGTTTTATCGTATTATTGTTTGCAGGAGAAGCAGTTAGAAGAAGAACGACTTTACCCGTTCCTAGAAAGGGAGGGGGGGGGGGTTCATACATGACATAGACGGGTTGATTTTCTCAGAAGGCGCGTTTTGCACGGTCATATTCCATGAAAAGGGTGTTATAAGGCTACTTCAACTTGATGTCCTACAAGCTTCCTGTAAATGGCTCTTTTTAAGTTGCGCCAACTCCCAAAAAGAACAGGTGAAATCATGACCACAGATACATACAACTGATGACTGCTACCACGCTGGAAACAAAGGCAACTCATTAAAGATTATGTTCCCATCATTGAAAAAGGAAACAGGACGTTAAGACACAACCTCACTGTACTGGTGTTTAAAGGATACTCAACTCCGAGTTGATGATTTCAATCAATTGTCGTTCAGTCATCCATTTTGCACACTTCAAAAAGAATTTCCCAGTTTTCCAAAGCTTTTGAGGGCTGTCGAGGGTTACAAAGCATTATTTTAATTCAAAGAATTGGATATGAAAGTTGTCAATTTCCACAATGTTCTCAAACTCGGCATAACAAACGGCGTTTATAGTAGAAGGCAGCGCCGACGGGAAATCAACTTCCAAGCGGAGGTTTCCTTGTTTTATGAGATTAAAGTGACCGCCATTCCATAGGCCAGGGGTCAGACCAAAAGCAAACAGCGTGTTGCCACCGGCATAATCCAGACGTCCTATGTCGTCCTTCGTCCCCATAATTCTGCCCCGTTGCCGAAAACAAGGTGGTGAAAGCTCAAAATTTCGGTTCAGGGGTTTAGAAGGAACTTGCACCCCGTCGACGTTTATATATATAGAAAGAGATGATTGATACAGCAAAGTTTAAAATTGAAAGGGTTCTTGCCATACGATCCGTTATAGGCGCCAGTATCACAAAAGCCCACGATGACCCTCTTCGGAATTTGACCTAAAAACAAATTATCTTGCGTCATAGACAGGTGTTGGGCGGGGATTGAAAACACTTTGTATTCGACGCGTCGCAGAGGGTACTTTGCAGTGCTTTTCTCGAGGGCCTTCATTTGTGCTAGTTGCACAGTGGGGCTGAGTTTCACTTTCCTCACGCCGTAGGCTGCGTCTTTGATCTTGATTTTGAAACTCGCAGCCGCCGTCGGGAACATGACGGCGAACGAATTCTTGCTCTGCACCAATATTATTGTTATGTCAACGTTGTTGAGTAGGTATCTGTATTGCATAAATACATGTGGAGTTTCCCTTTTAAAATAATGGTAGCGCTTCCTGCCGCAAGGGTTTTACGTGTCTTGTATCCTAAATCAACGTCGCTTAGGGTGTCAAATTTACCGCTAGTATCCTTGTATCATATAGCGATGCAGTTAAATGTCCGTTCTTGTCCTCCCGTAAGACAACGACTTTACTGAACATCGAATGTAGCCACACGTTGGTTGGGGCACAGTCGACATCCGCAGCGATATCCGATCCATCTGCATTGGCTATATTTGCCCTGACGTAAAATTCCGCGTTTGCCAAGTCCACGTATTCGTCACCCAAACCAGAGACAAAAAATTTAAAAGCTTCAACTAAACTTTTTCCCGTCTTATCTCTGAGTGGAACACCTAATGAGTACGTCTATACAGGTAAGAATGTACCTGTGACCGTCATTAAATTTTGCCAACTTGAACACGTCTACAAAGTCCGCCTGAAACTGTTGGTCAGTGTATACACAACAACATGTCGTCTCCTAAAATTTCTAACCAGAGGTTTGTGCCGAACTTACAGGTAAGTGTCTTGGTTACTGAGCCATTTTTTCACAATCATTTCTACGATTTGCCTTTCAGGCCTTGTTGAGTGGAGTCTATTCCTCCAAAACCTCCTGGGTGCCTTGGATCGTAGTTCACTCGTCTTAATTTACCATCAACCTTACGTTGTATCCTTCCCTTTTGTCTCATTGCGAATGAAAGGCGTAGGACGTCATTGACATTTCCGTCCGGTAGGCGCATTATGGTCCTTTCGGTTGCATCCATCACACGTGACCGTTGACGTTTCAGTTTACCACCTTTGAACTAGTTTCCATAATTGTTATTCTTATAACTCATACAAAATTGATGAAAGTAACTCCTACCGTGGAGGCTCCATTTTCGATCAGTTGAACAAACCCAACGTCATCTTTTTCGTGTCAGAACATCCGGATGGCGGACGGTGCCACGCCCTAACTTACTTGATCACGTCAGCAGTCACGTGATTTCCAATTCAACCTCGTCATCCTTCCCGGGTTTACCGACGTTTTTCGGTTACACGCATGATCTTGACCTTGGATCGATGTCCCACTCTAACGGGTCCAATTAAACCTATTACGTAATGAGGTGTGACGTCATTGACACTTCCGTTCGGTAGGCGGATGATGGTTCTTTAGGTTGCATCTATCACCCGTGACCGTTGACGTTTCATTTCGGACTTATGACCTTTGAACGAGGACTCTCATAAAATGGGGCGCCTAAACAACTTACTATACTACTATTTTGATACTCAATCAGATAGTATGACGCAAAAGAGCTTCACTGCAAAAGTGGCGGTGATCAAGTCTTTATTAAAAAATTGGAGTCGACGAAATTTAACGCCGTTTGGTAGAGTAACTGTTATTAAAAGATTAGGTATTTAGATGCAATTCTCCTAGCGTGCCTTTAGCAATTATCCACTTACGGAAGGATGTGAAGTGTAGACATATTCGTTCTCTTTTTAACAACATCAAGAAACCTCCAAGTCAGTGTGCAAAAGGGAAATAGAGAGTTAGATTGAAAGAAAACATTGCTTTAAAAAGGTTCCAATTTGGAATATTACACAGTGCTATTGGGACAAAAACCTTTTAGTCAAACTCCAAATTGGGGTTTCTCCAGATACGGTGTCACGCCTTTTTTGGGAAGGTCCGCTTGTAGAACATTTTTGGAAGGAAAATGAGAAAAGTACTTTAAAAGTTTCTCATTCAACCTCCTGACTGTTTCCCTTACAAATGTGTTGGTCTTGAACTTCATGAGACACACGCTGCTCTACAATGTATTTAACAATTTGTTATTACTAGCCAAACAATACATATAGGCGCCACAAAAGTATAACTAATATTCTCAAGTTTGTTACATATACTCATGAGAACTATCATGCTGGAAAATTAATTGCGGATGAAAATTTTGTGTATGACAGCTTCTCTGAGGAAAGGGACAATTTTATTCTTCACGGTAACTTCATGTACATGTAGCAATTAACTTTATACGAGATACGACAATGTTCTTTCCTGAGGTGTGAATGACTATAAGAATGGATATGCTTGTTTTTGTTGTTGTTCTGCTAATGACGGATCATGATTGTATGACCGCGTGTTCATCTGGAAAGAAACTGCGTTTCCTACAACTTTTTGATTGAACGCTAAAATCAAGATCAGCGTACGTTCTGAAAAAAAACCCAGTGCAATGTTCGCGGATTACATCGAAGGTAGGTTGTGGAGGTTAAGTGCATGTTTAGAAACCCGTTGCAAAAATTCTCAAGAATCAGATAGGAACAAACTTTATATGCCTGATCGTCGCAACTCATGGCAAAATAAGGGAAGGCCGAGCAAGCAACATTCACTCCATTCCATCACAACATTTTAGCTGGCCCGTAAAAAGCGCGAGGGATTAATGCAACCTTCATTGTCGCAATGGGTAGTTATTTTCTCCCGGGCGACACCACAAATATGTGAAATTTTGAAGTCTATATATCACTTACACCCATCACTGCTATCGCCCACTGGCTTAGCCTTGGCGCAAAGCTGTAGGCCTATAAAAATATATATAACGCAGATGTGGGTAAAAAACTGAGCAGATAAAATCTGACACAAAATTAGTATTATTAAAGACTACACTCCTCCTTGAGTAATCGAAATTATTTAACAGTGTTGGAAAAAATCACAGGCGCTCGAATTTCCCGATGACTCATAACCAAAAATAAGAAACATAAAGGTTGGACACTAAAACTTTGCCGAGCCGAGGCTCCCAACTTCAACTGTCCCAAATGAAGACTATCGTCTAAATACAGCTACAGTGTACGTATCACTGTGTGCTTATCTTCCATAGACCCCGAAATTGCACACAGCCAGGGTAGTTCTGCTCGTCACCTCGCAGTGAAACCATAGACTTTGTCTATAATCTATGGTGAAACTTGTTTCAACATGTAAAACTAAAGACCGGACGGGGTGCATGCAAAATCTAGGACTCAGTCAACCCTCACCTTGCCCTTTACAACCGTTTAAGTGAAAATCAATGCAACAAACGTCATTTTTTGCGTCATTTTCGACCTTTCGTAACAATGAAAAGTATGTTGCCGTTTTGAAAACAGTACGCTCGTGCCACGTGCACGCGTTATCTCCGAAGTTTTTGCGACAACTTCGCAGCAGCAAAATTTGTTCTGAAATTCGGTTTTTCGGTATCGAAATTCTAAAAACTGGTAATGAAGTGAAACCCGTTCCAATAATTTGTTGTGACGTGTACGCAACCTCGTGAAAGAACAATAGCTGATTGAAGAATCGGAGAAAAAAGAAACTGGCCAATAGGTGACGCAATATTTCATGGCGCCGAAAGTCCACGCAGAAGATCGCTCCACAACTTTAGCAGCAATAACGGCAGAACGTCATTTTTTCCTACACCGTTAAATAATCTAGTTTATTCAAGGAAGACTGTAGTTTTTAATGACACTACTTTTGTGTCAGATTTCTTCTTACCACTTTTTTACCCATATCAGTGCAAAGCTGTATATTTTACTTTCCAGCTTTGTACCAAGGCTACTAGCCAGCCAGACAGCTGTACGAAGACTATCGTCAAAGTACAGCTAGGTACATGATAACCTTGGTACAAAGCTGTATGCTGTTTGCTGGTATCAAAATTCTAAAATCTCATAATGAAGTGTAACCAGTTCCGATAATTTGTTGTGACCTGTACGCAACCTCGTGAAATAGCTGCAACTGATTGAAGAATTGGCGAAAAAAGAAACTGGCCAATAGGTGACGAAAGTCAACGCAGAAGATCACTCCACGGGTTTAACAGCAGAATAAGGGTAGAACTCCAATTTCTCCAAAACCAGAAATATGTTATTTACTCAAGTAAGTGTGTAGTTTTTAATGACACTTATTTTGTGTCGTATTTTATCTGGTCAGGTTTTACCCACGTTGGCGCAAAACTGCATATTTAGTATACAGCTTTGTACCCAAGGCTAAACGGTACCTACATGTAGCTGTATTTTGACGATAGTCTTCATACACCTAGCTGGCTGGCTACCACAGGCTGTAATTTGACGCTATTCTTCCAAAATTGTTGGTTACAATATTTGCAAAGGCTATAATGTGCAAGGTTGTTGCGACGAAAAAATTGTTACATCTTGTCATGACATTTTGTAAACCTGCAGACAGGGTACATGCAAAATTCACTGGCGCTTGAGTTCCTCGGTTCCTCGATCACCACTGAAACTAAAAACGATGTTTGCTCAGAATTTTCTGCTCAAATGTGCATGGAACTCTACGAAGTCAGCATCGAACAAACGTTTGAATGCCTTCTTTGGCTTGATCACATCAAATTGCTGCGGAGTGGTGATTTGACGACAAAAATGTCAAAAAACGCCGAAACCACAAATTCAACAACCTTATTTTGTGACATTCATAGCAGACGACATTCGTATAGATCCGGTTATTCAGAGTGCCTTCACATAATTTAATGTCAGTTTGAATGTGTTTTAATTTTGGTTTTGTAAAATATATCCGAAAAACCACGGAATACTGGCTACTAACGTAGGCGTATTGCGAAATCCGGCAGGTCGATAAGTGATTTCTTCTGGTTAAACATGCGGTCAGACATCGGAAAATTCCGACAAAAGCCGAATGTTCGTTGTGCTTCAACCAAGAGTAGCACGTGATGTCAAGATGAAACACAAGATACGGCAGTTCTCGCAACTAAATTCAAAGTTAAATGACGAAACGAGCAAATTACACATATAAGTGCAATACTAATTTTAATAACCCCAATCATTTAAATTAGTGAAAAATTTCTTGATTTTGACATTGGGGGTGCTTGATGAAATTCGAAGTTTTTTCTTGACAGGAGTACAAGTTAAAGAACAATTGAAATCCGTTTGCTGTGGAGATTCCGTTGCCAATTCACCTCTCACAAAAACCATTTAATGCGATCTACGAAAGAGGATGTGTATGTAATACTAGTCTGAGGGAGATGCACGCACCTTCATTTCGATTTGGGACAGTTGAAGTTGGTAACCTCGGCTCGGCAAAGTTTTAGTGTCCAGCCTTTATGTTTATCCCATAAGCGTTGAATCTGTCGATTGCAATACGGCCATGTACATGTAATAATGTTTTCCGTATTCAGCTCCCGCACTACTTCAACAGTGACCTCTGACATGGAAAGTAGTTGCAGCACCTTCGGTCTCGGTCGATAAGTGGAATAATGTCTCGTTCGATATTACTTCATGAACGCCACCCTCGGTACGTTTTGTGTATATATTTGTACGTTTAAGAGTCATTGGAAAATTCGTCTGGCTGTGGTCAATTCCGCCACTTGTAACAAAGAAAAATTCGCGTCAACTTGACACACACACGTGCCATTTGCTCGAACTTTGCGACATCGACATCGTTCGTGAGATAACGAGAGCTGCGCTGAAGGAAAAGATAATCGGAAATTCAATTTGCTGCTATTAAAATGCTAAAAACTCGTGACAGAGAAACCATTCCAAGTAAATTCAGTGCAGGGAAGTGTACGCAACCTAAGGAAAGAAGAAACATTGATTAAAGAATCGGCGAAAAAAGATATTGGCCATTAATTAAATAACACTCTATTTCTTGGCACTTTGCTGTAGATCCGCAAGAAACAGCATAACGAAGGCATTCTAGCTCCAGTTTTTGTTAGATTTTATTTTGCTAGTCTTTCAAAAGCTATATACATGAATTTATACACTTTTTTACCACAGCCACATATAACAATACTCGGGGACAACATGTGTCGAGTGCCACAATGTGTGTCACAACACACGTTTCGTTTCTATCTGGGTGGCGAGTTGTCGAAAGGTTACTCTTGGACTTTGGTCGTGCATCCCGGTGTCTTCGGTAGTTGCTAAGAGGCGCTTTGGCTGGACTGGGTGAGGCGTTAGTCTGGCGTGCGTTCAGTAGACGCTAGGACCTACGCTAGGACCTAGCTAAAACCTAGTCAAATTCACGTGTTCTTATGCAAAATACACGGCGAAATCTCACGTATTCTCGCGAAGTCTTGCTTTTTAGCGAGGTCGTAGCGTTACTGAACGGGAGGCTGATCTTTTGTCCCATCCCTTCCTAATAAATGATAGGTTCTGCTCAAGAAATGGTTATTGGGGAGCATAGCTGTATACAAATTGCTAGGAAAGGTTTCAATTCGTTAGTAGCTTTGATCATTTTGTTACCAGCAGCCGAAATCTGAGCCAATTCTCTTTGTGGCGAAGTTTTTACCACCTCTGAAAAAATGCCAATTCACCAGACCAAAAATCGAACAAATGTGGGCGTTGTGTCACGAGCGCACTATTTTGAAATTGACACCTATTTTTTTTAAAGTGGAGAAATAGGAAATGACTCTCCTAGCGTCGTCGGAGTTGCATCAACCTACATGCCCTGTAGACATGTTACATTTTGATGTAAATCTCATTGCTCGAGGACCGCAAAAAGACTTGTAGCGAACTGAAATTGTGAGCGTCGCTTCTTTCCTTCCATAACTCCATTCTGCCTGTTCTAGTCATCTAAAGACGGAATGTATTCACGTATCCTTCTGCAAAATTCGAGTATTTAAAGAGTGATAGAATTTAGTTTGGGTAACTAAAAAAATTCGTTCCTGTTATAACTACTTTGTGAAACGCTACACGAGCATTTATGAATTTAACAACTTTAAACTTGAACCGTAGCTCTTGTGTTTTGACGTTCAGGCATACACGTGCAGTTAGCTTGCTGGCCAGTGACTAATTGATTGGCGTCTCGCAAAAAATAGATATTGATGGCTTTGTCTAGGCTTTGGCTAACAACTTCTGTTATTTTAAAAACCGGACTATCGCTGCACAAATAAAAAAGTTCATGTTCAATTCAACTATTTGTCTTTTCATTAGACATCATCAGGATCATATTTACAACAATTTAGGACAACAAGTGCCAACATACAGCTCAGGTAACATCCATAGAATTAAGGGAGAGATACATAGAATATAGTCAGTAGCTGGTCATCACCATAGTTGCAGGGTCACTGAGCTCTGCATATGTTATTCAGAGAATCAGTGGCATGCTGATTCTGAATGGCCAATGACACTTTAATGTACAGTTACTCCTTATTAAGTTCTCTGCAGATAATACTAACAGAGTTGGCTTGGTGACTGTAGCTAATACAATGCATTTTCTCTGCGGTGTGATGTTCTTTCAACCTGTCACAGAGGCGTCTCTGTGTGAGTCCTATGTAGAATTCCTTACAGTTGTCACATTCAACCTTATACACAACATTGCTCTTGTTCAATAAAGGGATGGGTGACTTCAGTCTCGAGATTGCACAAGAAACTATTAGCTAACACTGGTCCCAGGAGTGAACCCATGGCTATTCCGTCAATCTGATCATAAAAGTTATCATCAAACAGAAAATGGTTCTGTTAAACAGTCTCGAGACTGAGGCTATGGCTAGTTGTCCACCGTATTGTAAACCACAATTTTATCGTAGGTATGTTGACGATACGTTTGTTGTGTTTTCGTCCAAGAGCGCAGTCAACACCTTTTTTAATCACATGAACAATATGCATCCGTCCATCAACTTCACCATTGAATCTGAGTCGTGTTTACCTTTTCTAGATGTCTTGGTTGAACGTGAGAATAGCACCGTTGTTACATCTGTGTATCGTAAGCCCAGTTTTTCTGGACATTATCTTAAAATTGATAGTTTTGTGACTATCCAGTACAAGAGAGGTCTAGTCAATTGCTTGTTACACCGTGCCTGGAGAATCTGCTCCACCAATTTAAATTTTGATAGTGACGTAGCTACGATTTTCCAGTTATTTCGTGCCAATGGTTATCCTCTGAATTTTCTGAATAGCTGTAAAAGGCACTTTCTTTCAAAAATGAATAAGGCAGATAAGGTAGCTGTTATTAGAACCGAGAAAAAGAAAGTTTTCTTTTCTCTTGGTTACACCGGGCCAAGTAGTATAAAATTGAAACGTCAGTTATGTCGCCTTATTCATTGCATAGACCCAGCAGTTGAACTGATAGTTGTTTTCAAACCTCTTCGGAAACTTTCCAATATGCTGATTAAACTCAAGTCACCCATCCCTTTATTGAACAAAAACAAGGTTGTGTATGAGGTTGAATGTGACAACTGTAAGGAATTCTATATAGGACTCACACAAAGACGCCTCTGTGACAGGTTGAAAGAACATCACACCTCAGAGAAAAGTAACACATACATGTATAAGCATTGTATTCGCTACAATCACTAAGCCAACTCTGTTAGTATTATCTGCAGAGAACATAATAAGGAGTTACTGTACATTAAAGAGTCATTGGCCATTCAAAACCAGCATGCCACTGATTCTCTGAATAACATGCAGAGCTCAGTGACCCTGCAACTATGGTGATGACCAGCTACTGACTATATTCTATGTATCTCTCACTTCACTCTATGGATGTTACCTGAGCTGTATGTTGGCACTTGTTGTCCTAAATTGTTGTAAATATGATCCTGATGATGTCTAATGAAAAAACGAAACGTTGAATTGAACATGAACTTTTTTATTTGTGCGGCGATAGTCCGGTTTTTAATCTTATTGTGGCCAAAAACTGATCTGTTATTTTAATTACTGAGTTGCTATAGTCAATTTGTTGGTTCACTGAAAGGCAATGTAAGAAACATGGGGCACACGTCGGCATCAGTAAACCAACCGTGATGATTTCAAATACTTTATGATATCTACGGATGACTCAATGCCGGATGTAATGTTAGCTAGCAGTCAGTGTGTTCAAATTCTGTAATGTTTCTTTAGAAAAATTAAAGTGTTTAAAATTGTTGGTGTTACCAAAGACCAAGGAATGTCCAGGCGAGACTTATGCACGTTATTTCGCATCTTGTTTCAGTTGTGTTTCCGGTACACATTGCCGTCTGCCTTCTCATATCTCAGGCCACTGGAGGTAAGACTGCCATGTGTCACGTGCAAAATTTAAAAAGTCACTGGGTTATCGTTGACATCAGAGGAATTGCAGCGTTGACCTGTACACATTTGTTTTCTAAAAATAGTCCTATCTCATCTCACTAAGCTACTTTTTTACCCGTATCGTACGCTGGATAAAGCGCTAGATTTTTTGCATGGCACTGACGCCAGCATCAAAAACGCCAGTATTGTGAACGGTCAAAGGAGTCACTTCTGCTGGAGCTTATCCGGAGGTTTCAGTTACCCCCAAACTACAGGCGTTTTCGCTAGCGTTGTTGCATCCAGACTTACTCGAGAGGACGAACATCCACAAAAGTAATAGGCCCTTGTTCTATATTATCATATCATTCAATTTACGGCAGAGTGACAATTTGACATTTAATTTCGCTTAAGATAACCGTGAACCTTAGTTACCATGTTGTACTTATGAGCAAATATCTTAAATTCTTTTGCTCTAACCTCTATAAAATATTTTTTCATGAATGGTGAATAAATTTCCTATCAACATTTTTATTCTTATTCATTGTCTTTATTATTTTACCAAAAATTAGTTTTTGGTTAAAAGATTTTCTTTGACTTTGAACAGAGTTTTTAAAAATATTGTTCATCTAATCATATTAGTATTCCGTTAACAGGTGAATAATAAAATAGGTCGTATTTTTTAATTATCGATTTTGCAAGAAATATTGAGCCAAGTTGGCCGTACTCTTGATTTTTGAAGGCTTCGTTCCGAAAAACTAGGACCTATTTAAAAAATCTGAGACACACTTCCCTCAAAAATGCTGTTAGTATCATGACTGTTGAAATAAGACCAATATGATTGGAAGAAGAATAGTTTTAAAATTTCTTTCAATAACCGAAAATAATCACAAGTAAATAATAATAATCAATTTTGTTACGAAATTAATTTACCTTTAAGAAAATCATATACTTTGTAGGGCTTAGAGCTAAGATATTTGCTCGTAGGTACAACCAGGTAAACAAGGTTCACAATTTCCTGAGGAGCGACTCGGTTGGTAAGGAAACAAATTTACTTGTGAAACTTACTACTCCGCGGAGAGCACGCGTGCTTAGCTACTTAAACACCAACCTTTTCGCTACTCATAGGAACCAAAACATTCTTATGATTGCAATGGGTTACTTACAGTTGAAATAGTTAACTCTGAAACGTTGATGTGGTAGCCTAACAGGCCTCAGACGATAATGAACAGTCGAATTAATCACTTGCAACGCAATTCGATTGCAGAGATGTGTAAAATCGAAAAGTACTTTGGCTACAAACCGTCTCGCACGGGAGAGGTCGCGAGGGGTGTGAAGATAACGCACGATTGTATACGTGGCCACAAATTCAACGGTGATGAGGAACGCAAAGATAATGCAATCGAAGCGACGTGCATGGGCAACAACAAGTGGGACAAATTTGATAACGACAAACACAAGTGCAAATGTATGTACGTCGAGAGAAGGTCGTACTTTTAGAGGATGGTTTACGTTTTTTCAACCGGAAAATGGTTAAATCACTTTATTTTATTTGCACAATACTGCAAGTCTGTGAGTGGTTTATTCGAAATTGATTGGACAGCCATACAAAACAGACTAGAGAACCCCCGAATTGTCCACCGGAGAAGGCGGTCGCTTCACGCATCAAACATTGCCCGATTTCAACGCAAAGGGAACAATACATGTTGCTTTGTCTTCTGTTGGCTATCTTCGAAAATATTTCTGACGCGCAGGATAAAACGTGACGTAAACCTAGTAAGTTTGAGTACCGGCTGGCAAAGTTCAAAATTAGTTTAGTTAAAAAAAGATCCTTAAACCCCTCAAAAGCTTATAATTCAAAAATTCAAAATCTACATACATGTACTTTATTAAAGTTTTACTTTTTAAGCCACCACCCACCCGAACTGAAAAGATACAAAAGTACAAAAAAAATCTTCATGAGCTGCATTCTTCCGTATTTGGTTCCAGATGCAACTCTTAAATGAAGGGAAAATAAAACGAATATAAAATGGAAAACTTAGCTCCTGTTTCAGGTTCAATAAAAATTCTTCAACAAGTCTCGCGATCTATATTCTCGCCTATATTCAGCCCGGCACTTCACCACATAGGACACAGGAAGACAATTTTTGCAGAACTATCTCATTCGAAATTACGTATTAATAGAACAGCGAATTTGTCTTAATTTATGCTCAATATTTGATGAAGTAAATTAATATGAATACGCAAGTCTTAAACAGGTGACGTGCAGACCAGACTAAAAATGTTTGCAAAATAATTTAAGTAATGAATTATCGAAACATTTCCATGTAAATTCAAATTTCCTTTAACAGCATTCTTTTTATGAAATTATCAGTGGGACACTATCCCGTACATCTCGGTTAAATGCATCATTAAATAAAAGTACACTTTAATTCAATAGATTGTGTGAAGCATTTCTTTCAACCTTCTCGGAACACTAAACAGGATAATAAGTGGCTTCAAACAACAAGGTTCTAGTTAAAGTGTACCTTTTAGAGGTGGGTTGAGCATAGGCAAAGCTTTTAGGACACGTGCCTCGATAGAGTCCATTTTTAATATTCACTCGTCCTTTTTGTCACTGTTTGCCTAGCTCAGGCGAAGATAACAATAATTTGTCAAAAATATCAATAAAAAAACAACAAAAATGTTTACTTTGGTTTGTGCTAGACAGGATTTAGAACTGATTATCATTGTCATAAGCTCTGGAACCTTCGGCATGTCGATGGTACAATTCTTGTTGTGGTGTGGTTAATCAAACGCATATTATTAGGTTGGCCTATTGGAATTTGGTACAGTGGACGATCACTTATTTCAGGGTCACCCCGCATTTCGAAGTTAGCGTCAACGGGCTGGAACAGTAAAAAGAACGGTGAAAAACTGACGATCGTCTGCAGAGCTCATTTTATGGATGGCCAGGAAGACTTCAGTGCAGGTAAGAATATTGGACGCTTGACACAGACACACGCACGCACGCACGCACGCACACACACAGAGACACAGACACAGACACAGAGACACACAATGTCTCTCGGCCCTGTGACTGTCTCCCCCTACCCGCTCTCCGCCCCTTTCTCCTCCTTTCTCCCATCTGTCTTGTTCTTCTTGTCTCCCGCCCTATTCCTGTCTCACCCCACCTTTTAGCAGTTTTGAATGACTTTTTGAACATCGAGGCATTCAGTTTCAGCTACGAAACATTGAGATTAGCAGCCACTTGGCAAAAATCGCGCATTCCAAATGGCTACCTAGTTTGAATAGGTCACTAGTAGGCCTACTTTATTTTCTCTGGAACTGAGCGAAATTTGAGTTTTTGGGTTGGTTTTAACAGAAAGGTAAGAGGAAAATGAGAAAAATATGTATAATGCAGTATTGTAAAATGTTACCAACAGCCAGCGCCCGGGAAGTTTTGCCCATTTTCCTAGTTTAGTTTTGCGTACAACTTAAATGGCATTGCTCGTATTTTAATGGGCATTTTTAAAGAAACCACAACATATTGTAATGATCCGCTTATACTTTTGTGCAAACATCCTTTTCGCCAGTGGCATTGTTCAGATTCAACTAGTCATGCTGTCGTTGGCATGCTGGAAGCGACGGGAGACAGATGTTTCTTGAGTTTTGACGGTCTCGGTTTTGGTAATAGAATAAGTTATTCCCATCTACACCGGGAACCACATCCGGTTTCAGCCTATCAAAAGACATTAAGAACAACCTTCCCAACCATTTGTCTGAAACAAAAATATTGCTCTGTAATCATCGACAATCCTCAAAATTTGGAACAAAATTTCAAAACTTAATTCAAAGTCTGTTAAATGGATGAACGTAACCTACGCTTTCGGCGAGTTAGTACATTGTAACTTTGTTGAGAGTCAGCCCACAAAGAACCATAATATCCACCGTGTGACATATGGAGTACGAGTTTTTAGTTCAATCCACCTGTTACCACTCAAAGTGATACACCAATCACAAATTAGAAGGTTACAGAACGAGGTTTGGTTGATTCTCCAAAACAGGGTTTAGATCTTTTGAAAGATTGTAAGATTTGCTATCTGGTTTTCTGAATGACCACTGTCATCTTTTAATAATTTTGCCTCAAGTCCACCAATACTTGCATTCATCTTTAATCGCATTCAGAAAAGTCTCTAATGAAAAATAAATGTCTGCTAGCCACTAGAAAGCGTTGGTTTACCTCAGGTGAACAATCTTGGTCTTTTGGTCAGAGACGCTACTTTGATTAACACCTGGCGTGCGTTCCTTAGACGTAAGAACCTCGCGCTAAAACGTTGCGATATATTTCTGTGTGTAACCGTAGATTATAGACAACAGATTCGCAACTCTCCTGAATTATCTGGTGTAGTTTGCAGTTAGTGTACTGTGACGGGAAATTCTCGCATCTACTTTATCGTTCAGTAACACGAAAAAAAAATTCAGCATTGAAACGCTGTTCAGTCTTCCAATAGCAGAACAATAGGTATCGTGGGTACTTTTATCAATTATACTACCACCCGACCACACAACAACCGACCATGATTTGACGGCGTTCTTGCCGGAAATAACACCAGATGATTTGGCCAAGTGTCGCTAGAGAATAATGACGTAACGGCTTATGCGTAAGAGCACAGAATTCGTCCATTGAATGTATGCGGAGTTGGCGGTCCATGCACCATAGTCTATGGTGTAACAAGCGTAGCAAGGGATCACAATGATTTTCTTCACGAGATTCTTGCGTTTCCGAAACACAGCCAAGGCAAGTGACTGATAGTTTCTTTTCAGGACCAAACTCCGTGAGTCTGTATGAAACAGACAGTGACTTTAAAAACATAAGGCTTATTCACGATGTGAAACTTAGTACTGACGATAGGACAGTGATTATATCCAAGGAAACCACGTACACAGAAGGAAACAATTATAGGTACGGTTTTCGCTCTGTTTTCGAGGTACAGTAGCCTATTACCTGACTCTGAATCCTGATATGACTTCCCTTAACACTCATTAAAATTGGCCTGCACGTCTGAATCACGTCTGGCGCTTAACGATTGAGAAAGTAAGTTGACTTCATAGCTTTGCAACAAGAATCTAGTTTTGGCAGTTGGTATCAATGTCTCACAGCGCTGATTACATTCCCCGTTATATAATACTGATTACATTCCCCGTTATATAATACTGATTACATTCCCCGTTATATAATACTGATTACATTCCCCGTTATATAATACTGATTACATTCCCCGTTATATAATACTGATTACATTCCCCGTTATATAATATTCACCCTCCAACTCCTTGATCCAACCAGCCGGCGCCAAAACCAGTGAAATAGCAATTACTAACATTTTGAACCCAATATTTTCTATTAAAAGTAGACATTTTCTACTCCAGATCCTAAAAGTTTAAACATCTAACATTAGACGTTTTAAAAATTCTTAACCAATACCGTATTTTTCTCAAAACACGTAAACGTTTGTTACTCAAGCCGTTCACGAAATGCTCATGAATACCATTATCCCTTCGCTTTAATAATAAGGGAGCGACTCACGGAATTTTTTTCTCGTGCTATTTCACAGTTAAGATACTCGCTAAGGTTGGTTGGGCTTTAGATTGGCGATGAAGAAATGACATGTTTTAATTTCGTGGTCTGTTTACACCAAACCCTAGTCTATCTCTGGTGGCCATTTCTCCAGCCATCTTCACGTGTTACAGCGTTCTTAGAAGAAAGAGCACAGGTATCTGATGCTTAAAGCAAAATTCCATGTAGCAATCACGAGTGTTCATTGCTTTTAGATAATTCCCATTGCACATGTGAGATAGATTGTGTCCAGTTCAACTCACAAAACAAATGTTAACGTCCAAACGATGAAAGAACATAGCCAAGGTCAATAGTCACATTGACTATCAACAATTCGTTTCAACATCTTTCATGTTATCGTAATGCTGGTAAATTTCCACTGCTGTTCAACGAAAAAGCTTTCGAAATACAGTGTATCAATGGATGAACAAGGACATCATCCCACTGCGAAAAAAATAGTAGTCAGTGGCTGCGGCTGATAACAGAAACGGGGAATTTCGATCCCATCCGGTGTCAAAATGCAAAAAGACAGTAAACTAATGCACTTAAACTAATTATACAATGGAAGGAACCGGCAGTGGACTTTATTCCTCTGCCTTAAATTAAACGAACCACTGTATAATTATTGAATTTCTGTTTACCAAATCAGAGTCGGTATCCATCGGAAGTCATATTCGTGCTCTCATTACTCTAAAGAGTTCCAATACGGAAGCTGCCCTATTTTTCATGTCATAAGTAAAAAACGGGCCGTTCATCATACGGTCAAAATCCCCATTTGTGTTTGCTATGTTGACGATAGTTTTGCGTATGTTCACGTGGTGCACAATTGCCACGGACTCTCCGGACTTTTCCCGAATGCAATTTTGTATTGGAGATCACGTACGCATGGCCTGTCCGTTAGAAATTGTCGTTTCGCGGTGTCCGTGTACATCATTTTGTGTTTTATACTTCGGTTGACCAGTTAGCCTACTTCAAGAGGGAGCACCATGATTAGAATCAACGTCACGCGCATAAAACAAGAAAGAATAAAACAGGGTTGTATTGGGCACAAGGAATACTCTCTTTGCCGACTGTTGTCCATATATTTGCCGGATATGGGTTCATTCAAGACTATGCGTTTGCACCTGTGGCCGGAAAATAACTCGGATTACAGTAGTAAATATTACGGATAATCTTTGTGTAGAAAACGACAAATTTCGGTTGACGATTTTGAAGTACATTTACGATCAGTTATGAAAAAAAACTGTGATGAATGACAAACTCCCATCGGTTTACTGGACACTGGGTCAATGGCTCCATGAGTTGTAGGCTTCCCACAGTGTGTGGTATTCGCACCTACTGATTGTACGGCATAACAATACAGGTCATAATACCTTGGGTGCACATCAGCCCGTTACCGATAAATGCTTGCCATTATCTTTATTATAAGAAATAAAACAAAGTGAACAATGGATACGCCTATCTGTCGATATCTAAGTGACGAGCTTGATACTTAGTTTCCACCTTCACTGTTCATTTTGTTTTTAACATGTTCATTTCACTATGCACCTGATGATGAGACACGTACTCTCGCAAGGTACATGTGTAGCTGGTATTTCAATTTATTTGTTTGACGTGTCTGTTCTTAATTCACATCATCACTGTGCACCCGGGGATTGAAAGCTGCACAAAGATTGCGAACGCGGGTCTGTGAAGCTATCTGGCAGAGAGATGATGCAATGAATATCTGTTCCTGTCCGTTTTATTATGGCTTCTGAGATATGAAGATTATCGTGAAATAATGCCTTGTTCATCGTTTTGTTTGTCACAGATCTATATTTTTCTTCCAATTTACATTAGGGTAGGTTTTTAGTCAACTTTTTCATTACTGACATATTTTTACATGTAGATGTGTAGCCGAGCAACACTTAAAGGGAGGCAACGGTTTCAAATTGCGCAGAAACATGTTGGGTGTTCGACATGGCACCGTGATGATACCCGAAAAAAAAGTACGTCCCAAGGTACCCGAAGAAAAAGTACGTCCCAAGGTCTATCCTACGCCACCTGTTGACAAGAAGGGAAGTTATTGTGAGTTGTTGAGGAAGGCCACTAGATCCTTAAATCCGATTTCTGACCTCACTATTCTAAATTTGATGAATTCTGACAAGATGCGAAGTTTCGATCTAGATCACCTAATGCAATAACATTGGTCTCAACTTGATCCTGCGCAGATGCCATGGGGCTCGCTCGAGATGGTACACTGTAGCGTACTCGGTGCATTGGCCTCGGGATTTTGACGAAATTTCTACAAGGTTTTGCCCATGTCATAAACCTGAGACTAGTTTAGGATTTGTTTTCTCACATGAACTTTAAAAACCATCGTTTTTGGCGATAAACTCGACGTGTCTAAAACTTTCAACCGCAAGATGCCACTTTTGAAAAACACATTTGCGCAATTTAATTAAGACTCAGTTACTTTTTGTCAACAGTTTTACTTAAACTTAACAATTTAAAATTGCATCCAGTTTCCGTAACAAATGTTCAGGTCAGTAGACCCCAATAAATAGTATTTGAAGTTGTACTATTAAAACTTAAATGATTATCAGTAAGAGTCAGCAGAGCTTCCCCGCGCGTGGGCACTGGATTGACTTTGAGACAGCACCGCGTTTCTTGAGTGGGAGTTCGTCTCCGTATGAATGAAAGTGGATATGGAATTCACCGCCGAAGATGAGTCCGTTTAAGAAGTTATTTGCATATCGTTCCGACTGGGATTACGTACATTTGCTCGAGTCGATTTGTCAATCATAATCTTGATATCTTCATGGAATTCCGGCATTGCTTGGTTGGCGCGCGCTTGATGTTTTGCAGACGATAAAATGTAAGGCGTATGGATTTCTACTTTGCACTAATTTGTGATTCGCCCATGTAATATAAAAATACATACTCAGTGTTATTAATCAGTCGTGTCGTAACACATTCCAAGTCGTGTGAGAAAAGGAAATACGCCTTGACAAGCCAACCTGTAGAGCCTGATTTGTATCAGTAACGAACTGTTAGTTGTTTGTTAAGACAGAAATTTGACTGAGGAACAATCCCAGGCCAATTCCGTAATAGTAAATGGTTCAAATCAAAATTTGGTTTATAGCCACTTGAACGGAAGATGAGCAGCATGTATTTGCAGTTGAGCTGAGTAAAGTTAAGACTTGACTTCCCTTACACAGTAGGTTCAAGTCAGGATAATACAAATCGGCGTGAGTTTTATGCATTTTTAATAAAAAAATGACTTCGAACAGAGATTTTAAAACATATTATTTCTCCAATCATATTGGTATTTTGTAAACAAGGTGATAACGACATTGTCGAGGGAACCCTGTGTCAGATTTTTGAACTAGGTCTTAGTTGTTTAATTATATACTTTTTAGAGCAAAAACGGCCGTACTCTTGATTTTTGAGGGCTTCGTTATGAAAAACTAGCTAAGGACATAAATCGAAATTTTTAGACGTCATTCTCTTTCTAAGGTATCAAATAGCAAATATTCGAATATTCAAAGCAATCCATTCACACATCTCCGAGAAATCGATGTTCAAAAATTGAAATAATCTACGAAATCGCAACGTAAGAAGTCGGCAATAACCTACGGCGGTGACCGACAAGTGCAAATTCGGCATCATATCAGAAGTTTCAAGAATTATGCAGTACCCATACGCTCAGAATCACGTGATTAACCGTGGGCGGAGTTTGTATGTCATTCAGCTGAAGTAGGTCAACGCGGCTTTATCGGGGGTAAATGGTACCTTAGACTTAACGAGTATCTATGATGGTACAACGTGGACGTGATATGTAAATGAAATACAGAACAGAAACATTTCTTGACGGAGAATTTTCGAAAGGCACTGAAAGAAATACTGAACGAATTATGCTGTGAAATTGGTCGAGAAATGACCGAGCTCAGGGGTGAGATTTAGCAGTGATTTTGTGTTGCTACTTTGATCCACTTTCAAGTTGCAAAATAGAACTACAACCTTGTCTCTAGTCTTCCTTTCTTGTACAAATCAAGTTCTCAAACGTGTGAAGTCTCGCTCATTTTATCGGAGGCACTCGAGGGTCTGATCGTTATTCGCTGGGCCGGTCTTACCGGAGACTGAAGTATAAGTTTACTCATGCGCGCACCCGGGGGAGGCTCCCCGAACGAGCCCCCCATCGAAGTGGGCAAAAAGGTCCGCCTCTGAGAAACAAAAAGTCCAGGAAAATGAGACAAAAGTCCACAAGCACAAACGCGCAATTCATAGTGGTGTCCCCGTTTTTTTTAGTCCACCCGCCTTTTTGGCTGCATGGGTGCGCGCTGGATATCATGTTTTTTCTGGTTTCCATAACTAATGTCTGACGATAGGTATCAATCCGTATTTGGCGTGCCACTGACCTGGATCCCGGTCCGGGACTTGTGAAATACACTGCATAGCCGAATGCATTCATCATTCACCGACTTCACTGATGCAATAAATCGTAGGCTCTGTCCATTATGCTAACTAATATAAACTCCCATCGGATTATGCCATTGCATGCATGCTAGTTTATTGGATCCACAAGACCTATGAATGAATGAAAGTTGACTATTACGAAAATGGCGGTAACCGTAAAGCGCTTGGTAGTGCTCCGCCGATCGCGGAAATTACGGCCGGAAAGTGTGATTTGGTCATTGGGCGGAGCTAAATCCTCGACGGAAAGAGAAGGGATAGACGGAGGAAAGTGGGCGGTGAAAAACCTCTAAAAAGCGTTTCTTCAAATTTATTTTGATTCCTATAAAAGGCTAAGTCAAAGGTATGATATCAAGGGAGGCGTTTATCAAAAAATGCATTTTTTGCTTTGAGGTTGACAATTACGTTGATTTTGAAGTTTTCTGACAAACCTGTGATTCTTTTGTCCTCAGAATTTATCACTTAACAAAAATTCCGATTCTTGTCACATTTTAGTGTCTGTTTTGAAACTTGTGACTTCAGGGTCAACCTAGAAAATAGGTTCAATTTCTAAAACGATTTTACCTCCAGACAAGGGACTGGATTTTGGACTACATGTACATGTATGGTACGATAATGGCGTTATCAAAATGTTCATGCGTCATTCCATCTCATTTACAAAAAGCTAAGTGTAGAGCACAACTATTTGAAGCTTTTAAAAACGTCTTACTTTTTGTAAATAACTTCCAAACTCAAAGACGAACTCGTTTCTCTCTGGATATATTTATGCTTTGTTTTAGCATGGACTGAAGACTTCTTTTTCTTTGCATTAGTATGTTGTGGCCTGTATGTGTACGGACCAGAGACTAATTTTAGTGGGCACTGAATGATCACAAAGTTTAGATTATGCTTCAACATTTCGATTTCATTTCAAATTTGTAGGTTTAAGTTTAGAACCTGCGAACCAATAGTTCACGAGACTTGAGCACAATTCAAATTAGAGAAATTAAAAATACAATTACTTCAAAACGGCAAATGTAGTCATCTTACGTTGTCTGAAAACAATCGGCAAATTACAACTGACCAAGTCGTACGTCCAATTTATCAGGGATTTCAAAGGGAAAAGCAACGAAGAATTAAAGTAATGGCGACATCAGATTTTTGCGTTGCTCCCTGTGTGCTTTGTACACTGCTTTTCGTATGTTCGAGCGTGGGGTCAAACGTTGGTTTCACACGAGTTCAAAATCGTGGACATAAATTCATACAATTAGTCATTTTCGTTTAAGATATTGTTGCAAGGATATACAAAGTTTACATGTACATTGTTTCTGGGAGCTATTCCCTCATGTATTTGCAATAGTCAATTCCGGCTGTAACACTTATCACTTAACACGACATTTTTACATTGCAGTGACACCGCAAGCAATGAGACTCGACGGCATCAACGGCAAAACGTTGAAATACGGATCCACGGTCCCCATTTCATGTAGCGCTCTGATCGGATTTGTTAAAGCAGAGGAAGGTACTGTACACCATACTGAACAATACCATTAGCCTTTTTACGAAAATGCCAAAACTGATGCGTGCACATCCCAGGGAAGAGAATTGTGGTATACCATTTATCCCCACGACATGGATAGAATTCAATAATTGTCTCCGGTCGAAAAAAATCTACCAAAATCAAGTAGATTCATTGAAAATACACGGCGATATCTAATGGAATCTCGCGACAAATTGCTTTTCTTGTGAGGTCTTAGGAACATTGAACGCAGTCCTGATGACTTGAGTGCACATACCTTAACCACAACTCTGAAGGAAATTTTATAAATTTTGATGGAATCAATGTGTTTCAAACCACGACGAAATTAAACCATGGAATTTTCCCTGAGCATAATTTGTCGCATTCGTTCAGAAGAAACTGCCTTTAATAACCGTTTAAAAGAACTCAAGTACTATCTAGTTCAAAGTCATTTCCCCTTACATCTTATACACCAACAGTTTGACAAAGTCCGTTCAATCACACGAAATGCATGTTTAAGAACTAAAACTAAAGGCAATACCACTAACAGAATACCATTCATAACCATGTTCAATCCATGTTTAAACGGAATTAGCCACGTCTTCAGAAAACATCTTTCTAACATAAGAGATGGATTAGTCTGCTATTCAACAAGCAACATTTGTAGGAGTAGAGAGCACTGACTGGTCAGCCCGGCCACGAGAAAGTTCAATTACCAATGCCTTGAATTTTGCCTTATGCCATCTCCATTTTCATGGAGTTAAAAGCTTACGATACCGGCAAACTCTAAATAGGCATAGAACCACAAGCTCGTCAAAATATTGTTTAAAAGAATTCCTGACGTAAGTACCATCTCACAACGTCTAGTTCAGAGTAATTCACTTTACGCTGTACAGAAATTTCTAGAAAAAGATCATAATGTTGACGATTTTTGCAAAACATTCGAAGGAAAACCTTTGTGGTTACCACAGGGTTTCGAATCTCTCTCCCATTTAGGTTGAATGTGCGCATGCGCTCACAGTCAGTTGCTTGAAGTCGCTTGATGTCAAAGGTCATATTTTCCGAATAAGGGAAATGAGTTACGTCGATGTCTTGCCATAGCAACTAAGGAGACGTGCTTTGCCTGACGTGGGAGAAAAATTGTCGAAGTGGCGCGCAGTTCACATACATGTACCATAGAAATATTAAACTGCAAGAAAATGCTTTGATATCAACAGAAATTAATCTTAATGAATACATCATAAAATATCTGGTGAGCAAGCTCTATTTCGTTTCAGTTGCAGAGAACCACTGTCAGTATTGCAATTTAGTCTGTTTATCGCGTTCCAGGTCTCTTTGAACTTTTTCTCCCCACAGCGTATTTTTCGAGTAATGGTGAAATGGCAATACTTATGAATTGTCTCTCAAGCGTATCCACGCAACGGCCGTTTTAGGCATACGCAATTTATAATTGAAATAATTCTCAAGCTATTACGGCGGTTAACTTGGTTGATACTCCAACCAAAAAATAATCTACTGATTTGTGCTGGACCAACTCATACCTCATATTTCCAGCAACACGAATGGTCTTGGTCGCATTCGCCAAAGAGGAGGCCAAAAGCTCCCGGAAACTTCGGCTACCAACGAAGCTTTCATATGACCCGACAACTGGGCGACTTACGGCGAATGCAGATTTGTTGGTTATGAGCAAGTTTACAGCAAACGACAAGTTGAGGTGCCTTTGAGCAAAATGAGTTTCCAATACATTGCTCATAATATATATGTTATCCCAGTTACAGACTACTGTCATATGTCCTATAGAGAATTCATTTCATCTTCGGTCTCGTTGGGACTTTCAAATGAGAGCGGAACAGCAAAATTTTAAAATTACCTATGAAGTGGAGGAATTTTGGTGAGGTACGTCACAGAGGCGTGCGGCGACTCCGAGCATTCGTTTTTTGTTATTAGTTTATTTGGCAATTACAAAATTACCGTGAGGTTCTCGATGATTGCATGCATGCAGACGCAGAACACCCTCAGGATCGAAACTTAGTTTTGTCTTCGTTTTCCCTGGCATCTTTCTATCATACGTACACCTCGTTGACTCAATATTATGTCGACTCACTGAATTAAAGAATTGAGGGAACATACGGAGCTGCTCTAATCCTTGCGGGAGCTTCCGGTTGAGTGTCGGGGAGCCATGTAAACTTTGACTTCGGATAAGTAGTAAACAAATTTCCACGCGGTTGTGCAGTTCCAAGGTGGCTCTGATAAATCTTTTTTCTCACTACACGGTATAGTTTTCGTATTTGAAGTTCCCCGAGATAAGAATAAATATAATGTATTTTGGTAGACCAGTCAATTTTTGTGAAAAAGGTTTGACATATCCATACTTGACTTTTACTAATACGCGATTCTAGAGCAGTGGTTTGTGTTTGAGCGTCGTTTTAAGTTACTGAAAGGGGTTTTCATTGCCTCTGTGCTCATCTCTGATGTTGCTCCTTTTATTTCGCCTAAACTCTTTTGGTTGCTCTTGGATATGGCTGCACTGCATTAGTGGCACTTACAATGTAATTTGGAATCAATTCAAACACATATTTCTTTTCCTACCCTTGTTTCCCTACTAACTTTGTTCCATTCTTTGTAATACTAACGAAAACAAACTGTCGTTAAAAGCTATATTCTATTTGTAACAGTTGCAAAATGACGGTGCCGGATGCTGTCAAAGGGTTCACTTCGAATACAGTGACTTCAAACAATTTCGAACTCAGTGGTAAGTTGTTTTGTTGTATACTAAGGCCGGGTTTTGACACATTTTATTAAGCTATAACTTAGGCGAACGTATCATTAAATAATTGTTTGTGAACCATCCCCACACATCTACGGGTCCATTCCTCCATCCGTCCGTCCGTGCATCCGCCCACCCGCCCGTTTGTCTGTTTGACCGTCCGCCAGGCGTACGCTGCTGTATATTCAAAACACTTTGACGAATGTACGCGAAATTTTGCACATTTGTTATATAAAAGTTAAAGCATGGCGAATGTTCGAGACGGTCTTGACTAGGCCTACTGCTGTGACTTGGGATTCTAGTTTTCACGTTTGCCTCTGTATCTTCGGAATAGTTGACGGATTTTCCTGATGACGTTTTTCATTTGTATTTTTGAATGGATGGACGATAAGAAGACTGTATATAATCTCATTGGCCGCAGCCATTATTATTTCATGGACGGAGGCGATACCTAGCGGGCGTCTGGTCGAGGAAGTACGATTTCATGGAGTATTTATCCAATGGTGGACGTTCTTGATTTCGCCTGGGCCCACGGCTTGCTAAATGTCGTTACTGTCCTTGAAACAGCAGTGTCCACCACTAGCCGCCCTATTGAATTTCGCGAGTCTTCCTCTCTAAGGTGGGCCACCACCATGCGGCCATTGTGCGATTGATTTCGTGAAACCCGGTACTGAAGAATCTTCATGGAAACTGACAGAGTAGGCTCGACATTAATTTTCGGACGGGTCCCACTAATGTGATGCCCCCTAGAGGATTTTTGTGTCTGTGACCGTTTCTCCACTCATTTCAATGCTACACCGCCTATGCTTGCGGTGTTTTCGATTGCAGCTTGTAGACAATCAATTGGCTGCTGTCAATGAAATGTCATGACGCTACTGATGTCAAGGGACATGTTTAAAGTAAATGAGAAAACCTTAACCTCTTGACATTTTCAATATTACCAGACATGTCAAACAATCCCGATAAAGCGACTGGCGGCAGGGATTGTTTTAACCTTGTTTCTGGAAAAATCCCCACAGGGGCTTGCTCTTAGTGCAGCCTCGTTTCGTAATTCCCGGAACCTGCTTCCGCTGTTGCAGTTTTTCCAACTCCGTGTTTCAGTCAATTTCCTATTTTGAAGTTCATTTTGTGAAATATCTATCCGTTCTCCCTATTTTTTGGAAAAGTTTAGTTGGGTATTTTGCTGGAACATTGCTTCAAGTACAGAGAATCATACGAAACTGAAAATGAGTGTGCTTCGCTGCTGCAACCGTTAGCTCATTCACTTTCCAAAATAGTTGGATTTTTAGCAAGGAACACATTTTCAATGTACGATTTGAACTTTGCCACTGGAATTTCAACTTTTGATTTGGATATCTGAAGTTGGATTTCGATCAAACATTGAGGTATTTTTCGCATATTTAAAATTGAATCATCTAAATATGTCACGATATAACCGAGTTGAGTGTCGCAATGGAGGTTAGTTGCCTTTCTCAAGAGTAAAAATGCTCTAGCCAGGTAGTGCAAATCCGTGTCCGTGACGGTATCAATTCCTAGACTGGGCTCGAGTCGTGGCTCAATTGACATCGACGTTACTCAGCAAGTCGTTTTACTTATTTCCGCGCCATAAGGTCCATGACCATTTGACGAACAGCGCTGATACGCGAACTTATACGAACCCCTTCGGTAAAGCAAGTCCTTGAAAAAAGGCATCACTTCGGATATAAGCCCATGTACCTAAAGGGGCGGCAATACGCCAGAAAGTTGTTCATGAAAAGCAAGACAATTTTGCAAAAAGAAAGCTACTGCGCCTATATGGGAATTATTGTTTGGGCCTATACAAGGGACATCAACTGGACTTATATGCAAAACCTATTCGGACGGGCCAGTATACGAACCAACTGGGTGAAAAGGAGGCTGCGAAAGAAGCATTATTCCTGATGGATACTCTTGTTCCTAAAGGTGTGGTAATACGGTGGGTGACGGTCAAGTATTGCTAAACGCAATAAAGTACCGCTACTGCTTCCCGTCCGAGCCCAGAAACCAATAAGATTAACATCCGGGCTCAAAGTATCTTTGCAAGCAGAACTTGTACAAATCACGAGCTGGCCTTTCTTGCAGAAACGTGATTCTCAGTAGCTTCGCAATTACGCATACAAATGATACATGTATTTAGCTCCCGTTGATATAAACAACATCCAATTGTACCATTTTGTCTAAACAAAAGTCTCTTTCAATTGTTTTCAGCTCAAATTCAAGGGACGTTTGTGGTAGATGCAAACAAGGAGGCGGAACACTACGCCGACAACCAACAAATGGACGCAAGCATAGAGAACGCAGGGACCAAGGCAAAGATGACCGAACCAGCAATGCTTACTTTGATTTTGGCCGCAGCGACACTTTCCAATTAATGCACATATCAGTAAAATCAAGAAGCGCAGGAAACTCATTAATCAAGTGTCGCTTTACCACCAAACTGACCATTCACATCTAGTGAAACTCGATGGTTTACTCGAATTTTCTAGTGGGGTCCGAATAAAAAAGTAAATTCTTACGATCATTAGCTGGAACCAAGTGAACGTGCAACACAAAATAGACAATAAACAATTTCAGTTTGATTGAGTCGACCTCTTGTGACACTACACTCATCTAGCAAAACTTTTGAAGTAAATTTTTCTCTTGAAAGTTTCTTCTGGAGAATGTCGTTCTTCACACAACTCCGTAAAATATGCAAACGAGTCGAAAATTTCAGGTGCACCAAAAATGAAGTAGCAGAATAGTTGTATGGGAACCTGTTTCCCCTTTACCCCTCAGGTGCACCAAAATGAAGTAGCAGACTAGTTGTATGGGAACCTTTGTCCCCTTTACCCCTCAGGTGCATCAAAATGAAGTAACAGACTAGTATCTGGAACCTGTGTCACCCTTACCCCTCGATGGGGATTTCTTAAATTCAAATGTAAAGCAACGAGTAATTTTGATTTTCCAGGAACCAAATACTGGAATGGATGAAACAAAACTAACAAGACTTAGGACAATATATGGCACACAGCTTAAATTTTGGAAAGATTTGGCAGAACACTTTCGTATTCAACGTAGTTGTTGTTAGAAAATTTTTTGATAGTTTGTTGTACAAATGTTATACGCATGTACTTTTTTGCTGCCATGCCGATAAGAAGCTGCTACGTTCAAGGGTGTAGGGAGCGAATGGTGGTTGCAAAGGGAAGCGAGTACTCACACAATGCTCTTTTGACGTCACACTAACAACGTGCTCTTCGTCTAGCAACCCAGGGGTATGAGAGGGAGTGTTCTCCTGTCTTGTCGAAGTACTTAAACATTTCCATTTTATCATAGATTACGGGAGAAGCAATGAGAAGAAGAGGGGCTATTTTGCACATCCCTAGAGGGGAGAGGGTTGCATACACGGCGTAGACGGCCAGCGCTCGAAGCACACCCTGACCCGTTGTTTCGGGCCAGTGGATTTGCTTGAAGCGTTCAGGGCAATCACTTTTGGCATGTAAATGGGTACCAATATATGTAGGCTTATGATAAACTTAAGTGCGAGACCCATAGTCACAACAGTGTACAAGGACATCGAAAAAAGGCAACTTTTCACAGACAGGCAATTCATACTTGAACTTTAATATAGAACTGGTCTCAAGGAAGGTCTGAAGGTATAACAGTTCACCACGTGAACAATATACAAAGATATCATCGACATGGCGGACATCTACATGTTGACGGAATTTTCACAGCGAGGTGACGAGCAGAACTACCCGGGCAGTCCCGACCTGTGTGAAATTTTGGTGTCTAATGAAGCTCAAGCGCACAGTGGTACCTATAGGTGAATTTTGATGATAGTCTTCATACATCTATTGGGTAAAAAAAAACTAACCCTTGAATGATTTAGAGAACTAAGCATTGGCTGCAGCTAGCTGGCTGGCTAGAGTTCGCAAGGCACACAGACTGTGGCACAGGCACGCAAGTGTTAATTGTTGATACGGACTGGTTGCACCGGCATACTTTCCGTCTGACGATCACGAAGAGTGGATATTATTTTGCGTATGAGTTTACATTTTGCTACTGACGCATTAGTGAAATCAATCAACAACCCATAGAAAACTATGCACAATTATTCGATTAAAATACAGTTCAATTTTAAGGCACAAGCTCATAGTGTACTAATGGTGTTTAAAGGATACTAAACCCGATTTCGATGATTTCACCAATCTTCGTTCAGTCACCCGTTTAGTAGACATCGAAAGGAGTTTTCAAATTTTCCTTCACTAACTTTTGAGAACTGTCCAGGGTTACAAAGCACTATTTTTATTACAAAATTGGATGTGAATGTCGCTTAAATATCTGAGAGGCCAAAACGTGGTTTGTTGTCCTTTTAAATTTTGTGAGGTTCCTAGCGTGTATCGACAGACAGTGCTGTAGACACGGGGCTGCTGGACGGAGCAGCATGTCAACCGAAATTGTGCATAATCGGAGCTGACTAGTGACAAAGTTCACTATGTATCTTCGTACGATAAACATGTTTCCTAATTCCGTTAGCTCCTGAGATAATCGTTCCTGATAATGTCAACCTGCCCTCTTGCAAAAAGTTCGGCCAGCTTTCCTGCACCCCTGTAAAACACTCCAAACCTTCCCCAGTCAACTTTAGTGTGCATCTCAAATGTGACACTATCCATTTCACAAACTTTCAAACGGCGAATCCTAACGCACTTTTAGATGTCTATAACACCGAAAATCCATGTTTACAACTTTTATGTGATAGGGCCGTCCCGAATTACACAGTAACATTCGCATCTCACCGTATTTACAAACAATGCGTGAACATTCGTCAGGCACATTTCCTGCCTCGTTTTCGTGCCATTGGAGTTTTACACGTTATTTGCTGTTGTCTGATTATTTAGAAGTCTTTGCGGTCACATTCGTCCTTCCAGTGGCAACTAAGCATTACTGTTGTTCTGTGGGCCGCAAGTCCGACTTGAGAAAGTTTGATAAATTGAACAAATAAACGTGGATGCGTGATTTGGAGCCCTTTGCTTTCTCAACATCAACTATAGACACGAAAATATGACTGATTTAGAAGACGAGGTCAAGCGCTATCAGACTCTTAAATGCAGAAGACTAATATTAGAAACTGCAAAGGTTTGGTTCTCTAGACACCTTTTTGCATGCATGATCATCGTTTATTGTTTCTGACAATTTCGTTCACGAATTGTGACATCTGTCGTACGGTCCTGGGGGCTTCAAAAGTAATACTGCAAAGCTTTCGGCAACCTTACCTGAAACAATTGGGTTTAATTAAATGAATAGTAAAGTATCCCTGTTCTTATTTAATTTGGGATATCATTTCTCTTAGTTCTCGTCAGCTGTTGACTGAAATTGTATTCATCCTATTTGCAGCGAAACAATAATCGTGCGTACATGTATGTTATCACCCACTCAACACGTGAAAAAGACCAATGTTGCTTATCCAAGGCCCGTGCTTCTCGCTTCACGATCATGCTTGATAAGTAGCAAACTGCAAATGACAGATCATGATTGTATGGCCACGTGTTAATTTCGAAAGGTAACATTGTGCGTTTCATGCAAGTTTTCGACCGGTGTGCAATGTTCGCGGATTACATCAAAAGTAGGTATTAGGCGTTTAGTGCACGTTTGCAACCAGTTACAAAAATCCGATCAGATAGAAACAAGCTGTATGTGCCTGAATATCGGAACTCATGGCGAGATGCTGACCACGGAACTTCCATACCATCACATCATGGCACCAGGGCCGTAAGAAGCGCGAGGAATTGGTGTGACCTTAGTTGTCGAAATGGGTATTTATTGTCTCCCGGTCGACATTATGTGAAATTTCGAAATCTATTTAACATTAACATCATTTTCTGCCACCGCCCACTAGCTGTATTTTGGCGCTGTTCTTCCCAAATGGTTGGCAACAATAGCTGCCGAATGCGACATTGTGCAAGGTTGTTGCTACGAAGGTTCTAACATCTGATCATGACTTTTTGTAAACCTGATGAGCTAACGACCTGACGGGGTACATGCAAAATCCACAGACGCTTGAATTTATCTGTTCCTCGATTACCACTGATGTCGCTCACTACTACTAACACATCTGCTCAGAGTTTTCCACTCAATTGTTGATGGATCTCTACGAAATCAGCAACAAATCTTTGAATACCTTGATAAAATTGCCTTTGAGTGGCGATTTGACGACAAGAATGTCAAAAAAATATAAATAGCGCCAGTCCGCCAGATGTCTTTTCGCTGTAGTCAGCGTCCTCTCTCTGCCGTCTGCCATTTTGTGCTGGTGTCGTTCATTCTATTTAGCTCTAAATAAACCTTTGTGTTTCGTCCACAGTTGTTCGTTCTGCATGAATTGCCTTCTGGCGTAGGTAAATAAAACAACAAGAATGGATCAACTAAAATTTTCGGATGTAATAACGTCCTTTGTCAACAGAAACAGAAATAAAGTAAAATCAAACACTATCTGACAAAAAATTCAAAACCCCAAAATCGAGGACGTTATTTTGTGGCATACATCCAGGTTTTCACGGACGCTCCCGAAGCAATTCCAAAGCTCTGTTTTTGCGCGCCCACGAATGTTATTTGAGTGCCCTTCACATAATTTAGTGTCAGTTTTTAAAATAACGTTGTTTATAATCGAAGAACGACGGAATGTTGGCTACTAACTTGGGAATACTAGAAGTTCAAGGAAGGGTAAAGGAAAGAAATATCGGGCATACAGCGGCATAGCGGGTCAACCAACCCTGATGATTCAAAACACTTTATGATATCTGCGGATCATGGAATGTTGAGGCGAGACTTATGCACGTTATTTCACATTTTGTTTCAGTTGTGTTTTCGGTACACATTGCCATCTGCATCCTCATTTCTCAGGCCACTGGAGGTAAGAATATCGTGTGTCACGTGCAAAATTTAAAGTGTCACTGGGTTATCATTGACATCAGAGGAAGTGCAGCGTTGACGTGTATACACTTAATTCCTAAAAATAGTCTAACATTGCCTTGCCACATTCTCAACGGGTTCACATGCTCGCTAAAACGCTAGCGTTTTGGTACCGTCGCTAGCACCAAAACGCCAACAATGTCAACGATCAGAGGAGTAAAGTCTGCTGGCGCTTTGTTGGAGGTTTGAGTTACTCCTAAACTACATGCGT
This sequence comes from Phoronis australis, assembly GCA_002633005.1. Classification (NCBI taxonomy): domain Eukaryota; kingdom Metazoa; phylum Phoronida; family Phoronidae; genus Phoronis; species Phoronis australis. The sequence goes on along the minus strand of NMRA01000302.1, from coordinate 316,228 downwards.
TTTCGCTAGCGTTGTTCCATCCAGACCGATGACTCCATGCGCGCGGGTAAGTGGCGTTTGCTCTGTCAACACCTTATTCAATTTATGGCAGGGCGAAAGTGTCAGTTTGACTTATAATTTCGCTTACGGTAGCTGTGAACCTTGTTTACCAGTTTGCACTTATGTGCAAATATCTTAAACTCTGTTTGCTCAAACTCCTATGAAATATGATTTTCTGAAAGGTGAATAAGTTTTCTTCATAATTTATTATTCTTATTTTACGAGAGGTTCGTTTTCAGTAAAATTTCTTTAACTTTTACTAAAAATTTTAAAAATATCGCTCCTCCAATCAAATTGTTCTTTTGTCAACATGTTGATAATGACATCTTCGAGGGAACAGTTTCTCTCAGATTTTTAAAATAGGCCTTATATTTTTAATTATCGATGTTTTGGGGGTATTTTGTGCAAAAACGGCCGTACACTAAAATTTTTTAAAGGGGTGAGAGCTAACAGAATTTAAGATATTTGCACAAAAATACACTTTGTAACGAAGGTTCGCAGTTGCCTTAGGAGCGACTCAGCTAGTGAAGAAACTAATTACCGGTAACTACTTTCGGAACTTTCCTCTCCGCGGAGAGCTCGCCTGTTTTCATGATTAAACACTAGACATTTGTGTAAACAAAAACATTTCATTGATTTCAATTTATTACTTCCAGTTGAAATAATGGTGTGGTAGCCCAACGGGCCTCAGACAATAATGAGCAGTCGAATTAAGTCATTTGTAAAACGCAATTCGATTGCAGAGACGTGTAAAATCGAAGAGTACGTTGGCTACAAACCGTCTCGCACGGGACAGGTCGCGAGGGGTGTGAAGGTAACGCACGATTGTACGCGTGGCCACAAATTCAACGGTGATGAGGAACGCAAAGATAATGCAATCGAATCGACGTGCATGGGCAACAACAAGTGGGACAAATTTGACAACGACAAACACAAGTGCAAATGTACGTGCACATCCGGTCGTTCGATTACCAGTAATTTTGGAAGGTGGTATACACGTTTTTTCAACTAGAAAAAGGTTCACTCACTTTAATTCGATACACCGCATTGAAATTCTGTGGGTGGTTTATTGGAAAATGATTGAATGACCATGTATTGACAATTGTTGAGAACGCCTTAATTCTACAAAAAACAAGACGCGTGGGCCACCGGAGAAAGCGGTCGGATCACGCATCGAACTGCCTGATTTGAACATAGAGGGAACATTGCAGGTTCTTTTTTCTTATTTTACCCTTATTTAAAAAAAAAATTCTGACGCCTACACGAAAGTGTAACGTAACTCTAAGCTTTTCAAGCTCTCAAATTTCAAAATTGAAGACAAACTCTAGTTCAATAAAAATCTTCAAACCCCTTGAAATGTTTGTGATTCAAAAACTATACATGTATTCTTATTGAAGTCGTGTTTTTAAGCCACCACACAACATGTCCAACCCAAAAGTTACAGAAGTACAAAACCTTCATAAGCTAGACATTTTAAATTAAATTACATTCTGCCATATTTATAAAATAATACCTCATTCGATATTTTGGTTCCAGATGCAAGTTTTGGATAAAAATGTAAACGCGCTTCCCGCTTGATGTTCAATAAAAATTCTTCAACGAGTTCCCAACTGATGATCTACAGCACAGTTTCGCGGGCTACAGTATCAACTCAGCACTTCCCCTCATATTTCTTAGGAAGACAATTTTTGCAAAACTATCTCACTCAAATATACGTAAAATGTAACAGAACAACGACTTTAAAGTGATTTATATTAATTATTCGATAAAGTAAGTTCATATGAATGTGAAAATATTAAAGAGGTGACGTGCAGACCATAATTAGAAATGTTTGTGAAAATAGAGTAATGAATTATCGAAATGTTTCAAAATAAATTCCAAATTTCCTTTAAGAGTGCTCTTTGTTATGAAACTCCAGGCGGGACACCATCCCATATATCCTAGTTAAATTTGTAATTTAATTAAATTGTCATTTAATTCAATTCAATCTGTGTACCATTAATTTCAACCTTTTCGGAAAAGTAAACAGAATAATTAGTGCTTTCAACCAATAATGCTCTAGTTACTAAGTTTAACGTTTTTCCCCGTTTGTGGGTGGGCGCAGGTTGTTACAGACCGGTGCTAATAGCTTTCGGTGCAACGATTGACTGAAGACTGGTTCGAGTTAATCCTTTGTTAATCCCGAACGTACGTTCACAAGCCTACTCAAACAAAACGTCCGACGTAATGTCTGGTTATGCTCCAGCCAGTGCTGCGAAGCCTCGACTTGTGATGAACAACTGTTACACTCGTCGATTCAATAACCTGCTGTCTCTATAGCTGGCTTTCTATTGACTATCGTTGTAATTGCTGATTCTCTTCACTGCAACTCAACTGTATTTCTCCTGACTAACTTTCTTGAACTTACTTGATCTCCTCTTGAACTGACTTGATCTTTTGACTTGATCTCACCATCACAAACACGTGCTTGTGTATTTATAGCCTAATGCATTGTTCTGGAACTTTCAAGCACATTCTAGAACTTTCCCGAATCTACCCATCCATTTTACAAACATATACTATTCTCTAGAATATTCCAGACTGCATTAATCACTGTCATGCTAAAGTCTTTTAGAAAGTTCCACACTATACTGCAGTAAACAAATTACATCATCACTGTTCTGACCTCAGTCTTCTAGAAAGTTCTACACTATTTTATAGTAAACAAATTACATCATCACTGTTCTTAATTCAGGGGTCATGCCAATCGAACAGAATAACAAAACAAAACAATACAACTAAAAATATTGTCAGACTATATTATGACATAAAGTGTACCTTTTAGAGGTTGGTTGAGCATTGGCAAAGCTGTTAGGACACGTGCCTCAATAGAGTCATTTCCACTTGTCTTTTTCGATGACTGTTTGCCTAACTTAAGCGAAGATTAAACAAAAATTGTTCAAAAATATCAATAAAAAACAGTAACAAAGATTATTTTAATTTGTGCGAGATATGACTTGGAAATGACGATCTTAGTTTACAGGGGTCATAAACTCCGACAAACTTCAGCATGTCGATAGCACAATTGTCGTTGTGGTGTGGATAATCAAACATATTATTCGGTTGGTCTCTAGAGGTTTGGTTCAGTAGACGAGCACTTATTTCAGGGACACCCAGCATTTCGACGTTAGCATCACCGGGCTGGAAAAATAAAAAGAACGGTGAACAATTGACGATCTTCTGTAAAGCCCATTTTATGGATGGCCAGGCTGACTTCAGTGCAGGTAAGAAAATGAACACTTGACACACGCACACGCACACGCACACGCACACTCACATACATATATATTTATGTTTAATTTATTTACTTGTTTGTTTATCTACTTTGTGTGTGAGTATGTGTGTGTGTGTGTGTGTAACTTCTGCATTAGAATTATTGAATTTGAAATGTAGGTTGCTTGCTCAAACTTGAAGTTTCACTTACGACAGGCGTACTAGTTGAAGAACAACTGAAATCCGCCATGTTTTCTATGTTAGGTCCTTGAATTCTGAGTTTTGAGATTGTTTTGGAAATTCCATCGCCAATTCACTACTCTCGAGGACAATTAATGGGATCAAGTAAAGATAAGGCTTCGAATGTTTATGCAATACCAGGCTGAGGGAGGTGCACGCAGATTTCATTTGGATTTTGGACAGTGGAAGTTGGGAGCCTCGGCTCCGCAAAGTTTTAGTGTCGAACCTTTATTTTTCTTATAGCTATATGGTTATGAGTCATCCGAAAATTCGAGCGACTCTATGCGTAACAAGCGAAGCCAGTGACCACAGTGATTTGCTTCATGAGATTCTTGCGTTTCTGGAACACAGCCAATGCAAGTGACTGACAGTTTTTTTTCAGGGCCAAACTCAGTGAGCCTGTATGAAACGGACCGCGACTTTAAAAACATTAAGCTTATTCACGATGTCAAGCTCCTCCGTGAAGATAGGACAGTGATTGTATCCAAGGAAGCCACGTACACACAAGGAAACAATTATAGGTATGGCTTTGTATTTTTTTAGAAAGACGTAGCCTATTGCCACACTCTAACGTCACGTGTCCTCTCTTAAGAAGTGTTAATGGTCATTCCACGAGAAAATCAAAAGAAATAAAAAAATCACTCTAGGGATAATCTTCCAGATATAGCTTAAATTTTATTTAAGTAATCATGATGTGCCTCTGATACAAAAATCACCAATTTTGCACTTATTGGCGTCTTATTTTTACAAACAAAACGCAAACTGGCACCCGAAGCATACAAAAAATGACTAAGATCAAAATTGAGCAAAGTTTACTGAATTTTGGCACTCCAGTGAAAGTTAACGGGCCCCCCTTTGGACATTCAAAGATTGTCCTCTGATAGAGAATTTCATTGATTAGATAAAGATTAAAAAAAAATTTTCTTCAAAACTACTTCACCTTTTAACCAAAAAATGGGCAAAATATTCAGTAGCCTCTAAATAATGGCCCCATAATTTCAAATAACGCAGCTGGTATTAATTTTGGTTTTATCAAGTGACTAAAAATTATCCACGTATGTCACTGTGTACTCGAGCATAGAATAATAGTCACTTAACTTGAGTTTGCTAAAAGGTAGAGTAGAAAATACCAAATATGATTTCGAGTTCCATTTCTAGTAGAAATATTAAAACCCGGGAAAGGCGTTTGCAAGCCTGAACAATAATTGTCCCGAACTCCTCTATTCTACGGTTTCGACCAGTTACCTAAGGAGGGCGCAGCAGGTCATATGATTAGAAAGTATTCCACGCCAAGCATATTTAACAAAAACAAAAACAAAAAATAAAAATGGCTATTATTAAGTCATTATTTGTTAATAACCACATTAGGTCCTTTCTCTCTAGGATTGACACTAAACCTTACACTAATGCGGTTACCCTAGAATAAGTTACTCCAACTCCATATGGTGGAGTTGTCACGTGCGGCAAGTTTCAGAAATAGCCCAGTAGCGTTCAGAGTCCTCAATCCTAGTAGCAACAGTACGTTCTAAGAGTAACTTACTCTAAGATAAGTCTTTGTGTGGACGCTATTGTGCTATGAGAACTGTACATTTATATTTAATGAATATCTTAGTGACGAACGAGTGGTTAAGAAGCGTGTAAGGGACAATGTATAAGTCGTCAAACCAGGTGGCAAACTAGGTGCCATTATTTACTATCAGAACATAAAGTCTTCAAACACTGTTAGGAAAAGCAACCCCGATTGCGACCCAAGTGGGCAGACAGAACGTTCTTTAAGAATTCATTTGCAATATTGGCGTACAGTGCATGTCTTCGTCCTCACTATCGTGAGCAGCGTTATATTGAGCACACGGAATACCTACTTTCTCGACAGTTGTCCATATATTTGCAGGATGTGTTCACTAAAGACCATTTTTACATCACTGTTCGGAAAATGACTAAGAAAGAAACAGTAAAGGGTCGCTTTTATGCTGAAAATGACACATTTCTCTTGACGATTTTGGAGTCTGATCAGTTATAACAACATTTTGATGAATGAGCGCCTCCCAGCGGTTTAGAACACGCTGGCTGTTCTGTTAATCACTCCCAGAGTTGTAGGCTTCCCACCGTGTGTGGTATTCGCACTTACTGTCCGTACGCTTATCTGCCTGAATTCACTGTTCATTTTGCTTCTAGCATGTTCGTTTCAATACGAGACTGATGACGAGACACGTGCTTTCGAAAAATACTTCATTTGTTTGTCATGCCTATTGGTGATTTACTTCCTAACTGTACACCTGTTGCTGGAAAACTGTACAGAAAATGCGAGCGAGTGTATGAGAAAGTATTCAAGAGAGCAGAGATGCAATAAATATCTGTTCCTGCACGTTTCATCATACATGTAGCTTCCCCGCTATCAACATTGCCGTGAACTAATATTTTGCTCTTCATTTTGTTTGTCACAGATTTGCTTTTTTCTTCTGATCCACTTTTTTGGGTCGGTGATTTATTCAACTTTTAATCATTGATATATTTTGCCTGTAGATGTGTAGCCGAGCAACACTTAAAGGGAGGCTACGGATTCAAAGTGCGCGGAACCTTGTTGGGTGTTAGACAGGGCGTAGTGGAGACACCCGAAATAAAGACACCTCCACCTTCTAAACCCAAGGACGATAGGAAGAACCCATCGCCCCCTGTTGTCATGAAGAGACGTTATTGTGAGTTTGTGAAGAAAGCAACCAGGCCCTTAAATGCGATTTCTGACCTCAAACGGGAATGTCATTCTCATTTGATGGGTTCCGACAGGAAGCAAGTCTTCATATTTACTTTTGCATATTCAATATTCAGCCATCGAAATGTGTCATAATGTAACCGAGTAGATTGTTGCAATGCATTGTAGTCGCCCTGCTCAAGAGTATAAATGCACCAGACAGGTCAGCAGTGCAGATCCGAGTCCGTAACACTATCTTGTCCTGGGCTGAGCTCGAGTCAAGGCCCATTTGACATCGACTTGACTCAGCAGTCGTTTTACCGTATTGCCGCGCCATGAGGTCTATGCGCGTCTGATGAACAACGCTGCTGTGCGGTTTGGCGAATGCGCTAATATAGGAACCACTTCGGTAAAGTAAGGCCGTGGAAAAAGACTTCATTTCTGATGCAAGCTCATGGGCCTAAATGGGCGGCAGTAAGCTACAAATTTGTTCATGAAAAGCAAGACAACTTTTTGAGAAGAAACGGCTGCTCCTAAGTATGAATTAATGTACGGTCCTATGCAAAGGACTTCACTTTAAGATTAAGTGCGAAACTTAGGCGGGGGTTCCAATACGCGAAACTCTAGGGTAAAAACGAGGCCCCGAGAAAAAGCCATATTTTGAATATAGCTTCGTGTTCCTAAAGGCACGGCAATACTGTGGCCGACGATTGAATGTGGCCAAAAGCAATACGGAATCGTCATTGCTTCCCGGCCGAGTCCAGAAATCAATATGATTAGCACCCTGACTCAGATTAGCTTTACGACGGGAAGTAGTACAAATCAAGAGCTGGACTTTTTGGCAGAAACATGGTTCGCAGTAGCCTCACGGTCAGGCAAAAATGACATTTAGTGTTCATCGACATGAACAACATTTATTTGTAACATTTTGTAGAAACGAAAGTCTCGTTCAATTGTTTTCAGCGAAAACTCAAGGAGAGGATGTCGTAGAACCCTACGCCCACTTCCAACAAATGGACGCGAGTACAGAGAACGCAGGGTCCAAGGCAAAGATGACCAGACCAGCAATCGTTGCTTTGATTTTTGTGGCAGCGATAATTTCTCATTAATGCACATTTCCTTAAAATCACCAAGCGCAAGTACCTCCTTAACCACGTTCGTTGACCACCAAACTGACCATTCACAGCTTGTCGAATCTTAATACAAGAAAAGTTGTGTGGTCATTGACTATAATCAAGTGAACAAAAAGTGCGTAACAAAACCATGTAACACTAAATAAAACAGTTTCAATTTGCTTTAGTGACCTCTTGTGTTACTACACTCATCGAGCAAGACTTTTGAAGTCAATATTTCTTGTGAAAGTTTTTCCTGCATGTCGTCCTTCACACAGAATTCCATAAATGCTGCAAACGAGGCGAAAATTTCAGGTGCCCTAAAAATGGAGCAGTAGACTACCTGTAGTTATCTGGGCCCATGTGCTCCCTCTCTCTTCGATGGGGATTCCTTGATTTCAAGTGTAAAGAAACGAGCACATTTGATTTCCCAGAAAACAAACACCGACATGAATGATACAAAACTAAACTAATTTGGTAGATATACAATGTACTGTACACAGTCTGAATTCTTCAAAGATATGACTTTCGTATTCAACGAAATTGTTGTTAATAAATTATTTTGGTAGAGTTTTTAGTACGAAGACTGTGCGCATGCGCTGTTTTGCTGCCATCTTGATGAGAAGCTGCTCTGTTCTAGAGTTTAGGGAGCGTTTGGTGGTTGGGGAAGGAAGCGAATTCCACGGAATGTTCTTTTGGCGTCACACTAACAACGTGTTCTTCGTCTAGCAACTTGAGAATAAGATAAGGAGTGTTCTCCTGTCTTGTCTAACAATTTAAAAATTTTCATTTTACATGTATGATACTACTGTTTACAGGAGAAACAAACAGAAGAAGGACTAGTTTACCCGTCCCTAGAGGGGGGGGGGGGCATACATGGCGTAGACGCAGTGCTTTTCTCAAAATTTGAGTCTTGTACGCATAGCCGGATTTAGGGGGGGGGGGGGGGCAGGGGGCCTGGCCCCCCCTTGGCTGCCGCAAAAAATAAAACAGCAAGAGCGTAGGGAAATGTTGAGTTTATTAATTAACCCCGGTAATTAAAATTATACGGATGAAACAAGATTTAAATGTGTGCAGTTTTAGTGTTTGGTGGGGGGGGAGGGGCTCAGATCCAATTTCAATTGTCAAATTCGGAACACGGCGCATTCGTAACGGAACTATGGCTAAGTATAAGCTCTCCCGCGATATCCCAGGCGACCGACAGTGGCGCTGCGCACTACGACTCCGTTTCCGTCGTCTGCTTCACTGTGTAATGAAGAAAAATTACTTCATTTTTTAAAGAAAATGGAACCTGAGTGACGATGAAAAAACAGAAACTGCTGGTAAGATGTCAGGGTAATTGTTTACAGTATGACGACAATAACTTAGATATATGATTTTGGTATCGTTCGATTCCTCGCACCATCATCTTTCCAAAAATATATGAATTGATCCCCTACCACGTTTCCTCCATATTTTATCGTCGAATTTCAGTTGGCACTATTTCCCGGTGGACACCGCCATGTTAGCTCAACTCAAGATTACAGCGACACCTACTGTTAATGAATGAAACAGCATCATTGATTCTGAATGGTGTTTGCCTGACATAATATTGATAAACAAGTAGAAGTATTTTACCTTTTCCATTTTTTTAGAATTGTGACCATTTGACTATTTTTCCACGAAAATATCTGAAGTGATACTCTTTTCACACATTTGGACCTCAAAAACAACCTCCGCTGTTTTGGCGAATTCTTGCTAGCAGATGCGTATATCAGGGTCACCATAGGATCGAATTCGAATCCTTGGTTCTGTAACTCGGCCATCGGATTGACGGGTCTCGGTCAACTTGAACTTATGAAAAGCGACGATCTGTAAGTCTGTAGATTAGTTCAGTTTTTGACCCACAGGCGACTCCTTCCATTCAACATGGCGGTATTACTACCGCGTAGCAGGAAATAGTGCTAGAAGAAATTTCACGATAAAATACTAAGGGAACGGGGTAGGAGAAATTTCTGTGTATATTTGAAGAGATAACATTACGAGGAATCGAACAATAACAAAATCATAAGTCTAAGTCAATGTGTAATTGAGTATCGGATACTAAGTGGCACAGGTTAGCATAGCCTACCAAATGGGTACTTAATCCCAGATGGGTATTGTCCGATTGCCTACCAAGTGGGTCGAGCAAACCGGCAAATTCAACAACAAGTACCAAATGGGTACAAACTGCTAAATGGTTAAATATCATATAAAGTACCAAATACTTACACCAAACAACCAACTGGGATATAACAACCTGCAAAGCAAGTTCCGGACAAGCTGAGTGAGCAGACCAGCCGGAGTGATAAAAAGATATTGTAAGGAACGTGGCGTTGTGGCTCACTATGTGCCACAGGGGCAGGGTTGTTCATGGATGAACAATCCTGTCCACCGCCACAACCGACGTGGGGGGACGTGATCATGGTACTCAAAAGACGAATAGGATTGGCAGGGGATGGGATGGGGGGAAGTGTAGTCAGTATAATAAAAGATGATATGGTGATATACCCAAACAAACTACCATCTAGAGACTTTACCTAAGCATAACTGATAGATGTATTGATCATACACCCGAAGTCAGTCAGCAGTTAATTGCGCTAAGGCATCCTTTATAGCATTGAGAAAAATATCGTTTCCTAACGGGGACAGGTGGACTCCATCTGGATAGAACAACCACCTGGCGTCCTTCGTAATGTCAGGGTTCCTGATGTAGCACCCAGAATGAGTGAGAACAGTCTTAGCCGCCATGGAGTCGATGCTGGCCCTGGCAGAGTTCATGACTTCCATGGTACCCTTTTCCATTGTAACCGTGGTAGTATTGTGGACCAAACAAGCGTGCTGTGTGGAAATTTGGTGTGGATTCTGGAAATATCTGCTTTGAGAGTGGTGGGTAGCTCATGTATTTTGGTGTGACCAATGTCGTTGCCAGAGCAGTACAGGATGATGGTCTTCAAGTCGGTTCATCGTCCACAGTTTGGGGATGAACTGATTCCACTTGAACCCGTCGAAGCTTTGCCAAAAGATGCTCCGTATCCCCACTGATTTGAACCCCAAGTTCGTGCCACCGGGGCTTGTCCTGGCATGAACAAACCCGTTTGATGCTCGACGATCCCAAAATCCAAGCGGTATAAGCCATTGAAAGACTTAAGTTGAAACTTTCTTTAAAAAAATAACAGTCCACATTGTGGACAAATATTTTTTCGGAATTACTACGACCATACGTTCTATATGCGTGTGAGTGTGTTTTGTTCTGGTGTCCAGCCAGCTGTGCGTGCCGCTGTGGCAGCATCGATGTGGAATGAATGTGACCGGTATCTGCCGTGTTCCATCATTGCCAATTGCAGGATAGCGCTAAACCGATAGCAAGTGAGGGGATTTGCTCCAAAATGACAGAGGAGCTGGTGAGCGCTTGGTGGTCTGAGTTTGTGAAATTAAAGCATGTTGTCCACCGGGCATATACAGTAAGTGGGTGGTGCGAAAAGAGATGTAGAACGAGTGTCGATGTTTTGCCACGCTGGTTGGTCTTGGATGGTGTGATTTTAACGTAGACCCTGTTGAAGACCTCCATTGTTTGAGCCAACCAAATCTAATATTTGGAAAAAAAAACGCCAAAACATCAGCTATCTTGAAAAGCTGCGTCTCATATGTAGAGGAGCAGACTAGATGGAGACTGTTGACCAACCGGTACAGTACATGTATCTCGGGAGTACTCGGTAGTCTTGTGTCATCAGTTTTCGCAAAACGTCGTAGGCCCTCCAGTGTCTTGGACACGATGAAGTTGGTGGTAACATCTGGGTGACCATGCATTTAAAGTGCACTCCTGCCAGGTATAACTCGACGGTACGAACCACAAAACCACAGGGAAACATGTACGAATTAACAAATGACCAATTCTAGGGGGTCAGCACAGTGACAGGTTATGCTGTTGTCTAAACGAATCAAATGGCTGGAGGCCTCGGTCATGCACTTTATGGGTGTTGTTGGAGATGGATGCTTGAATTAGTCTAGCTGCCTCATCGTGGGGACCAATTGTAGAACTTGGTGGGTATTGCCTCTGGTGCTAACGTGCGACATCTTTCCACCTATTTGCGAGAGATAATATCAGCAACAGTATTATCAACACCTCTCACGTGTTTGAGTCTTAAGGAAACATTTTGACGTACTGTAGGGCTAGTAACAACAGGGGCCGAATGAGTTGCATGGAATTAGATTTCGACGATTGACGGTTCATGACGTAGACCAAAACTTCATTGTCTATACATAAGATGATTTTCTTATTGGAGAAGGAAGACCCCCAGATACAAGATGCTAAGACCACGGGAAACAATTCTAAGAATTTCATATCCGCCATGAGGGCAGTTCAGTCGGTTGGCCAGGGGTAGAATGGCCACTGTTGAAGATGGCCCCAGTTCCTAAGTTTAGTGCACCTACGCTGTCAGTGTACAGAGAGAGAACGTCGTTTGTGGTCCATTCTGACTCAGGGAAGAATGTGACCCCATTGAATGAGTCCAGAAACAACAACCAGAACGGCATGTCACCTTCATGCCGTTAGACACTGATATGTGATGGTGGGGTTTATGGGCCCTGGTCAGAGCATCGCAGAATCTTCGAATGAAAGCTCGCGAGTCTGGAATGGCCTTAGAGAAACCCTAACCCTAACCCTAACCCTTGTAAGTGTATGTTGTGGAAGAATAAATGTTTAATGCATCCTTAAGAAAATGATCTTACGTCTTAGGGACACGGACCCTTCTTAGTAGCAACTGCAAATGACGAATCATGTTTTTATGATCACGTAGTTATCTCAAACATAGAACTGCGTTTCATAAGCATTTTTGATTGGATGTTAAGATCAAGATCGACGAACATTCTGAAAACCCAATGCAATGTGCTACATCAAAGGTAGGTATTGAAAAGCAGCAGACTGGTAGAAACTCGTTATAATATGTGCCTGCTCCGTAGGAATCACCAGGCAACCTGCATGACCATATATTCAATACATGATTTGACATTTCCTTATGAATTCAAATGGGAGGCGCATTCACGTCTTCTCAGACCTCAGTACCCGATCATTGTATTAAGGAGGTAAATTCTGATACGTATTTAATTGCTTAGCACTACGAAAGCTTTTTCGGTATTAAAAAAGCCGTTCCACATCACATGAGTATTCGACAATAGTTTAAAAAATGCCATTGAAAATGTCACGTTTTACGACATAGAAAAAACCACAGTCAGCAGACGCACCATACATGTGTACAATCACAGCACGTAAAGTGTAACCTGAAAAACAAACTTGTTTGGCGCCACCATTGAGTAGACACAGATTACAGCTCTTAAGCTGTGGTAGTAGACGGAGTTGGCGGCCCCTTTCATAATAGTATATAAATGAACCCTACACAAGGCGAATTTCTGAACGCAAGGTCTAATTTTAATACTCTACTCCAAGTAAAGCACATTGGAATCTACCCCTGGGCACAGTTGCATAAAAGTTATCGCCGTATAGCAACAATGACGTACATTATCGCACGTCACGTCGTTATTGTTGAACAATGCAACTGACGTCATGTAACAATCAAATTTATCTCAGCGGATAGTTTTGATGTTTCGTACTTAAAATTTCTCTGTGAATACATGTACAAAGAAGCGTTGAAAAATTGAAAACAAAAAGGCGTTGAAGAAGTGAAATCGAACAAGCGATGAAAAGGAGAAACCGAACAAGCGGTTATCTGCAATAAAGAAAAACAGTCTGAGTACTCGGCAAGCAAGCGTAATTAATTAACAAGCACTATATATCAGAGAGTTAGAAAGACTAGCGACAATGACTGTATTACAGGCCTAACAAATACTACCTCGCTAACAATACACAATTAACTGGAACCCATACTATCTATTCTATAGCTGGGAACCATTACCATACACAAACAACTGCTTAACTGCGACCCGTAAGTATTTATTCTATGAACCGGGTACCGCGCAACATAGACTCTATTCACGCGGCGGACATTAAAATCCAAAGCGAGGCTCACTGCGATAAACAAAGCGGAAATTTACATTGCGTGAGTTAAATGGCCGGTCTTTGAAAATAAAAATTATGTGATATCAGTTCTGTTTTCTTGGTTTTAATAATTACGTCTATTTCATGTGTTATATTTTCCAAATATCGATCTCGACCAAGTTGAATTTTAAAATTAAAACACCTAATTCTTTCTTCCAAAGCATAACCTCGTTATAGAGCTCAATTTCAGTTAACTGGACAGAACACAGTGGCGGATTTAGAAGGGAGCCAAGGGGCTATGCCCCAGCCCCCCTAAAATTCGCCCAGATTCCATTTGGCATTTCAGGAGCGCGAATTTCTGACGGGCAAAATCCTGGCTAATACTCTGCCTTGCTCCCCCCCAACTCAAAGTCCTGGATCCCCCCTGGAACAAGCATAGTTATCATGTTTCTTCAGAGGCCTCGTTCATATCCGAGGGGAAAGGTGCATCAATGATGTGTGTGCGGCCTTCTGAGAGGGGAACGTTTCGCCGAGTGACGGGTCAGTGAAAACTCTGCTGACCTCCCGATCACCATCAATAACACCCCGCCCTTTTGCAAGCTCTCATAGCTCTGTCTCAAGTAGCATTTTCAGTGGTTGATCTAGGATATCATATAGGCCTAGTGAGGGGGGCCGACATCCTCGGAGAAGCGGGCAAAGCGCGATTGTATGCACGCAGGCGGCCCGGAAGTTGCGGGCGCCGAGGATGTATACATTCTGCTCAGGAAATCTGTCGTTGGACTAAAAAAAATAAAACGGAACGTGTTTTCCCCCCTCGTCCGCTACCGTTCCTAGCTCGAACTCAGTACAAGTTTCCTCCCGCTCCACGTTTTGTTGGTTTATTTTGCTTGCGACAGTCAAGGGGGGGGGGGCGGGCCCCTGTCCCCCCCCCTTAATCCGCCTATGATTTTGTACTTTTTCAAATTGTCACCTCTGTGGTCACTGGCGATTTGAACCGTTGGCGAGGAATTTTCAATCATAAGGGATTTTTAGGCCTCGTGGCTGGGAATTTCGCGTGATTTTTCAATATTTTTGAGAGGGGAATAGGGCCAATATTTGGCCCCAAAATTGAGGGATTTAGGGCCCTGTCCTTTTTATAAAGAAAAATGCATCGCGCTTCAACCCATACATGTAGTCATGAAAACAGCCTGGCTGGCCGAAGATTCTCCGGTCCTCGTTGCTGTGGCGGCATCCAGTCCGAGATGCGACAAATTATGATTCGAAAACAGTTATAAATTTTACACGGACATGTTTTCCTTCGTCGCGGCGTATGGCAAGGACCCAACGCTTCCGAATCCCAACGTCCTTAGGGATTGTAAAACAGAGTGTCCATATTTTTTCTAGCTGTTCGAGCAACGCGGAGTACAACGACGCGGATAAGCCACCAGAGCTATCGTAGCGAGCCTTGTTTTGGAACGCGCCTCCTGTCGGCGTGAATAGGGTCTATATACGCCAACCCACAGCTGAAGGCCAATGTACGTCAAACAACAACTATATACGCTCTAAACTTAGCTAGTAGATACACATGTGTACAACATGCTACGCAATAATACTCAGTACTACAGTTTGGCTAACAGTCTGTGCTTAATATAAAAGTTCCAGCATCCGAGGAAAACACATGATTCGCCTTACAGATATTGTCTACGAATGCCGGTAAACTCTTGAAACGCTAGTCACCAAAACCAGCGTAACATACAGAGGCTAATACGTAATAATAGCCGGCCGGTCAAGCTACTATTAGACTATGCAAATGTTATTGTAGCCACTGGAAAGAACCGGCTTAGTAAAAGAAACCAAATCACAGCGGTGAAAGATGTACTGCTACCTTTAAAGAAAATAGATAGCGTAACAAGGAAATGAAATACAACAACCAATGACAAAAATTGATGCACGGCATCAACAACGAGGTTAAAATGACATTGTCTGACAAGCAAAATTACACAGTGCACTCAAATATTGTTAAAATATGTGTGTCAGTGACTGCACCATTGATTAATGGAATAAAATTGAATATGTTTACATAGTATACTGGAAATATGTTGAACAACACACAACAAAGCTGAATTATCTCTGTGAATGTTCACATCGACTATATGAAAATATTCGGTTATTTTGAAACTGTGTAGCAAGACAAATACATGATAATGAAAAAAGTATTACTTTCTATGACTAAATCAACAAATAAAAATCAAAACTCACATTTTTAACACAAAAATATAACGAAATAACGGGGTTGGAGAATTTGGTGGTCTATTTACGGTTGAGGGCGCTGCTGCATAAGCATGTCGACTCAGTGATTGTGCTCCACATAATATCTCCGATATCTCGGAATACATGGACAACCAAGCCTCATGAATTAGTGGGCAGCTGTATTAAAACCTAGAGACAGAGGAATTATCACAAATGTAAGTTTTACGGACAGCCCATAGTCTACAGGTCAAAACGGTATTTGCTGCAACGCCTATCCGTCCTCTCTGCATTTTTGTTACGTAATCCGTCATTATGCCAAGAAACAAAGACAGGGGACGCGCTAATACATTGTACTCGCAGCTCCATTGCTGATTATATGAGCCCCAGTCAAGATATCTCAAACAAAGATCTTTTGGAATCATTAAATAAGCGATTCGATAATATGGAAAAAGAATTCAACAAACTCAGAACCGAATATGAAGACACGAAAAGAGAGAACGAAAAATTGAAAACGTTTATTAAAGATCTGAGCGCGAAAAGTGATGACCTATAAAATCGGTCCAGGCGTCATAACATAATCGTCCATGGCTTGAAACTAAGAAGAAAATAATGAATCGTGGGAAATATCTGAAACTCTCGTAGTGAATCTTGCCAAAGAGCATCGATATCCATGTCGAGAGGGCACACAGACTGGGAAAGAAAATAAGTGGTAAGACGTGTCCGATCATTGCTAAGGTGTCTTCTAAAGACAAGACCAACATTTTGAAGAAACGCAAACACCTAGAAAACCCAGCCATTCTTAAAACCGAAGATTTCTCAGTTAGAGTACGCAATGCCAGAAAGGAACTGTATAAATTCGCTAAGGAAGACGACATGGAAAATGTAAGCATACGATGAGACAAACTCATTCACGACAAGAAAACTTATATGTACGACGACGACAACAAGAGAGTGTTTAAATACAACAGATAGGATGGAGGCCAAGGCCCACCTGTGTATACAACCGGCATGTCCTTGATGAGCTTGAACGCACATGGTCTCGCGAAAAAAGATTGGACAATCTGAGGTTCTTTACTTTATATTTAGGTACATGTATCATGTAGTAGCAGTCAGTGAAACATGGGCAAATAAATCAAACCAGTTTAGTGTACCACATATAAGAGAAGAAAATTTGGAAGAAACTCCGGTGGAGTGAGTATACTTATGAAACATGAATTAGGAAAATATTTTAGACTTTTGAAGGTTGATCATATTCACGGTCTTAAAGGGCGACAAAAGGTTGTTTAAGACGGACGATGTTATTATTTGCTTTATTTAATGTATGTAGCCACAGAAGGGTCGCCAGTGTATGGAGACTCCGCAGAGAAAAATGGGGTTACCCTGCTTGCCTAAGAGTTGTTGAATTTGTCTCGGAAGTTTTGTGATTGTCATTTTGTTGTCATGGGTGACCAAAATGCTAGAGCAGGAAACTTGAAGACTATATTCTGGATGACAGTGCAGATTTCTTACCGTGTCAATATTGGTACGATAGTGAAACATTTTGTTCGCCCAGGCAATCTAAGGATGAAACTGTAAATAATTTTGGCAAAACTATTAATTATGTTGTGACTTAAGCATGCATGTTGTCAACGGTAAGAGTCAGAGTGATAAATATGTCGAGTTTACATTTCACGCATCAGGTAGTTGTAGCACTGTAGACCATTTAATCGTATCAACGAGTCTATTTCAATATATTTCAGATTTTAGTGTAGACACTACACATTTGACGAGTCTGATCATTTTCCTATTGTTTTTAATGTTGCGGGTAATTGTGTGTATGACAGGCATTGTTGCGTTAGCCAATCAACATCACAATCGCACACTCGTCTGGAGTGGGATAGTGGCCGTGTAGCTGAATTCCATGAAGTGTTCTCAAATTGCCTATCAGAAAGTCTAGATCGAATAGTTGAACAGATAGCTAGTGGCGACATAGAAAGTGCAACAGATGGTGTCTCAAATCTGTATAAACAAACTGCTACATCGATGGAAATGTTTAAGAATAAACGTGTTTATGGTAAACGGCGGAGCAAACAACCCCCTTGGTGGAACAAAGAACTACAAACTGCAAAAAAAACCCCTAAAAATCACTCATTGAGCCTATCACTTGAACTGTTTGATAAAATTGCTGTACCAACTATTGTACTGTATATGCTACGGTGTGGGAATCTGGGGATTCAAAGAATATGAATGGCTTGAATTGCTCTTGGAGTTGGAAACTCTTGCTCAAATGCAGCTGTTTTGGGTGAATGTGAAATTTATCCGCTCTATGCAAAGTACTATGTCACATGTGTAAAATATTGGCTAAAGTTATTTAAAATGCCACCTTCTAGATACGCTAAAGCGGCTTATGACATGTTAGCTGATTGAGATCGGAATGGGAGAAATACTTGGGTATCTTCTGTTCAATTGCTATCAAAATATGGTTTTATGAAATTTGGTTTAATCAAGGTGTCATGTACGAAGTCTCGTTTTTAAGTATCTTCGCACAAAGAATTAATGACTGCTATGAGCAAGGTTGGCTTTCAGGAATTGAGCATAATGCAAAACTCAAATACTACTGTATCTTAAAGACTCTGTACTGTTTTGAACATATCTTAAGTTACCGCTACATAATAGTGTTATTCAAGCGTTTACTCGGTGACGTTACTCCAACCATAGACTGCAAGTGGAAGTGGGTAGATACAAGAAAGTGGAATGTTATAATAGATTATGTTTGATTTGCAATGATGGTCTTGTAGAGGATGAATACCACTTCTTGTTGATTTGCAAGGGACATTGTGAACTTAGGTCACGTTTTATGAAGGAAGTTCAATAGAGGCATTCAGACATGTCTGTTGTTAAATATGTGTATTTTGCCCTTAAAAGACGAGAACAGCTCTTAAGTGGGTTGACTGCGCGTGCAAATGTGCCTGATTAGTTTTTTGTTTATTGTACTTTGGGCTAGACGCCTTTCATACAAATAAACGTGATTGTATTTGATTGACTTATCAAAGAACTATCCAAAGTTATACAGTCAGTGTTCCTGATACTACTACAGCTGACACAACTGCGCATTTCTGTAAAGTTTGATCCAGCATTGCAGCACAAACTCAGTTTCCCTGCACACATGTTCTTTGTGCACTTGCAGCCAACATCGTTTAATATAGTCAATGGAGCTGTGGGCATTGCCATCCATTTCTTAAAACTGAAAAGCTCCCCCGGAAAGTAGCCACTTATAGGAGTTTAGAGAGGGTAGCACTGCACAATGGTAACTGTCCCGCATGCAATGAAGGTTGAACCATTGAATCCTTGTTTGGATGCAGGCATGATTTGAACACGTGTTTGATTCAAAATATGTTATTATGGGCCATGTTCATTAGTGTGTCAGCAAGTGAATTATTGAACACCAGCCTCAATTCACTTTCGTAACTCTTAATGGACCCAAACTGCAGCTTCAACAGTCGTTTCTTAAGATTGCCTGTACACCTGGTTTCTGAAGTGAAGCTTCAAAGTCTTGCTTTAGTTTTGAAATGCAAATGTCATCTCCATGTGTTAAAAGCTTTGATTCAATGAACTCCTAACAAAACTGGATTCTTCGCTCTTCACAATCTTTGTCTTTCTTAATTACAAGAGGTAAAATATATATTTACGGTATTCAATGTGTAATTGAGTATCCGATAAGTCACACAGGTTTGTAAGTAATACCAACTAGGTACAGAATTCCCAATATGCATTGTCCGATTGCCTACCAACTGGGTAGAGCAACACGGCAGGTTTATTACTAAGCATCAAAGGGGTACAAACTGCCAAGTATGCAAATATCATAGGCCTATAAATGTCCAAGTGGGTACATCAAACAGCCAACTGGGCTATAACAATCTGGCAAAGCTGACGTGCGTTCATTACCGCTAGGACCTACACTAGGACCTACGCTAAGATCTTGCTAAATTTCAGCCAAAGTCACGCGATCTCATACACAGCAATATCTCACGTAATCTCGTAAAGGGTCTTGCTTTTAAGCGAGGTCCTAGCGTTACTGAACGAGAGGCAGGTTCCATTCAAGCTGAATGAGCAGGCCAAGAGGAGTGATAATAGAGATAATGAAAGGAGCGTGGTGTTTTGGCTCACTTTGTGCCAGAAGGACAGGGTTGTTCATGAATGAGCACACTTGCTCACCGCCACATCCCGCGTGGGGAGAGGTGAACCTGTTGACTGGTTTCTTGTGTGGTGTTCTGCTTTGTGACTAATAGCGGATTTGCAGCGCAAGCGAACTACGCATTGCGCATGTGCGAGTTACTTCCTGCGCGAAGGCTCATGGGATAGCTTGTGGAAGAGTACATTAAGTGCTGAGGGATATGAGAAAAGAATAGGGCAGCTTAACAATGTAATATAATATGGCGATATACATGTGTACCCCAAATCATAGTACTATATACACGTCTGTTATTTACAATGTACATGTTGGCAGAAAGGATAGAGCTTTGGCCCATACACCCGAGGGCCTTCAACAGTGAAATGTTCTAAGGTACCCTTTATGGCACTGCGAGAATATCGTTCCCTAAAGGGGACAGGTGGGCTCGATCTGAATGGAACAACAACCTGACGTTCACTGTAATGTTAGGGGGCCGGATGTAGTACCCGGAATGATTGAGAACAGTTTCACCCCCATGGAGTTGGTTGTGGCCATGGCGATGTTCATGACTTGTATGGTACCTACAATTATTCGGCATTGTTAGTGTGGTAGTATTTCGAACCAAACAATTGTGCTGTGTGAAAATTTGTTGTGGATTCTCAGGAAATATCGGCCTTGAGAGTGGTGCCTAGCTCATGTAAATTGGTGTGACCGATGTCGTTGTCAGCGCAGTGCAGGATGACGTACATGTACGACGGCTGGTGTTCAAGGCGGTTTATCATTTTAATGAAATGAAGTTACAAAAAAAAAACATTCGCTTGAGTGACTTTCAACCACAAACATGCCTCCCCTGTCACGTGATGAATGAAACAAAATCATTATTATCAATTTAATTCGGGAGTTGTTATGTCTCACTTCCTAATTCCGTAATGTTTTTTGCTCATTGCATGCAACCTATATGATTTGATATCGGACAATTACTGTCTTCGATGTGCAAGAACGTGTCTTTTTCTTCCTGAACCTTTGAAGGCGTATAGGAAAACAAACTTAGAGGTCAATAAGTACAAAATTGGTGACTTTTGTATCGGAGCCAAAGAGATGACCCTAGAGTGATTTTTATATTTCTTTCGATTTTCTCCTGGAATGTTTAACTTATCCGCTATGTTGTGCTGTTGTCGTTTCTACATGTAGATAATATTTGAGTGAGATTTGACTTCGACGTAATCAAATGATGAATCTTTCGTGCAAGGTATTTACTAATGTACACCGGCGCAATTTGAAGCTGTCTGTTATTCTTCTTATTTTTTATTATTGTTGCTTAGTCATACAGCCATCAAAGATGTGTTTAATTGTAGTAGCGCGCTCGAGTGAAAGTGTTGTTTTCCGACATATTGCCTGTAGGAATGTTTAGTTAGCATGCCGTCATTTTAACGTCATTTTTGGACTCGGTGTGACGGCAGGTCCATTCTTATTTCCTGGTCCAAATTGCACCATATACAGCCATGGCACGTCCGACCGAGTCATCCATGAATATCTGAATACTATCCGTGTTATGACGTCAGCATGCTTACCAGCCTACAACCGTCACAACACAGTTGAAAAAGGACACCAGCGCCGGTAATTGAGAAGCGTTTGCGGTAGGTGAAAACACCGAGTTCAATATCGCTCAAATAACATTCGTCATCCAGTCACTTGTTTTTGTTTAACTCTGCTAAAGCACTGCACGCCGCAGCGTCCCAGGTAGATTGAAATCTTAATGTAGTTATCGCATGCAGCCCGCAGTGTCTTCAGTCTTCGTGTACGTTATTCCAGTGGGTTAACTGGAGATTCAAAATTGAGCCAATCTTTACGAATCAGTCAACACAATCGCTAGTTTTGAAGTTTGCCCTTTATTGATGATACAATCGGCTTCATTCAATTCTCCATTTTTGAAACATTTCCAAATACCCGGAATAGTAGAAGGAAAGGCTATTTTTATTTACTGCAACATAGTTAAATTTCAATCGCATTACTTGCTTGTTGAATCCTTGTCACTGGAGTCCATCTTATGCAATGACTTTTGTACATGTAATTATATGTCTTTGCAGCTGCCGCGTGTTCACTGACTGTTTCGTGGTCGTTAGTGAAAACTTTCACTGTCACGTTACTTCTGACTTGTACAGCGACACCTATCGGCGCCTTATTTGGTAGCTGTGGCTGTAAGTTAAGTTTTTGGAAATTTTGTTGCCTTTGCAATACCAAATTCCCAGGGGGTGCGTTCCGCGAGCGCAAGACACTCTCGAGATACATGTGGCAAGACATATTTGTTCATTACACAGAGTCCAGGACTTCTATCCCGTGACTCAAAATTCCTGCTTCGTTTACCAATTACCTCTCCGCTCACCGTTTTTAATTACACGCAAGTAAAGTCCCGTTTTTCTCTCGCCCAGGTCACGAATGACCTTGCCAATTTCACAAGTGTCTTGCGTCTGCCCCAGATTGCCAGTTTCGATAGAAAATATCACCAGTGTAGGGTACAACAGAGAGGACAAATGTAATATCATGTTCGTTAAAGTACGTGTAGTGTCCTGTTTATTTGCGTCACGGTTTCAAACTTATGCCTCGTAACCCCGACCATGCGGACAATTTATACTTTGAGGCACTGAAGCTTGTCAGAAATGGTTCAACTTTGACCGTTTCAAAAACACAGAGTTGAATGTGTATGTATTAAGAATGGCATATATCAATTTTCAGTGCGGCAAAGAATTTCTCTTTTTAAGTTATTTTTGTTGTGAATGCTAATATGAGCTAATGTGACCGTGATAGAGATTGCTCTATTCATTTTCAAGAGACAAAGGCTAAAGACGTCACTGTTCTAAACGCTATCTCTAGGAAGGTTCTTTTATCTGTACTTGTTAAGTTAAAGGTGAAGGCAACCTTTTTCCATGTCATTTTGAGCTAAAATAAGGTTGGTTGGTTATCCTAGACATATTTTCCACTTAATTACAGCTTTTCGTAATTTTATTAATTACTCGTCCGCTACTCCGGAAGTGACGTTTTAGGAGGCAAGCATTTCGCGCCAATTTTTTTTTCATATAGTCTGACTGTGAGAGCTGCCGAGTCAATCATTGTTCTACCTCGGTTGTGTTAAGTTCCGTCGTCGTTTGCTTTCATATACTAGTCAGTCACATGCCACACTGTTGCTGCGTACCAGGATGTACTAATTATCGGCTCACGCGCGCTTTGGGAGTATCTTTGCATCGCTTTCCGATGGATGACACACTTCGCCGTACTTGGCTCATTCGTGTGAAGAACGCAGAGTTACCCGTCCACGCAACGTACAAAGCAGTGGAGAATTACCGTGTGTGTGGCAAGCACTTTCTGACGTCCGATTACGAAAGGGATTTGTACGCTGAACTGATGAAGGTCCCTGCGAAACCACGTCTGAAGAAGGATGCCATTCCGTCTGTGATGATTCCCGGCAGTGCCCCGTCACCACCCGCGAGAAGTGCGTTTTTGAAGCGAGAAGCCTCGCGAGCTGTGGCCAGTACAGTGACTGGAGCCAGTGGAGGCACTTCATCTACTGTCACCCGTGCCTCCGAACGTACCCCAGAGCGTGCAATTCCTGGAACCAGTAGTGATTCGCCCTGTGCTGTTTTCTCCAGCCCAGAGCCTCTAAGCAGCCCCCCTGCAGCGATATTGAGTTGTGGGAGTGATTACAGGCTCAGTTTGACACCCAGTGAAGAGGACAGTTCGTCGTCCAGTGAACAGATCGGCGAGCCAAACTTTGATAAGTTTATTGTGGACTTGTCTAAAGTATTGGAGCTATTTAGAAGGTGCAAGGTGTGAGGCGAGGGAGTCACACGACACGATGTAAGCAGTTTGGGTGCTCAGGTCACCATCCAGTGGGAGTGTGTCGCAGGACACTCTGGCAAGTGGGACTGTTGTTCCTCTGTCCGTGGTATGCCGGAGGTCCACTTAACCATGTCCAGTAGTGGCTTGGCCTCGTCGAACTCTGAACAGCACAAGCATTCCATTGAGGTAGGCATAACAACGCACACAGTGCATTTGCACTAAGATGTTTCACAACGTCTGTCCTCAGTAGCTGCCTCGTTTCTCTCAACAGCTGCCTGTGCCTGTGCGTACTCTGCCTCGCTATACTCGGGCTCAAACATGTACCCACCCACTGAATGTCCGTGAAAAAATTCCTCGTCACCACTGCTGTGAACAAGGTCTCCGTCACTCACACTACTGTCACTGTGATACGGGTCACCGACTCCAGCCATTTTCAGCTTACAACACACTAAACAATCCCTAAATCCAACGTAGTTGAGTTCTCTACTAACCTATCTTGCCGCAGAATACTCGCCGATGGAAAGTGGTGGCGACAATTGTTGAAAAACAGCACAAAACAAAAGTAGAATAGAACAGATTCGCACGGTAAAGTCAACGCAAAACCAAGTGGCGGGAAACGCTTGCCTCCTAAAACGTCACTTCCGGAGTAGCGGACGAGTAATTTATAAAATTACGAAAAGCTGTAATTAAGTGGAAAATATGTCTAGGATAACCAACCAACCTTATTTTAGCTCAAAATGACATGGAAAAAGGTTGCCTTCGCCTTTAAAGGTCTTGTAAGTGAACCCAGGGGTAGAAACATGTGGAGGCTCAAGTGCTGTTTGTCTTGTAATTTGGGTATGGTATTTTATTTTGTTGGGGACGGTTCGAGCACACGAGCGCCCCCAAAACCCACATGATGTGGGTTTGATGTTCAACGTAAAGAAATGAATCTTGATTAAAAAGGGGATTTGTATGCATTCATTATTCATTCCAGTGACTTTGTTACCACGTGACCCTGTAGCAGTTGTAGGACAGGACCTAAGGCTGACCTGTGCGGTCAATATCAAAGTGAGCGAGATGAATAGCTGCCAACCGAAGTCAGACAAGCCATTTCACATAACGTTTAAAAACATACAGCTTCCTCCGGAGGTACGTTTTGGTCCTTTTCATTTAAACCAACAATACTAGGACCCGTTCCAAGTAAACCTTTCTCAGCTATTACAACCCAGATTTGTGACAAAAACTTAAGTTTATGTTAAGTCCTTCTCAAGACAGTGATCTTAAGTTCGTCTAAAAATGTGACTGAAGTTTTGTCTTGGTTTGACGTAAATTACCGGATGTGGAAGTTCCAAAGCTTGGAGGTTGAGAAAAAAACACTTTCGCAGCAGATGATAATATGGAAAAGGGAAAGCCGAACTTTTCATCAGGGGAGCTGTCTCGCTTGGTTGCTGGTGTGACCGAATACAATCATATTATTCTGTTATCGAAAATTTCCAACTTGGTCACACAAAGCGCCAAGAGAATTGCTTGGCTTGAAATAACATCAAGGTTAGTATACTTAACAGCTTTAACACGACTGCGGGCACCTTCAGTTGTCAAAAATTGTAACTCGTATGTTTTAAAACATTAGTTGCTAGTGCTAGAACATAGCTCTCTTCGCATTAATAAAATCTGTAAAATATAATCTGATGCAGCATTTCGTTTTATCGATGAGTCAGGGCAAACCGACGGCCAAACCACGTGTCCTCTTCGGTTGTGTCCTCTTCTTTTACTACTCTTTCGTTACATTCCATCCTACTCCATAGAATTTGAAGTGTGAGCCTCAGTTTGCTTCGAAGGAAGGCCGGAGTACAAACAAGTACTTCAAGCCACTACGCGACACTGAAAGTTGTTTTGGTATGCGTTGGTCGCCTGCTACCTGATTCGGGATTGTTTAGCGGTCTCTAACAGTTTTATGTGACATGAGGAACAGTGAAATTAATTCATCATTTTTCGCTCCTTAGCTCAAAACTCTAGTCAACAACGCTCTAGTAATAAATGCTTAAAAATGTGTTTTCTGCAAACTTAAGTTTCTCGTAAATGAATCTTACATGGATATGTTTACGAATTTAATACAATTCGGAAGACCGCACTCGCTCCCCGCAACTTCAATACCATAGCGATTTTGCTTTACATAACATCTTTGCAAGACAAGACCCACATTTCATAAAGAAACTGTTGTTTTCAATGTCATCAGCAGAGAATAGCATGGCATGACCTATTAAGAGACCGTGTAATACCATAGAAAATGGACAATTTTGGCCAAATTTTGAACACAATATCTCGGAGATGGACAAATGGATTCATTTGAAACTTCTCCAAAACAGTATTTGGAAATGATTTTAAATCGTTCCCTTTTTGTGTAATGAGCTATCGAAAATAGAACTTGAAAAATTTTTGTAAAAAAGCAAAGTGACTTTTTAAAAGGGAATGTAGGGTCACTCTGATGGTAAGGCTATTTATTGGAGCTGATGAATAATCAGTAGAAATCATGTACTTAAGGGACGAATACGATGGGCTTCATTTCGAATATCCGTTTACCTAGTTCATGACCGTTCTCAAAACACCAGTTTGGCACATGTTTTAGTACCCAGAAGAACTTAAGCATAATTATCCAATCCCAGTAGCTGCCAAAACCTCCCCTTTTCTTCCTTTGAAAACGGAAAAGTTTGGATATAAATTGTACACTTAATTCTCGAGTTATGACCCATGAATGTTTCTCAGGGATTGCAAAAATCTGATTATTTGGCTGATATGGTGTGAGAACGATGTTTTCCAGTCAATTTCTATGTGTTGAAGGTTTGCTGACTGAATTGCAGAAACGTGACTGTTTTGCAGACAGGGTGTGAGCGCGATTATGATGGTTATTGAGCCCAGTTATTTGTCTGACAAACTTGTGACGTTATAGGAACCAATGAAGTTGTTGAAAGTTTTGCGAGTAAAAATCAAAAATCCAATTATTTTACAGATAAGGCTATGTGACGTAGCGTTGGTTAGCCGAAGAACTCGTTGAAACGCTAACCGTTTAAATACATGTAGCAGACCGACAAGCTATGCCGTGACAATAATCTGCCAATGAGATTGTTGTAAGCTTTGTCGGTTTTCTATCAACTTAATTGAATGGCAATTTTTGGAAACGCACGACACAGTGTTATCATTTTGGTCTGAAGGGGTCACTCGTTGTGATGCAATTGTTCCTAGCTCACTCGGCGTTGAAATCTGTGGGTTGTGATGGCGGCGAACACGTCCCCATTCATGTGCAATTCATGCACAACCATTCGATAGAAGGTCATACGAGTCACGAGTGGCAGATGTTGGAAAACTAATTGTGGAACTTTAAAAATAATGTAGTAATTTGTAGTTCAGGTGTCGAGCTAGGTCGGACGGTCTTGGTTGAACACTTCATTGACACTGGTACTCATCGCCCCATCAAGCAGCCTCCAAGACGGTTGCCTGTAGCGCAACGCGAGATACTGGTCAAAGAGATATGGACAAGATGATAACGTCTGGCGTTATCGAGCCTAGCGACGGTCCGTGGACTTTACCAGTTGTGCTAGTACCGAAAAAAGACTCTGACAGTTGGAGGGTCTGTCCGGACTACTGAGGACTACTGAAAACTGAATTCCATTAAAAGAAAAGACGAATTCCCTCTGCCACGCACGGACACATGTCTGGACCATCTGCTTGACTTGGTGTCTTTTTTCTCCATTTTATCTTGCCAGTGGGTATTGGCAAGTCCCCATAGCACACAAAAATAAGGCTAAGACAGCTTTGCTACCCCCATAATGTGGACTTTGGGAGTTCAACACAATGCTTATGGTCTTCCGCAATACCTGTGCTACCTTCCAGCGACTTACGGAAAAAGTGATAAAAGACCTTCAGTGGAAGTCATGCCTTGTGTACGTGGACGATGTGATCTGCCATGCAAAGTCCTTTTACGAGTGTATATACAAATTGCAATAGATCCTACAACGTTTCCAACAAGCTGGCTTGAAGCTGAAGTCCAAAAAGTGCACCTTTCTTGGTCTTCAAATCAATTTGGTCACGTGGTGTCATTTGAGGGTATCTCGTGTGACCCAGCCAAGGTGGAATCACTCCTGTCTTGGCCTTGTCCGAGCACTCTCAGGGAGATGCGAAGTTTCCTGTGGTTGGTGTCTCATTATTGGCGTTTTATTCAAGACTTCACTGCTTTTGTGGCTTCCCTTACCTCTGTAACCAGGAAGAATCATCGTTTTGTGTGAGGCGCCGACTGTCAACACGCCTTGAATGTCTAAAACTTTTACAGAATCACCGGTATTGTGGTTTCCTGAAAGGAATTGTCAGTTGCTGCTGGATATCGATGCATCCACCAACGGATCATTTGGTGTTTTGTCTCACATTGAAATCCGAAAAGAGCGGATCATTCGCGTTCACCAGCAGTGCACTATCCAAAACGCAAGGTCATTACTACCCCACAAATCGAGAACTGCTGGCTGTGGTTGCATTTGCTAAACACTTCCTCCATTATCTTTGGGGAAGAAAGTTCCTTGTGATCACAGTTCGTCGAAATGGCTTCGCAGTTTGAAGAACCAGTCGACATGGCATCCGAGTGGATCGCTACATTTGATATATACGACTTGGAGATACAACATCGAAGGGGATCACAACACGTGGATGCAGACTCAATTTACATAAGGACTTACCGGAGATCGTGAGCGAGTTGATTATCAAGAATGTTCCCAACCCGCAGTCGTTGTAGCTGTGAGAAAGAGACGGAGACAGCGCGGAGAAGACCTTACCGGAGTTCGTTAGCGAGTTGATGAAATTAGAGGGCAATTTTGCAGTACACAAAGGTTAATCACGGAATTGTCGTTGCTGCGTCTTTAGGACGGTGTTCTCTACAGTCGATGGATTGACTTCTAGGGGTGAGGTGAACGATGGGTGCTGCTTTATTTAATTATTGTATTCGACGGTTTCACTACAGGCTGTCTCGCAGAACTCATCCGTAGCGTACATCACTCTTCGCAACCTGTCCATGGCTGAACACCTGAAATATGTTCGTTGTTGCTACAACTGTAATGGCAATACAGGACCTTTTGACCCTGCCCAGCAACTGACAGTTGTTTGTAAGTTATGCATTATATTACAACAAAACTCACCAGTTTTTGTCAAAAAGTATTTGTGAAAATTGATATCTTTCGATCTTATACGGCTTGTGAATGTTCAAAAATTCTCAAAGCGATGTTAAGTAACAGGTACACTATATGATAAAGAACTGAGAAATTGCAAACCATTTGTTGTGGTGACTTTTATTTTATAAAACATAAAATCGAGACTTCAGTTGTCCGCCATATCTGTCCTAAATTTGTGAGATTTTACCATCCTGCTGTTATGCTGTGTATTCGTTAAAGGTATACTCTCAAGGTCAACGGTGCACTGTCACATCTTGTGCACGTTCACGTTAAACACGTTTCAATTCAACCCGCCTTTCAAGCACGACTGGACTGATAATTCTTTCCTAGCTCAGAAAACATCCTCATCTGACTAACAAATAACAAATTGAGACCAATTTTATAGCAGTGAGTGATTAGTTCCTTTGGCGAAGGGCGGGTTTATCGAGCAAATTTACCAACGAAGACATCGACCTTGACTTAGTATGATGGCAATGTTTCAATATTCGGTTGGAATTGACAGATTATTTGCCATTACTTTGAAGCAGTCAAAAGTTTACAAACGATGGCACTTTTAAGCATTTGTCTATGGCTAGTGCTTTGTTCGTCCTTTGTGGCAGCTGTATTAGAGTAGTACATGTATGTTAGCCACAAACATTTTGAGAACAAATTTTAGAGGATAAATGGACAAGGTTTGATTTTATGCCGAATATATAAAAATACAGCTTTTTAAAACTGCATGAATAATTTAACTTAGAAAACTTAAAATTGAGTTAGTTGATTGTCTACGTGAGTGGTCTGTCGAAAACAGTTCAACATCTAGGAAGATTTGAATAACGCTACGATCTCGCTAAAGAGTAAGGCTCGAAATGTTGCCGCGTATTTTAAATGAGAACAAAGGATTTTAGGTAGATTTTTCTAGTCGCGAGACGGCTACTGAAATCTAGCCTGAGAAATAAAGTGCTCTGCGAACAGACGCTTTTGACATGTTTCGTGACGTCATTCCCAGACAACCGTTACAAGCCTACGTTGTCAGCTAAGGTTATAAACCTGGCCATGTGTCGAGTTACTAAAGCGTTGCTAACAAGCATGACTATTTGCGATATTACATGAGATATTACTGTGTATTTGAAGTGAAAACACGTGAGTTTGGCTAGATTTAGTTAGGTCCTAGCTTTACTGAACGCACGACTGCCTTTCCTCAAAGGAAATGTGACTTCGACCAATCGCCACTAAGAAAATAAACTTTTTCCTTATTCAAATGTGAAATGGTTGCTGAGCTTGGGAAGAAGTAACAATTCAGTTGTGATTGACACCCTGCTCGGCTTACAAAATGAAATGCAAATTTTAGAACCGCGTTCTCAAACACTAACGCACAAATGAACTGCCAGTTCTTTTCAACCCAGGAAACTATATCCTCATCATCATCATCATCATCATCGCAATCGTCATTGTCATCATTTTCATCATGTCTGAGGACATTGCACAAGTCTTAAGCTAACAGCAGTTGCACAAAAAAGGACGAGAAAGCTTGGACTATTAACCCCAGAGTATCCAGGGAAGTCCTCGGCATATCAAAGACTTGATGGCGCCGTCACGTCCTACATGTATTGTTAATAGCAGTTCATAAATCATTCGCTAGGGTAGCGTCACGCAAAGCAGTACGGGTAGTATTTTGCACTTCACTGCGGAAATAGTGTACTGGCAGACGACGGATTATTGAATAAGATAAATTTATTCGATGTTCTTGGGCTTAAAACATTTCTTCGAGATCAAGGCGTACAAAAAGTAGAAATCACTTGCAGGTTTGACAAAAGATTAAAAGAAATCCCTTAACAATATATCATATAGCTCCTTTCGTTTGACAGTCATTATAGCGCGGAGTCACTAAAGGGAATGTTTTGTAATGTTTTTCAGATCCACTTGTTTTACCCAGCCAACCAAACTGTGTGTCCCAGAACTTCTACGATATGGAGTGTGAGTGGGTTTTACCCTATCCTTACATCACTGGCCTGTCGGTTGAAGTCAATTTCACCAGAACCATGTAAGTGGCGTCCTTCGACACATGCCGGGGGTATACTTGATTGACATCCAACGGCAGTCTTGGGTCGCTGGTTTTTAGTGTAATTAGTTGCAGCACATTGCACTGAAGTAATATGATGGTGTTACGTGATAAAATGGGAGTTTTGAACTGATTACAACTGAAAGTGGGAATTACACGAGTCAGAACGTTTGCTCCCATAGAAATGATGAAGTTTCATGAAATTTTAGCTGTATTTTTTGAAACTCTCATCAGTTGTGATATCTTTTTCCAATAGTTAGAACTGTCATTTTTTATATTTGAACACTCATCGCACTCTTAAATGCTCAAATTATATTTTGTGTTTGTTGTTTAGAGTTTATGGCGTTCAAACGCTATAAACTGTGACAATATTGAAGTACTGTATTGGCGGCTAACCACGATCAAATTTTGAGCACCCATCCTCAAATTTGACTATCGCCATCAATTTTTGAGTTTCTGTGCTTAATTGTTGATTGATCACCACGCCAATTTTGACTACTACACTGTTTTCAGTTATAGATAGTGGGCACCGGTGTTAGCATATACATGTACATGTATATACTATACCAATTCATTGCTCCAACATTTTGTATCTGTGGTTGCATAGTCCAGTCTTATCTATTTGGCGCCTTGCGACCACCTTCCGTTGGGGATGTTATTGAAAACTGGCAAGATATTTTGCGCAAACATGGCAAGTGATGATCACGAAGTTAGGGTAGTTCCGACTGCACCCTTAGTGGCAGTTTTAGTTATTTACGTTTGGCTCTGTATCTTCACAATTCTTTGAAGAGTTTTCATGAAATTTGATAATTAGGTATCTGAGGACTCCTTCCCATTTTCTGATGGATTTGACGTATTCTGTTCTACCTACGTGGCTAGTATCTGTTATCTCCAAATTTTGTTTTCTGGCACCTGTTTCCTGCTCTTCAGTGAATTGCAGAGTGCGAGGAACCGACAAAGCTGTAAATTCAGCAGTAAATACAGTTTAAAAAACAAACTGTTAACTAAAAGATTTCAACGTTATATGGAGGATATTGTAAAAGAGTATACAATATAAACCAAATAATAAAAATATGAAATTATTTACATTCACGTTAACATACTCTTTCCCTAAGTTTATTAGAACTGGGCCATTGATAGCCGCTCGTGAAACTATTTCCGTGACAACGATAGCGCGGTCATAATGCGGTATTCAAGACCACCACAGTTCTTACGTCACTTTCTGTTTTTAATCACCAGACTTCAGCCAAAGCAGACTCGCATGTAGGTTTGTCTTTTGGGAAATCACCCAGTGACGTAATAAGATTAGAAAATATGTAAAAAGCGCAAAGATACCTCTATTGCCACAGGTCATGGGTCGATTGGTTCGTGGGTCGTGGGTCAAGGGGTTGTGGGTCGAGGGGGGTTCAGAACATTCAATAACTATTTCCCATTTACGCTCTAACTAAGAAAGTTTCTTAATGTCGTTAAAGATAGAAACAATATGTATACAACCTTCACATCTCACGTAAGTGAGTACTTGCTAATCGCATGCAAGGGGAATAGAAATTAACACTTTTAAAATTACTTTAAAATAGACTTTTTGAAACCTTCTTAGAAGAGAAACAATACCATTATATTGTTTTTACATGGAACAAATTTATCATTTGGTCTAAACTGAAGAAATCACTATCAGGGGTATACATGTTTCTGAAAAATATTAAGCCTTTTACAAACCATGACTAGTAAAAAGCACCTCTGCCTCCCGTCCCCAAGTTACTATTAAACCACAAAGGTTGATTAAAAAAGTATTTTTACTCGCAACAATTATGTTCTGATATAAAGATCTCAGACTTCCAAATACGTCGCGCCAGTGGGAATTGTCAATAAGAGTTATCTTCTACTTAATAAAGTCTTCTCCAAATGAAGGAAAATTCTTTAAGAACAGGTACTGTGAGTATAGTAACTCACCACTTTTAGACGCAAGCCTTTCAAGATATGTGCAGGTCATGGCGAGTTTTAAAGCTTTGCTAAAAGTATTTATTCTGTATTAACCATTTGAAGTATCCCTTGATCAAGTCCTCAACAGGCCGTAGTTCGTTTAATTTTATCGGTATGAGCCTGCCATACAGATCAAAAGAATACCGTATTTAATTCTTCCAACAATTTTACTGTTGGATTTGGTAAACTTGACAGCTCAAAAAATTAAGTTTAGACATAGCTATCTTTTTAATTAGATTTACTCTTTCAAACGGCGTTAAATTTCGCCGACTCCAACGTTTTAATAAAGACTTAATCTCAGTCATTCCTGCAGTGAAGTTCTTATGCGTCGCACTGTCCAATTGAGTGTCAATATCGAACCCCAAAAATTTGTTTTTGTTCAACATAGACTTTCTTTTGTATGAGAATCAGTCATCGCTACCAGTTTAACTTCCAAACCATGTGGCTTTTGTTATATCCACATTCACTTGGAACCAATGTAATACATTCAGTGTCCTAGTCAATGAGAAATTCAACCCATCCAATGTAATTGATGTGTCGTCCTGCAACTACATCTGCAATATTTTTATTACTCTTGATTACTGTAAAGACGACAAAATCTCCGCGCACAATATAAAGTGTAACGAGACAAAGAGTCACTTTGTCTTCAGCCACGCGAAATATTGAACCAGGAAGATAGGTGACCATCTACGACAACACACGACTTAATATTACTATAAAAAAATTACCCACCTTCTGATCGACCAACCAAAATTAAGAAAAGGTAAATTTTTGAATGACATTCCTCGACAAAGAATCAAATGCTTTCTCAAAATCGAGCAATCCTGTTTTGATAGCTGACTGGATATAAAACATTAGATCAAATAGTACGGGGATATTTTCTTTCATATTTCTTCCAGCAAAAAAACCTCTCGGGTCCATACTGAATAGTTTTCCCAAGATAAATTTTAACCCTTAAGACACAGCCGAAGAATTTTTTGTTTAAATTTGCACTTTTATTTGTTCGCTTAGGGATGTTTATGATAACTGACCAACAACAAAACCAGTATTACGTGAGTGAACAACGAAATGCCTATTTTCAGCACAGAAAAAAATCAGAAATTCCATTAAAAAACCATCAGAACCTGAGCTCTTGTTGTGTTTCATTTTGTCAAGCAATGTGTAACTATTTCATATGTAAAAAGACCTTTTAATTTTTCGTATTCTGCCTCATTCTTTTTGAGACACACACCGTCCTTATCAAGAAGAGTTTCTAAAGCACTATTGTTAAAATGATCCGACTTTTGTGGCGCACCCTAGTGGCGCCCTCGGTTGTACAGATATCCTAAATAACTAATTGTATCTTTGTGAAATTTGGCGAGAGTATTCCTTTGACGATAGACAGGCGACTTTCAGGCAGATCGGACTACCACTCAGCTCCACTGGGACAATTTTGAGATTTCAGTCTGTTTCCTTTGAAGTTCCTTGGCGATTTATGTAACGTGTTTTCGTCAAAGCGACATTGGTTAAGTACACGACACTTGTCGTTGTTAACTATCTTTATTCAATTCCGTTAATATCATCTGAACAGAGTTTGGAATTCAACTGAGCATTCAACGGAATGGAATAAATACATGTACACAAAACGTACCGAGAGTGGCGCACATGAAGTAATATCTCACGAGACATTACGCCGAATAGTGTCGAGTGAGATACATGTATTACTTCATGTAATCCAATCGGGGTACGTTTTGTATTTATCCCATACGCTTCGAATTTCTAAGTTTCTTTCATTTTTGCGCAGATTTTTTAAATACTTCACCCAGACTGTTCACGTGGCGGATCACATCCTATATGTATGTACTTGCGCGTTAGGTTGCAAGTTTTATCTAGTAAAAGAAACAGTTTTAATGTGACGATTTATTACTCGAAAAGAGACAGCAAAGATGAAAACAAGGGCAACTTTTCATTGAACGAGTAACATCTCTTGAAAATAGTTAAACAACGACAATATTTGATATTGTTTTTAGCTCAGGTGTTTGGTGCAATGGGCCCAATCACGAGCCGCGTCTGATGCACCGTAAATGACATCAGACCACCTGAACTCCCTTGTATAAACAATACCAACAAAAATTAAAAAACAGAATAACTAAAAAATAAATTGTGAAACCAAACAGTACAACGTCATGTTTTAAAATGAATTATTTGTTTTGATCCGACTTTTAAATTCTACCAGGTGACCTTAATAATCTCAAGCCAAATGACCAGTGCAGCTGTCAAATATTTCAAAAAGACAATGTCTTGAAAGTGTTTTAGCATTAATTTCTTTGCGAACTCATTCGAGGATCTCCAGAATATCAAGGCAATTCTCTTTACACTCCTCATGATGTCTCAGAGGGAGATGTTCGTCCTTTCTGGAAGCACCGGTACTACTAAACATGACATCATGATATGTCACCCACTGCGTCTGCTTGCAGTAGTAGCTGTCCAAGATACACGCCTGGCCTCGTGGACAAATCTAAGGCGATCGAAGCCGAAAAGAAGATCACTGGAGAATTCACGGTCTTCAGGATATACTTTTCCAAGTTCTCCAGCCCTAAGTATCCGCACTTGTTCCACAAATATAGCACCTACTGCTTCATAGTCGAGGTCACACGAGGTCAATACTCTGTTGGACCCCAACTGTATGAGGTTAAAGCCAACCCGGAGATAAGTAAGGCCCATTTATCGTTCTGGTAGATCAAGAGTTCAAGTGTGAGTGCAATATTGCGACACCGGTACAGTTTACGATGACGCAAACGTAGCTGTCTGTGCACGTGCGCGTTTCACAGGCAACGAAATCGTTTAATATTAATATGCACCCCATTTCCAATAACCAGAACCCCAGTGTATGGTATAGTGTATGAGTACATAAAGTAGGCTGATATTGTTTTTAAAACACCATATGTTTCTAAAAAGTTGGTTATACTTTTAAGGGTATGAGTTAATTCTGTCAATTTATATTGTCATATTTCAGTAATGACTGATCGAAGTAAACCTTAACTTTCAGATATCATCTTGTGTGTTCTGTTCTCCAAAGCGCAGACGGAAATTAATAAAGTATTCCTATCTTAATTAAAGTACTGTCGAAACCTAAACTTTTACCTCGTTTTTGATATTAAATTTTGAATATTTATATCAAAATATTCTCTGATATTATTTATACCATTTTTCATCCATCACTATCAACAAAAACATGGTCATATGATTTAATTGGTGGAAAATATGACTAATTTCAACAAATACACTCTGCCAGAAAATATGTTCTTTACTGAGTTTAGTGTAGTTATAATATTCTAGATTCTTCGTTAATTGCAGTCTTGCCGATAAGGTTACTCAAAATTTGAGTAGCAACCAATCTGTTTAGGGAAGAATCGTTAACTTTCCAATTTTCCGATACCTCTCTCCAACCACTTTTTTGTTGAAAATTCTTAGCAGGTCTTTAGTTTCTTCGCTAACGTTGACACTGTTTGGCGTGTTTTTTAAATCAGAGAAATCGTATACAGTTCATTCATCTTAACAAAGACCTACTGTACAATTTTATTCCAGTCAAGCCCCACCCTGTTCAAAAACTAAGTGCAAGCCCCGCTATCAGTGACCCGAGCACTAAATTGAACGTGACGTGGGCGCCCCCGCATGGCATGGACGGAACTTTAAGGGTAGCTAACGGAATGGTGTTTGAGGTCTCCTACAGAACCAAGTGGTGCACTGTTGGTAAGGTACGAAATGTCGTGTTTTGCTATACAACTGGATTTAAAAAGTCTGAGCATATCATGTTTGGATTGTATTTAAAGCTCCTGTCACAGGTCTTTGATTGACTGTCACTGACAGTCCTTTCGCCGAAGGTCTTTTATGACTTCTTAGTCACAGTTCTTGACATAAACGTTGCCGGGTCATCAACTTTCCTGAAGATTTGGCTCAAACTTAAAAGGTTGTATAACTATCATGGTTTTTAATGAAACATCTTTGTTTTCTTCGTCTCTTTTTACGAGTAACTGTTGGTGTACACAGGTTAGTTATGCATGTAAGACCTGGGAAAACGGGGCTACATGAGAAAGGTAGATGTGTTACGCACGTGGACCTCCTTGAGTAGTATCAGTATAGTGGCTGCTGCTAATAGAACACTTGCGTCATTTTTTAAAAATTGTCTTGCGGGATCTAGTTTTTCTCGCAAGAAACTTGTATTTCAAAATGCTTGAGAGGTAAAACCCTGTCTTGCTGTGTCACAACATGGGTTCTTTTCTGGGGCAGGCGGTCTTTCCAGACCAAATTTACCTAGAGTTTTAATGAGGTTTGCGGCTTAAGGTTTTTTTAAACTTTCACGTGTTGGCTAGGTTACAGGGCATTATCTGTTTTTAAAGGTTTTAATCATTACCTGTTAATTGGCCAAGTGGCCGTGCACACTGTCTTCCCTAACTGATTTGTACATGCACGTAGATCGCGGTTTCCATAATCATTCGATATCAGGATTTAGTCTCTTTTTATGTGGAGCAGGGCAATTACTACATTAGCGATGACTTCAGGGCTTTAAAATGCTGGAAGATCAGTTTGAAATTGAATTCACTAAGAAATATTATGATGGAATTGTTTTTGGAAAATGTAATTATTTCTGTTTTGTTGACCAAGGGATGTGGTAAATGCCTTATCATTCATTCTGAGCTCTAAAAAACGAGAGAACGTTTCTCTAGGCTGTTTTCTGATCTCGGAAATTTAAAATGGCGGGACTTAATTTCCATTTTAAGATTAAAGCCACCTGTTCTTGGCCATATATATAATTAGTCGTAAACTGATTCCCAGCGAAGATGCAAACACTTTCATAAAAAGATGTCTACACTCTTTCATTTCCTCTGTTTACAACTGTTAAGCTGGAAATGGACAAGTTGGTTTTTCTGAGGTTGAAGTGTTTTTCCGAAGATTGTTAAAAATATGACTACAAACTCTCACGTTGCAGACAGTTAATGTCACTGACACTTCGCCCAAGGGCTCTAAGACAATATGGTATGTTATTGCAAAGCTCTTCCCTGACACCGAATACGTGATCGTGGTCCGTGGTAAAATAAACATGAACACCAATCCCTACTGGAGTGAGACGTCTTCCGTTTTCGGGAAAACTCGGCCTGTTGGTGAGTGAACTATTGTCGTGCCATACGTGCTGACACAAAACTGTGATGCCCGTCCCTCCGTCTGTCCCTCCGTCTGTCCGTCTGTCTGGCTGTCCGCCAGGCGTACCCTGCTGTACATATATATTCAAAACCCTTTCACGTATGTAGGCCTACGCGCAATTCTGAAGATTTCATGTAATCTTATTTTATAAAAGGGAACGCAAGGGTGAGTTTTCACGTTGGCCTCTGTATCTTCGGAATAGTTGACGGATTTTCATGACAACGTCTTTTTACATGTATTTTTGGATGGATAGACAATAGGAAGATTGCATGTTATTTCACTGGTCGCAGTCGTTATTGTTTCATGGACGGCAGCGATACCTAGCGGGCGTCTAGTCGAGGAAGCAAAAAAGCATAGAGTATTCATTCAATGGCGGACGTTCTTGATTTCTTGTAAGCCCATGCTTGCTAACTGTCGTCACCGTCCTAGAAACAGCAATGTCCGCCACTAGCCGCCCAGTGGAATTTCATCAGTCTCCCCGTCCTCCATCCGGCCATTTTACCATCTATTCCGCGAAACCCACCGCTGAAGAATCATGGAAATTGGCAGATTTGTTCAAACTAAAAAAAGTAGGATCGACACTAATTTTTTATTCGAATACTGCGGTCCCCCTAGTGCCTTTTTGAGTCCGTGTCTGTTTCTACTAAGCCCCTTACGGGATCTTTGTTAAATTTGGCAATTATTTCGTTGAACGAAGACAGTCGACGACGATTTTTGGACACATCTGCCTATCGCTGTACCCCGGTGGCAAATCTATTTTTTACGTTTGCCTCTGCACACTCAAATTTTTATGCATTTCCACGAAATTTGGCATATTGGTACATATTAGGAAAATGACGATACATTTCCGTTTTCGCATGGATTCGCTAATGAGTTTACTAATAGCCACAATCACGGTAACTGACAGATGTGTTCTCACTGGGACAAGCAAACCTATAAGACATTAATTTTGCGACTACAGGTGAGCTCCTAAACCACTCGCACGATCTCTCTAGTGACGACGACAAATTTCATCTGAGATCACTTGCCGTGTTTTCGATCGCGATTTGTCGACAGCCAATTTGCCTGCTGTAAATGAAATATCGTGACGCTACTGGTAGTAAAGGACAAGTTTAAAGTATTTTAGTGGTCACCAATATAGAAGAGAAAACATTGATTTCTTGCATACATTTCCATAATACCAGACATTCCAAACGATCCCGAAAAAGTGCCTGCTCTGGGGCTGCTTTTAACTTTGGTTAGTCTTCCAACTGGAACTTGTACAAATCACGAACTGGCCTTTCTTGCAGAAACATGGTACCCACTAGCTTCACTATTACTCATACAAATGATATTTAGCTCCCATTGATATGAACAGCATTCAGTTTTACCATTTTGTCGAAACAAATGTCTCGTACAATAATTGTTTTCAGTGCAATTTCAAGGAAAGACTGTGGAACACTACCCCGCTAACCAACAAATGGACGCAAGTATAGAGAACACAGGGACCAAGGCAAAGATGACCGAACCACCCATGCTTACTTTGATTTTGGCCGCAGCGACACTTTCCCATTGATGCACATATCAGTAGAATCACGAAGTGCAAGTACATGTAACTTACCAATCAAGTCACGTGATCACCAAACTGGCCATTCACATCTCGTGAAATTCGAAGGTTTACTCGAATTTTCTAGTCTAGAACCAAGTGAACGTGTAACACAAAATAGAAAATAAACAGTTTCAATTTGCTTGAGCCGACATCTTGTGACACTACACTCATCTAACAAATTTTTTAAGTCAATATCTCTGATGACAGTTTCTTCTGGAGAATGTCGTTCTTCACACAAATCTCCGCAAATTCTGTAAACGAGTCGAAAATTTCACGCTTCGAAAAATGTAGATGCATACCACTGTAGTGTAGTTATCTGGGCCTACACGTGTCACCCTCCCCTTTCCATGACGGTCCCTTGATTTCAAATGTGAAGAAGGGAGCACGTTTGATTTTCCAGAAAACTAACACCGATGTGGATGAAACAAAACTAGGTACATGTAGATAAATCAAAGATTTGACTTTCGTATTCAAGGAAATTGTTGTTAGAAAATTATTTTCGTAGTTTATAGTGCAAAGGCTGTGCGCATACGCTTTTTGCTGACATGCTGGTAAGAACCTGCTCTGTTTAAGGTTGGAGGAGCGTTTGGTGGTTAGGGACGGAAGTGAGTACCCACGCAATGTCCTTTTGGCGTCACACTGANGAGGGAGGGAGGGAGGGAGAGAGAGAGAGAGAGAGAGAGAGAGTCCTTATCTGTTTTCCTTGTTCACCCTTTAACAATTAGAATTGTATACTGTTGAAGAATGAATTTATAAGGTATCCCTAAAAAAATTAATGTTCTGTCTCTTAAGCCATGCACTTTTAGCGACACGGACCCTTATTAGTAACAATTGCAAATGACGAATCATGTTTTTATGATCACGTAATTATCTCAAATAAAAAACTGCGTTTCTTAAGTACTTTCGATTGGATGTTAATATCAAGAGCGGCGAGCATTCTGAAAACCCAATGCAATGTGCTACATCAAAGGTAGGTATTGAAAAGCAGCAAACGGTTAGAAACTCGTTATATGTATCTACTCTGTTGGAAATCCCCAGAGAGGAAGTCATGCATGACCATATTCAAAACAACAGATTCCATATTTCGCCTATGAATTCCATGCGGAGGCGCCATTCACTTCTTACCTAGATCACAGTACCCGATAATTGTACAGTGTATTAGGGCGGTAAATTCTAATACGTATTTTATTGCTTAGCACTACGAAAGTTTTTGAGACATTGAAAAAAGCCGTTCCACATCACATGAGCAGTCGACAATGGCTCAAGCAATGCCACTGAAAACGTCACGTTTTACAGAAGAACAAAAAAAGTCAGCAGACGTACATGTACAATACAATCAAAGCGCGTGCAGTGTACCCTAAAAATAACTCGGGAGGCGCCGCTAGTGACTAGACACAGATTGCAACTCTTTTGCTATGGTAGTAGACGAAGTTGGCTACCCATTGATAATAGTATATAAATGAAATTACATAAGGCGAGGTCTAGTTTTAATAGTCTACCTCAAAGCACATGTCAATCTACCCAAAATCTCTCGGTGAATACATGACTTTGAAATAGTGTCTAGAGAACTAAGTGATACGCTACCCTTCCACTTGTTATTTTGCACACAAAAACAGTGCTGTGCGCTGTGAATCGTGTCCGAAATGCTTATGCTTACAAAAAGTAAATTGCATGACGTCTTATTAGGACATTTTGTGCCGAGTCACGCATGTAATGTACTATCGATCGTAGGAAAGGAAAAACTTAATTATACTTTCACTCCTTAACAAAGCAATCAAAATGTGGATTTGTTTATTTCTTTTTATACAAAATGCTCCAGCCCACATGCTCAAGTGTACAGTACATTACAAAAACTAAAATGTCTACATCTTCTAGTCAGTTACCAGATGCTAACAAATATTTAGCTTAATTTCCATCATCCCATAACAGCATAACATTTTCTAAGATTGTTTCACACGGTAACAATCTACTTTCATCTAATTCCGACAAAGACTATGAAAACGCCGAATTATATTTCGCCCAAATAACAGCCGTAATCCAGCCAGATGTTTTAAAATCTGCATTTCAAACACTGCAGACCGCAGCACTTCAGGTAGATTGGAATCTCAATATACAGTAGGTATCGCATGGTTGCTTCTTTCAGGTGCAGGCTTAGCAGTGTCTACAGTCTCCGTGTACGTTCGTGAGTTAACTAGAGATTCAAAATTGAGCCAGTCTTAACCAATCAGTGAGCACATTGGTTTGCTTTGGAGTTTGCCCTTTATTGACGAAATAATCGACTTCATTCAATTCTCCATGTGTGAAACATTTCCAAATACCCGGTGTAGTATAAGGAACGGCTATTTTTATTTACAGCAACATAGTTAAATTTCAATCCCATTACTTGCTTGTTGAATTCTTGTCACTGAATTACATTTTGCAATGACTTTTGTAATTATGCGTCTTTGCAGCTGCCGCGCGTCCGTCATCTGTGAAAACGTTCACTTTAACGCTACTCCTGACTTGTGCAGCGACACCTATCGACGCCACTTTCAGGCGCTGTGGCTGTAAGTTTTTGGGAATTTGGTTGCGTTTGCACTGCCGAGTTCCCAGGGGGTGCATTCTACAAGCGCACGACACTCACGAGACACATGTGGCGAGATATCTTAGGTCATTAAACAGAATCGGGAATTCTATCCCGTAACTCAACTTTCCAGCCTCGTTGACCAATCACCTCTTCGCTTGCCGTTTTCTACTCGCCTGATCACCACTGACCTTGCCAAATTCTCGAGTGTCTTGCGTCTGGCCCAGATAGCCAGTTTCCATGGGAAATCTCACCAGTATAGGATGCAGTAGAGAGGACAAATGGAATATCTTGTTCATAAAAGTACATATAGTGCCCTGTTTATTTGCGTCACCATTTCCAAGTTATCCGTCACAACTCCGGCGATGTGGACATTTTATAATTTTAGGCACTGAAACGTGTCATAAAATGGTTTAATTTTGACCCGCTTCAAAAGCACAGGCTTGCTGGTATATACATGTATGTTAAGAATGGTATAATTCAATTTTCAGTGCGGGAAGGAATTTCTCTTTTTAAAGTATTTTTATTGTGATGCACCGTAATTGCTATTATGAGCTTTTATGTCCTTGATAGATGTTACTCTATTCATCTTCAAAAGAGAAAGGCTGATGACGTCACTGCTTTAAAAGCCATCTGTATGAAGGTTCTTTTAACTTAACTTAGTAAGAGTCTCGTAAGTAAACTCAGGCGTAGAAAAATGAATACTTTCAAGTGCTTTGTGCCATGTATTTCGGTATGGTATTTTATTTTGATGGAAACGATTCAAGCCCAAGAGCACCCGCTGAACCCACATGTGGATCTGGTGTTCAACGTAAAGAAATGAATCTTGTATAAAAATCTGATTTGTTTGCATTTATTATTCATTCCAGTGACTTTGTTGCCAAATGACCCTGTAATAGATGTGGGACAGGACCTACGGCTGACATGTGCGGTCAATATCAAAGTGAGCGAGATG
The DNA here is from genome assembly GCA_002633005.1 of Phoronis australis. Taxonomy (NCBI): domain Eukaryota; kingdom Metazoa; phylum Phoronida; family Phoronidae; genus Phoronis; species Phoronis australis. Next base: position 273,170 of record NMRA01000302.1, on the reverse strand, counting down.
AATAGCTGCCAACCGAAGTCAGACAAGCCATTTCATATCACTTTTAAAAACACACAGCTTCCTGCGGGGGTACGTATTGGTCCTTTTCAGTGAAACCAACAATACTAAGGCCCTTTTAACTTGAGAAAGGCCTATTTTAAATTTTTGCTGTAGCTCCCAGGTACTCTTTTATTTACTCAATCATTCTTTCTATCTAATTATTGTATTCACTGGTTTCACTACAGTCTGTCTGGCAAAACTCATCCATAGCGCACATCACTCTCCGCAAACTGTCCGTGGCTGAACACCTGCAATATGTTCGTTGTTGCTATAACTGTCATAGCGATCCAAGACCTTGGGACCCTGCACAGCAACTGACAGTTGATTGTAAGTTACACCTTATATTACAAAAACCTCACCGATTTTTGTCAAAAAGTATTTGGGAAATTGATCTCTTTCCTTCTTATAAGATTCGTGGTTGTCTAAAATTCTCAAAGCGGTGTTTAGTGACAGGTATGATCTTGAACTCAGAAGTTGCAAAGCATTCATTTTGGTGACTTTTCTTTTATTAAAAATAAAATAGAGACTTCAATTGTCCGCCACATCTGTCTTACATTTGTGAGATTTTACTATCCTGCTGTTATGCTGATTGTTCGTTAAAGGTAATACTCTCAAGGTGAACGGTGCACTGTCAGATCTTGTGCACGTCCAGGTTAAACATGTCATAGCTTAACCCGCCTGGTGCTAAAGAAGCAGCATTTGGTTTAGACCAGTCCCCGTTTTAAAACGGAGGTAAACTTTTTCAGATGAGACGTGATTTAGGGGCAAGGAAAGAACTGACAATTTTTCAGTTACTTGAGATAAAGCTCAACAATTTGGCCTTTTGCTGCACCGGGTTACTTCACGTGGCGAGCCTGGTCCCAAGCACGACTAAATTGAAAATTCTTTGCTACCTCAGAAAACTTCCTTATCTGACAAAAAATAACGAGTTGTTGAGACCATTTCTGAAAGTGATTAGTTTCTTTGACGAACGGTTGTTTTATCGACCTTGACATACAATGATAGTGTCTATTTCAACATTCGGTTGCCACTGCTTTGAAACAGTCAAATTTTGAAAAACATTTTCTGGTGAGTGATCATTTCTTTCTTTGTGACAGCTTTGCTAGTGTCCTACATATGTTGGTAAGAGACTGCCTTTTGAGAGCAATTTTGAGACGATAAATGGACAAGTTTGGATTTCATGCCGAATAATTAGAAATGCACTTTTTTAAAATTGCATGATTAACTTAAATTAAAATACTTAAAATTGCGTTGGTTGACTGTCTATGTGAGCGGTCTGGCTAAAACACTACAACATCTAGGTGGAGTTCAATAACGCTAGGACCTCGCTAAAAAGACGCAAAATGTTGCTGCATATTATGAAGGAGAACAGATTATTTGGACTAGATTTTTCTAGCTGTGAGACAGCTACTGAAATCTATCCTCAGAAATAATAAAGAATTCTGCAAATAGACGCGCTCGGCATGTGTTGTCACGTCATTCCCAGACAACCGGTACAAGCCTACGATGTCAGCTAACGTTATAAACCTGGCCGTGTGTTGAGTTACTAGGGCGTCGCTAAAGACCATGACTTCGCGATATTGCATGAGATATTACCGTGTATTTTAAGTGAGAACATGTGACTTTGACTAGACTTAGTTAGGTCCTACCGTTACTGAACGCACGACTGCTTTTTACCAAAGGAAATGTGACTTCGACCACTCGCCACTAAGAAAATCGACTTTTCCTTATTCAACTGTGAAATGGTTGCTGAGCTTGGAACGAAGTAACAGTTCAGTTTTGATTGAGACCCTGCTCGGCGCACAAAATGACTTGCGGTAAAATGCAAATTCTAGAACTGCCTTCTCAAACACTAACGCACAAACGAACTGCCAGTTCTTTTCAATCCGGGAAACTGTAACGTCATCATCATCATCGTCATCGTCATTGTCATCATCATCAACGTCGTCATGATGTCTCGGGGTGTTTGACAAGACTTACGGTAACAGCAGTTGCACGCAAGTGCACGAGAAAGCCGGCATTGTTTACCCCAGAGTATCCAGCGAAGTCCTCGGCACATCGAAGGCTTGATGGCGCCCATTGTTGATAGCAGTACATAAATAATTCGCTAGGGTGACGTCACGCAGTATCAGTAGCAATCTGCATTTCACTGCCGAAATAATGTACTGGCGGACGACGGACTATTGAATGAGATAAAATCATTCGATGTTTTTGGGCTTAAAACATTTCTTTGAGAACGAGGCGTATCATTAGTGGACACAAAAAGCAAAAAAAAATAGTTTAAGGTTGGATATAAGATTGCATGAAACGCTTAACATTAGACCATATAGGTCCTTTCGTTTGAGAATCATTGTGGTGCGGATTCACTAAAACGGAATGTTTTATAATGTTTTCCAGACCCGCTTGTGTTACCCAGCCAACCAACTTGTATGTCCCAGAACTTCTACGACATGGAGTGTAAGTGGGTTTTACCCTATCCTTACATCTCTGGTGTCTCCGGCCTGAAAGTCCAAGTCAATTTCACCAAAACCATGTAAGTGGCGTCACTCGACTCAAGCCGGGGTATGTTTGGTTGACATCCAACGGCAGTTTACGGTCGCGGGTTTTTGGTGTAATTACAGTACTTGTAGCACAACATTAATGAATTCATGGTGTGGTGTTACGTGATAAGATGTGATTTTAAAAAAGGATTACTATTGAAAGTTCTGTAAATTACGAATTACACGAGTCAGAATGTTTGCCCTAATAGAAATTATCATGCTTCATCAGACTAAAACGTGAGCTACACTTCTTGAAACTTCTCAGCAGCAATAAAAGCCCTAAAGAAAACAAGGGTAAATTCTCGTTTTGTTCATGTTTGCATAATGAGCTTAACAAGCTTGCAATTGCAATAATCGTCAATATACACTCGGTCAGAACCCATGTGGGAATTGACGGCAATGAAAATGCAGACGAACTCGTAAATATAGAAGCCAGCGTTCTGTATTATATACATTGTACTTGAACCTATTAATGGGTATCCCACGGATGCTGCAGGATGGGTGTACGCAACTGGGTACATGCCCAGTCTGTCGCCCTTTTTTATGTAGGATGAACAGGTCATTTATTTTACATGTACATTGATCTGACTTTTAAATTCTACCAGGTGACCTTAATAATCTCAAGCCAAATGACCAGTGCAGCTGTCAAATATTTCAAAAAGACAATGTTTTGAAATTGTATTAGAATTAATTTCTTTGCGAACTCATTCGAGGATCTCCAGAAAATCAAGGCAATGCTTTTTACAACCTCGTCCAAGAAAACCCTTTGTGTTTTTAGCACAAGTGATTGATGCAATGGGCCAATCATGAGACCTGCGCACGTCTGATGCACCGCAAATTACATCAGACCACCTACATTCTTTCTATTAACAATTCCAACAAAAATTAAAAACAACTAAAAATAAATTGTGAAACTGAAAAGCAAAGCGTCGTGTTTGGCAATGAATTAATTGTTTTGAAACGACATTTAAATTCTATCTGGAGACCTTAAGAATCACAAACCAAATGGCCAGTGCAGCTGTCTAATTTTTCAAAAAAAAAACAATGTCGTGAAAGTGTGTTGGCGAAGCCATTCGAGGTTTTCCAAAAAATACGACGATTCTTTTACTTCCGTCCTTTCTGGAAGCACCGGTATAACTAAACATGATATGTCACCCACTGCATCTGCTTGCAGTAACAGCTGTCCGACAAACACGCCTGGCCTCGTGGACGACTCTAAGGAGATCATACCAGAGAAGGAGATCACTGGACAATTCACGGTCTTCAGGATATATTTCTCCAAATTCTCCAGCTATAGATATCCACACTTGTTCCAAAAATATCGCACCTACTGCTTCATAGTCGAGGTCACGCGAGGACAAGACTCGGTTGGACCCCAAATGTATGAGGTTAAAGCCAACCCGGAGATAAGTAAGGCCCATTTATCGTTTATCCCTTAGGTAGATCCAGAGTTGAAATGTGAGTGCAATTTTGCGACATTTGTGCAATTTTATGGTGACGCAAACTTAACTGTGCACGTACGCCTTTCACTGGAACGAACTCGTTTAGGGTTATCTCCAACCTTATTTAGTGGCCTCCATTCTCATTCGTATATCAAAAAACTAAGCTTTGTCAACTAGTAAAAGTGGTAGTTTCTGAAAGAACGCAGACCAGGAAATGTAAATGTACTTTTTGTATTCATGTGCCATTACTATTTTACGTAAAATCTTTTTTAAGTCAAAATTTCATTTTTAAGAAAGGTACATTCATAGCAAAATAACCCCTCGGTCGATTTTAATGAAACCTTTTTTAAATGAAAACTTCACCAGTTAACTCAAAAATCTGTTAGGAATTTTCGATTAGTCTGTTCGTTAGGTTTATATCAACTCGCAAAAGGTAAGGTTTTTTGTAAAAAAATTGAAGCCGTATTCGTCTTTGTCACATTACGCAAAAACTAGTCCTTTATATCAAAAATCCTAATAGCATTTTTGAGACTGATGGCTAAATATTAAGTTTGAAAAGTTTCAGCGAAATCCATTCAGCCGTTTTTGAGAACTAAGTTCAAATAAAGTCGATTTTCCGAAGCCGAGAAAAAACGATTAAACTGGGACAAGTAAAAATCTCAAAGTCTTCGGTTAATTACTCGGTGAAAACTTGTTTTCGGTACACATAACACATACAATCTTTAACTATGTTAACTATTTCAACGTTCACCCGCAATGTCAACTGATTTTGCAATGCGAAACCAACTTAAGTATCATTAGAACCTCAGTTAGACGTATTGTTCCCAGCCAACTTTTACTGTTGTTCACGCCCTACTTTCTAAGTAGGTCACAGTTCATAGCCTGCACAGGTCACGTGCTGGGAGACTAATACGAAACCAGGTAAGAAATGGATTACAAAAATCGAATCGGTGGTTAAAGTATGTCGTTAGCATGAGATCATCGAAATGTCAACTTATTAATTGAATTAAGGAATTGGGGTAAGGATTTATCTCTTTCCACAACTTTCTGTGTTCATGACCACAGAGGCCTGAGGCGACTCGTAGCATTCGTTTTCAACGCCAACGGTAGTATGCACGTAGACGGACAACTCCCTTAGGATCAAAACTACGTTTTGACTTCGTTTTCCCCGGCACCATTCTATCATAAAAACACCTCGTTGGTTCTCATGGAGACTTTGTGAATGAAAGGACTAAGGGTATACGAAGCTGTTCTGTACCTGGCGGAAGATTCGATTTATTTGAAAGCCCTTTAACCTTTGACCTTGGATAAGTAGTAAACAAATATCTACGCGGATGCGCGGTTCTAAGGGGGTTCTGATAATTTTTTTTTCTCGCTACGCGGTATATATTTTGTACTTGAAGTTCCCCGAGAATGGGGATAAGATATTTAAAATTTGCTAGACACAAATGTAACATCGTAAAAATGGACAATTTTTTGAATAAGGTTGGAGCACCCCATTTCCAATAACCAGAAGCCCAGTATATGGTACAGTGCATGAGTACATAAAGTGGTCTGAACTTGTTTTTAAAACACCAAATCTTTCAAAAAAGATGGTTATAAGACTGATATCAACAAATACATTCTTAAGTCTTTATTTCCGCCAGAAAATATTTTCTTTACTGAGTTTAGCCGTATAATTACGAAATTCTAAATTCTTGGTTAATTGCAGTCTTGCCGATGACGTTACTTAAAACTTGAGTCGTAATCAAACTTTACATTTCTGCTTAGGGAAGAATTATTCACTTTCCAACGTGCATCTGTGCCGATACCTCCCTCCGACCACTTTTCTCAGCAGCTCTTTAGTTTCTTCCCAGCATTCGATGCTTTATCCTTTCGCTGACGTTGACACTGTTTGGTGTGTTGTATACATCGGAGAAATTGCATAAAGTCTTGCCTTTACTTTTCGTAACAGCAGTGCTGCAGTGGGGCGTAGGCGCATGTAGGCGCAGCCAACCAGTTTTTGGCCTTTGAACGTAGCGCCTATGCAACGTATATTGTAAGTTACGTTCAGTGCTCAAGGTAATACGGTGGTCTTTGAGCGCCAACTTACCACTTATTTTACCACTGACAGCACTGCTTAGCAAAGTCCTGATGTACAATTTTATTCCAGTCAAGCCCGACCGAGTTCAAAAACTAAGTGCAAGTCCCGCTATCGGTGACCCAAGCACAAAGTTGAACGTGACGTGGAGGCCCCCGCATGGCATGGACGTAACTTTAAAAGTAGCCAACGGAATGGTGTTTGAGGTCTCCTACCGTAGCAAGTTGAGCGCTGATGTTGAGGTACGAAAAGTTGTGTTTTACTTTACAACCGGATTTGATCATGTCTCGATTGTATTTAAAGGAGAATGGCACCCCAAAACAACCTATTTTGCATCAATTTAGATCGAGTAGATCTATAGTTCTACTCGTTCGGTTGCGTTACCTGACACCTCACGGCAGACGGAGGTGTTGAAATTATCCAATGACGTCATTGGTTTCACGAGCAGTCTGTTCAGCAGTTCACAACATGGGTTACTGGTGTCAGCTTATCGCTTGAATTCATCGTTTAACACCAATAAACCATCAAACTTCGATGTAAAACCCTTAAAACACATCTAGTTCTTATAAAAACGTGTTGTTTTATTCCGCTGTTACGGATTTATTGGTATTTGGACACACCGTAGCCTACAAAGTTCGGCAGGCCAATTTACCAAGGTCCGTAGCAGAAGCTTGGGGTTTGTTCGGAGATAAATTCGAAGTATTCTTCCGTGAAATACAGACAGGAGAACTTAGATCTGTGTTGTTTAGACTTGTGATTTTTTAGTTCTAAACACACACAGAACACTTATCCCGGCCAGTGGTTCGGACCCCGATCAGGCCTGTAGCGGCGGGACTGACTCGTTATCCCGGCCAGTGGCTCGGAACCCGATCAGGCCCGTCGCGGCCGCCGAGACTGGCACAATCATATACCAGCTTGAGTTGCCGGAAACTAAACCTCCAGTCACGAAAAGGCTATAATAGTCAGCCAAGGAAATAATGTGCACGTAATTATTTATGTGAATTAGCCACGAAACTGAAAACCTACTTACTTGTCGGGGTTCCCCTCCCACAGACTGTAAGGGCAAAGATTGTTCCGTAACAATGATTTGAATAATGTATTGGTATTTCTGTATAAAGATTCCCCTAACATGCGACCATAGCATATAAAATCGAGTATTGTTTCAAATCAGCTTTCTGTTAGCAAACACTGAATTAGCATGGGCTCACACGGCGTCGGTGCCGGGTCAATTACCTTTATTGCCGGCATCAAAAGCCGGTAACGCAGTGGCCATTGCTGGCTTCTCAACATTTGCACTAAAGAATACTGCAAAGGCATTACAAATTGTATCTAATGAGGCAGACTTTGTTTCAGTTTTGTATAAGCATTGGTTAGGGTGAGAATAATTTATTTCGAAGCAGAACGCAGAATAATAAACGTCTACATAGCAATCCTGACTTAGTCAAGAACTCATCGTCGAAGACTTCACGGGTCGGATCGTTAGGTTTCACAGACTATCAGTTCGAACCAGGATACAATGATCAAGAAATACAAGAGAGGCGCCGTGAACATGCACAGGCAACGGAACGTATGGATAGTTCTTTGGTAAGCCGGAATTTGGCAGAGAAATCATTGTCGACGAAAAGCCGGCCACAGACACGGAGATGTTTCACGGCCTCATTAACAGCGAACCTTCCATTCTTCACTACGGCGAGCCACTTCCTAAGCATTTCGGCCTCTCGAGGAAGTTGAAAAAACGACATACCCGCTTTCTTCTCTGCTTCATAGTTCGGACAAGCGGGAACAATGTACTGCAGTATAGCGGCATTCACTCTGCAGACGAACCACTGACGTCGCTACGTCATTTCTCACCTTCCTCACAAGTCAACGTGACACCTCTCGGCAAGGTGAGGTCGACTGTATAACAGGAGATATGGATATAGACCTTTAAGACGGTAAAAAAACTAATTAAATCGGTTGGCATTCTCCTTTAAAGCTCTGTCACACTGACAGTCACTGACAGTCCTTTCACCGAAGGTCTTTTAATGACTTTTTGACGACAGTTTTTGATATAAACGTTGCAGGGTCGTAAATTCTTCAACATTTGACGCAAGTTTAAAAGGTTGTATCACGATTTTAGTGGAACAACTCCGTTGTTTTTCTTCTTCTCCACACGAATTACTTTTGGTGGACACTGAGTAGTTATGCATGTAAGACCTGGGAAAATGGTACTACTTGAGGACTGGTATATTTTTGACAGACTTGGATCTTCTTGAGTGGTATCTGTATAGTGGCTGCTGTTAAAAGAACACTTGCGTCATTTTAAATTATCTTGCGGAATGGTGTTTGAGATCATCTACTTTACCAAGTTGCGCACTGATGAAAAGGTACGAAATGTTGTGCTTTACCAGACAACCGGATATAATATATCTGAGCTCACCATGTCTGGATTGTATTTAAAGCCCCTGTCACACTATCACGAAATGGGTCTTTGATTGACTGTCACTGACACTCCTTTCCTCGAAGGTCTTTTAATGACTTTTGATCACAGTTCTAAACATAAACGTTGCACTGTCTTAACTTTCCTCAGTACAGGCATTGACGCAAGTTTAAAAGGTCGTAGATATCATGATTTTCAGTGAAAACATCTTTGTTTTTCTTAGTCTCCACTTTTGGAGTAAACAGATTAATTATACTTGCGTCGTTTTAAATTGCCTTGCGGGATCTAGATTTTCTCGCAAGAAACTTGCACTTCGAAATGCTCGCAAGGCAAACCCTGTCTAGGTGTGTCGAAACATGGATTCTGTTTTGACGTGGGAGGTCGGCCGCTCAGACGTTGATGAATTTGCCTAGATTGTTAATGAGGTTTGCTGGCTTAAGAGTTTTTGTTTTAAACTTTCACGTGTTGGCTAGGTTACATGTAGGTTAAAGGGCATTATCTGCTTTCAAGGATTTCAATCATCACTTGTTAATTGGCCAAGCGGCCGTGCAAACTCTCTTCCTCAATAGATTTGTACATAGATCGCAGTTGCCGTAATCATTCCATATCAGGCGTGCGTTCAGTAGACGCCAGGACCTACGCTAGGACCTAGCTAAATCCTAGTCAAAGTCACGTGTTCTCATTTAAACTACACGGCAATTTATCACGTAATCTCGCGAAGTCTTGCTTTTTAGCGAGGTCATAGCGGTACTGAACGGGAGGCAGGATTTTAGGTTTTCAGCTTCTTTGGTATGGAGCAGGAAAATTACCGCATTATCGATGACGTCAGGGCAATAAAACACTGAGTTTAACTATCGTGGACAAAAACCGGTGATTTTTCGATCGGTTTCTTTTCTGAAATTGAATACGTTATGAAAAATTATTTTGGTGTCGTTTTTGAAAAAAATGTAACCATTTCTATTTGTTGACCAAAGAGTGTGGTAAATGGATTATGCTTTTTTAAAGGCTCTAACAAACGAGAGAAATTTATAATGACAGAACTTAATATCAATGTTAAGATGGATGAGACCTGTTCTTGGCCACAGCAAACTTATTACCAACAAAGATGCAAACTTTTTCATCATAAATTTTAACACTCATTCATTTCCTCTGTTTGCTACTTTTAAGATTGAAAATGGACAAGTTAGTTCTTCTGAAGTTGAAATATTTTTACGAAGACTGTCAAAATCTGACTATGAACTCTCACATTGCAGCTAGTTAATTTCACCGATACTTCCGTCACGGGCTCTAAGACAATATCGCATGTTATTGCAAATCTCGTCCCTGACACCGAATACTTGATGGCGGTCCGTGGTAAAATAAACATGAACACCAATCCCTACTGGAGTGCGCTGTCTTCAGTTTTCGGGAAAACTCGGCCTGCTGGTGAGTGAACTATCGTCATACCACACGTCCTGACACAAAACTGTACAGGTGCCCCCTGTTGAACACCATGTTTTGTTTCTGGTCTTCAATACAATGTTGTTATTGCTAAAAGGAGTTTTGAAATGTTTTATTTTGGGAGTTATTGCAAGCGTCCGGATTAACCCACATGTTAAACTTAGCCATCAACCCTAAAATTTCCAAATTTTGATTTTTAAACGTCAATCCCGGAACTAGACTGAATCTTAAAGGAGTAGGGTCAAGGATAAACCTCCATGAATTATGATTTGACTGACACACCAGAGATTATTTACGCTTTCTTCAATACACATTTGGGGATGAACTCATTCTGAAGATATTTGCCCCGTTTTACCAAATAATGTCACTTTTCATCATTTCTCAATTATATTTCTCTTTGGAAAACTCAGTTAAAAGTTGAACTAAAAACTCATTTTGTGTATACCACAATATGCTCGAGCACTGGCTAACAGAATCTTAATTTGGGTGAAAGTCTGACTAAAACAGTAAACATAATTTCGAGTTCAATTTAAAGTTTGGAGATTAAACCTCGGGCGCAGGTTCCCTTTTCAATATTTTTTCTTTTAAAGTATTTCAAACAGTGCATTGAACAAATGACATGTCGATGAAGCAAATATAAAGATGTTATCAAGTTTTAGACCTTTTTAGTTACAGAGTAAAGTGGAAATTTGGTCTGAATTCTGACACTCTGATGAAATATTTTGAAAATGTTATGTTTTTTTATTTGATATGACAGTCTCATTTTTCTCGCAGAAGTCAGTTCGAGTTTGGACATGTGTGAAATCGATAGTTACTTTGGTTACAAGGCGTCTCGCTCGGGAAAGGTCGCCAAGGGTATCAAGGTAACGCACAATTGCGCAACTGGCTTCGCAATAAACGGCGATGTTATGAACAAACAGGCCATCAAAGCCACTTGTCTTGGAAACAACAAGTGGGACAAATTTGACAAGGACATACACAAATGCCTACGTACGTGAACATCGGGTTGTTCAGTAAACAGTGATTTTGAAAGTTGGTTTAAACAGTTTTCATTTAGAAAAGGTCTGTAAAGATAGCGACATTTAAATTCTTTGCTGCCTTCAGTTTGTGTATACAGTGGTTTGAAACTATGAGTCTATTTTCACATGTTTATTTGAAAAGTAGTTAGATGACCATGTATAAATAGAACAGAGAGCTCTTTTTCGATAAAACAACATGGAAGACCGACCGAAGAGGACTACCAGAGTAATCACATTATTCACGGAAAAAATTTGTTGCCAGATTTCAGTGCAACCGAATCGTAATTAAAAATAATTTGACGTTCTTTTGTCTTCCTTTACACGTCTTCGTGTCACCGGATCAAATACAGTGTACGGTCAAACTAAAATACGCTTTAGTTATATCTCAGCTGCATCGTACATTACAAAGTTCGAAATTCGCTATTACGCCAAAAATCTTGCGACTGCCGTACACTGAAGTGAAACAGGCCACAGGCGCGTAAACCTGTTGAGCCTGTTCCCGATCATGTCTGTTTTCGTAACCACAGAAAATCGCTGTCAAGTTCAATAACGCTACTGTAATATATCGCTGGAAGAGCAACATCTTGTGAGATTCTACGAGACATCACCGTATATGCCCAATAACAGCAGGTGATTTTGACGAGTTTTCTCACTACGAGATAGTTTTGCCACCGAGTGCGTTGCATCCTGCTGCCGTCCATCACGTTTTCCTTGTCTAATCATGTGGGGACTATGGTCACGTGGTATTCTCATCCAAACCTATGCAAACGTGTGCAAGCGCAGAGTATTGTTGTTTCTAGTTTTCTTACTCTGCGCGTACAAACGTAAAATACAGTTGTTCTTTTTTCTTTTTATTATTGTTACCGGGATAACCCCATCCAATGAAATGCCCATGTCCGTTTTTTCGGAAAATCATATGGTGTTACAACTGATGGTGCCAAGTGTCCAGATAGTGGAGCCTTTATTCGGAAAATTTTCTCAAAAATCCCACTCAGGGGCATATCTTTCTCGCAAATTCAGTTTTATGGAGCATTCAGATTTATGAAAACGAACAAGGTGTTAGCGAACCATGCACTTATTAACATAACAATTTAAGCACAGTTTTAAGAAAAAAATGTCAGCAAAGCTTTCAATGACTTTCCATTTAGACGCCCCCCTATTCCGAAAACACGCCTGAAAATTTAATAGTCTGAAACATGCCCATGTGCTTATCTAGAGAAAATCCCGCTATGATTTTGCTAATGGAACACATGGTATAGAGATATTAAATCCAGTAGACAACGTATTCATTCAAGGACCTGTTTCAGTGGCACCCCGTATTTCACAGTTAGTGTCGAAAGGCTGGGACACAAGGGAGGACTGCAAAAAGTTGACGATTGTGTGTAAAGTTCATTTTATGCCAGGCCAGGCTGACTCCGGTCCAGGTAGGAAAAATGGACACACTTGGTATATAACCCCCCCCTCTCTCTCGCACTTCCACTTCCTCTCACTGGGCCTCCCCCCTTCCCACCATCCCTCCTTCGCTCCCTCTCTTTCATCTGGCAGTGCCCCAACAAGACCGGAAGTAGTTGCTTTCTAATAGGTTGAAAGGATGAGACATGGGTGAACGCAGTCTCATAAATACATGTAATTGCTACCAGCGAGGTCAAATCCACCGGAAGCAGTTCCGGCGATGTTTCCTTGGATTTACCGGTTTGATAATGAAAAAATCTATTCTTACAGTAAAACTATCATAATATAGAGCAGTCTGATTGATGCAATAACTTATAGCATCTTTTAAGTGGTTAAAAACATGTCAAATCGCCTTAAAAGGAGAAAAAAGATTTTTCTGAGATCAGCCTCAGCGCGCAAGAGAGCTGAAAAATGTGGCAGCCACCCTCTCTGCTGGTCGAAGTAAACACCACTTGCAATACATGTTCCTTAGGGTATTTAAGCGTATTTATTGGGGACAAAAAACAACACAACTATGATGTATATTTTAGGTTGTATTGGGAAGTACAGAGTCACGGCTCTAAAAATAATTATTTGATAGAAGGCACCATGGATATTGGTCGATTGCCTACCAACTGGGTAGAGCAAAATAGCAAATTTAATACCAGGTACCAATGGGAGCAAACTGCCAAATGGGCAAATATCAAGTGGGTACGCCAAACATCTGAACAACTGCGAAATTTTGCGATTTGTAATAAAATGGCCAAGAGACGAGCCTTATTCTTTCATACTTTTTGTCAAAGCTAATAATTTCAACATGTCTATCACAATCAGCAATTATCTCAAAAAACGTTTTAGCGGAAAAAGGACAATATCTCTTATTAAAAGGAAAACGTCTAAGGAAAACGTCGATTAGCCATTGTTTACTTCACCTGTTCACACTCTTTCGTCAAATTGCTTCGTGACGCTGCTTCAGTCGATACCTGGCGACTGCTTGAACGTTTCTTTTCAGGACATCATACCGTGAAACTGTATGAAATTGACAGGCGATCAGAAATTGTGAAGGCTCTTAACAACGTGACGATCTACACCCAGGGCTGGACCGTCATTATATCCAAAGAAACACCACAAAAAGTGGAAAACGATTATAGGTACTGTTTTTGTTTTATTTTTTTGTATATGTATTGTATTTGTTTTATTGACGTTAACAAACCTCCAACTAACGGCATTTTACGACATTGTAATTGTCAGCGCAATTAAGAAAATGCTCACGTGTTCATATCAGATCTTTAGCAAAAGTTGACTTTTGGACTGGACGACTTAAAACGCTGAAGTTGCCGGTACTTGGTAGACTTCCAAACTCAAATATTTAGCGTAAACTTGTTTGAATTAATGTGGTCGCCCTCGATCGTTACATTGCGGGCATAACAACAAACCGTGTTATTCAATTTCTACTACGTTTCAATCACACTAAAGAGATATTATCCTACAGGTATTACGTCACTCTTACCCCATATATGTACGTCTTCTTTTGATATCATCAAGTAAGAACTGAAATCAGCTACTCGTCCGCGAATGTCATAGAATACTCAACTCAAAAACACAAAATAAAAAGGAATTCACCTTAAATTTGTCCTCACATGGAATAGAAATTATAAAAGGGGAAATTCTTCGAATTCAAGACTTGGGATTGGGTTGCCGATTTGTGTAATAACGACAGTAGACACCCAGGGTTAAAAAAGAAAAACGCATTTTGATAGGATACATTTCTTTAATTTATTAGCTTTCACAGAGCTGTAAAACTGCGACACCTGTCGGGTTTTTATGCTGTTATTACTAACTGTGACCACGCATAACCTGATGGCTGATCTCAAAAAATAAGTTATCTTGCCCATAACCGTCCTTTCAATGCATATCAAACATACTCAGTTTATTTACTTTCATGGATGAACTTGCGCAGTTTTCAGTCCATCTCTTTTTGAAAAATTGCGGTAAAGGAGCGCGAACTGATTTATAGTCTGGAAGAACATCGGTTTTGGCTGACATACACAGGGAAGAATTCTGAGCTTAGTACTGTAACCATTTAATTAATGCAAATACCATGATTTTGTGAGAGATAAAATTCACTCAAAAAGAAGCAATAATTCATGTAACTGTAACTTTTACTGCGGCTATCCCGCTATTGAACCATTTTGTTTATCACACATCTATTTTAGCCTTCTGTTACGGATCCCAAAACATCAAGGTCGATGTCTTTAGTCAATATGACTCTTAATTTACTCAGAAAATTTGAATTGATATGCGATATTTCATCACCTTCTTTGTCATAAATATATTTTCTAAGTAGATGTGTAGCTGAACAACGCTTAAAGGGAGGCCACGGATTCGTGCTGCGCAGGACCCTGTCGGGTGTTCGATCCGGTGAAGTGATGGTAGGCACCGGAAACACAAGCCCACCTCGAGCCACACGACAACCTACTGAGGAAGATAGAAACCAGCCAGTTCAGAAGGGAGGTTATTGTGAGTTCTTGCAAAAACTCGTGGCATTAAATGTGATTTCTGACGAGCGCCATCATTTTTAAACTAAGTTAAAATGTGTTCTCTTCTGTTCTCAGTAAAACGAGTATTAACCCATGTTCCGTCCAAGATGAGAACTTTCGATCTAGACCACATAATGGAGTATAAATGGTCTCAACATGTTCTTTACTCAGATAAGCAGTGATGATTTCTGGGATTTCTAAGAATTGACAGCTCGTCTATCGTAGTCGAGGGCAACATAAGTACGATGCATTGCTGTGATAATTCCTGATTCATTCCAGTAATATTTCTTTAGTCAGTCCGATGCCAGGATTAAAGGCACTATTTCCGCTTCATTTTTGTTAAAAACTTCATGAAACGGATCTTTACGCAAACACTTTTATTCGAAACCTAAGCCCAAATAATAGCCTTTGCCATGGCACCGAATTTTTTTATAGTGAACTGAATTTAATACAGATTTTTT